>JAUCMX010000017.1:10866832-10944332 GCA_033459395.1 Hemibagrus guttatus | reverse complement strand
TGCTGAGGGGAGTGGCCCGAAATAAACTCCTTTCTGGCGCCTACTGCCTAGTCAAGGGTTTCTGTTTTTTTTTTTTTCTACTCAAAGACGAAGTATGGAAAAAACTTTTCGAGGAAACATGGCGGAGAAGTGAAGGCTTGTTTGAACAAGCTGTGGGTTTTGTTTTGGGGCTGTAGGACATGTTGCCTGTTTGCTCACTCGTCCCTCGCGCATTTTAAAGGTAAGCTAAAACAGCTCGTGCGTTTTATTTGAATCTCCGCGTTAACCGACGGAATGAACGCGTGTTTGTCTCGCGCGCCCTAAACCTAGCCATTTTACATGGTTTAATTTGGTTATTTCTGATAAATTACCCCAAAATTGTCTCAGGTTTCGGATTGTGTACGTGTAAGGGTTTCAGAAGAGTTCGGAAAACACATCTGGGCATCTGTTAACTTTCCAGGCTACTCGCTGTAGTTCAGTGACTCCCCAGTTTTGCTTACTTTTGCTTTTCCTCTCTCTTCTGAGAGCTGTGAGAAATCATCTGTGGTGGAAAAAAAAGAGGTTTATAATGATCAGGAAAACATGGTTCTGTAGTATTGTTTAGAGCTTTATTTCAGACATGCCTGAATCAGGTGTGGTGACTAATGTGTGCTCATCTTCAGTTTCCTTATTACTCATTACTGTTAAAAAAAAAGGACCATGGTGTATTAAAGGAGGATTAAATTTCACACAAAATGTATAAACCCAGCAAAGAGATGTTTTGCTATATGGCTTCTTGTATAGAACCAGCTACAAAAACGAAAAAAACTCCTTAAGAAATGTTTTTAAGACTTTATGTAATCACACTGTTTTTTTCCCCCCTTAAATACTTGACTGAAGCTGCAGGATATGATGCTGGAAAAGTCTGTGAGTGTATGATGGCATGTTATCTGTGTCAGATCATTCAATGAAGATCCTCTTGCAGTAGATTTGTGATGAAATAAACTACGTTCTGCTTACGCCATCAATTAGCATGAGCACAAAATGGTGTTGCGTAAACAGAAACATTGTCAAAGTGAGCTTTAGGTGGTGAAGAATCCATCAGCACTAATATATGTTTCAAGAAGTTTGTCGTCCACTGTCTTTGGTCTCGATGACACTAAA
Source organism: Hemibagrus guttatus (assembly GCA_033459395.1). Taxonomy (NCBI): domain Eukaryota; kingdom Metazoa; phylum Chordata; class Actinopteri; order Siluriformes; family Bagridae; genus Hemibagrus; species Hemibagrus guttatus. Next base: position 10,943,210 of record JAUCMX010000017.1, on the reverse strand, counting down.
AGGTCTCGCAACCAAATTGTTCAGAAAATTATTCAGCATATACCCAGCTCCAGTCTTCATATATTAGCTTCAGACAACGTCTTTAAGCTTCGTGAACTCATTATTCAGGAAATGGTTTTGTAAATAGCAGGGATAGTCTGGAACTGTCCTAAACAACATGGCGTGGCATTCGAGAAGAACTTGATGTGGTTTGAGACCAGGGTGTATATGTAGTTCTGGGAATGTTTTATTTGTTTTTGCTGAAATAGACTTGGCTTATTATTAACCCTATAATGTTTTGTTCACTGGCATTTAAAAAATGTCGTGACGCATTGTCTTGGGTGTATTTTAAAAGAACAAGTCATACAGCCTTCTGCGAAACTATTGGAACGGCAAGGCCAGATCAGTTGAGATTAAAAGATGGATATGGGATGAGAGGTTAGGATTTCTGCTTTTATTTCCTGCTATTTACATTTAGAGGTGTTAAACAACATAAAACCGAACTTTTTCTATCAGACCGCCCAATTTTTAAGTCAGCAAAAGTCTAGGAACAAATTATTATTGAAGTAAATAACACTTAATATTGAGTTGCTTATTCCTTGCTTGCATTGACTGTTAATCTGCTCTTCTGGTTCTTGCTGCTGATGAGCGGTTAGCATCCTGTGGCATGCCTCTATAGTTTAAAAAAAAATAAAAAAAATTCCCCAAATGCTGGATTGTGATAGCGTCACCCCTGCACTGTGGAGGTTGTTGGTGATGTCACTGACTGTAATTTTTGGGTTTTCCTTCACAGCTATCACAATGTTTTTGTCTTCAGCTGATGTCGATTTACTTGGCTGACCTGTTCGGGGTCTGTTACATCAGTGAACCAGTGGTTTCTTTCTTTACTCCGGACATTCCGAATTTTTGTATTGGCAACGCCCAATGTTTCTTTATTGTTTTTCTTTCATCAGCATCAAAATGGCTTGTTTTCTCCCATAGACCGCTTATAGCTGTTATAGGGAACTAATTACCGCAGTAACTCCGCTTCGCATTACACCACGCTGCCGTGTTATGTGTGTGAGATCTGGTGTTAATCAGCATAATAGACACACACAGTAAAACATACAATTATATCACACTCAATTCTTAAAGCAGGCCAGAGGTTAAGAATTTTAAACCAAACATCTGTGGAGCATCTGTGAGAAATAATGTCACGCTTCACATTTCTGCTGTTAGATGTTTATACGGCTCGACGAGGAGGCATAATAGCTTAATGACAGGGTAGTCTAACAAGTTCAAAGCTCTTTGTTTGTTTAGTGCACAGGTACGTTTCTGGTCAGCCCCACAGAGTCGCTCGGAAGAAACAGTGACTCGAACCCAATCACCAAGCACATGTAATGTGACGCAGAGAGCCTGTGTTTCATGAGTCAATGTTCGTGTACTTGTTTTCCACAGAAACATTCTTATTAAGGTGATTTCCTCATAGCTCCCATGCGTGTACCTGCACTACGAAACAACGTGCATTTCATTCACTCTTACTACAAGAAGGTATTTCCAGGAGATTCAGGGTTGCCAGATTTGCATGGCACTTCTAAAAAAATAAATAAATAAATAAAATAAATCACTTTCAGGTTTTACTATCACATTAGTTGACATTTTTATTAAAAAATAAATATTGTGATACTTCTTCATCTCAGAAAAGTATATTGTAATGCATGGTATCATGATATCTGTATTATGTTGTTGTATTTCCCAGCCCTGACGCACAGCCCATATACTTAAACAATAAACTAAACCTTTATCATTTGAAATTGAAAAAAAACAACAACAGTTTACAAATCACTGGCACATAACGCTTGCCATGTATGGAAATCTTTTAACCACCTCAGAGAAAAAGAAAGGCCTCGAAGGGGGGAAAAAAAAATAGCAGAGGGAATGACCTGTGCAGACTTGGAAGCCCTAATAATCCTGGTTTTAACCTAAAGATGAGCAATTTTTTCCCGGGTTAAATATTGGCTACTAGTGTGTGTGTGTGTGTGTTTCTCTTTCTCTTTCACACACATCCACACACTCATCTCATGTTTCCGTGGTGCTTCTTCTCACTTCCACTCTGTTACTCGGTCTGAGTCCGACTCACTTTTCCTCTGATGTCTGCTTCTTTTCGTTTGTCTCTCTTTCGAAACGTCCGAGTCTTTATTATGCCTCTGAATGGACAGCAGGATGAAAGATGAGGAGCAAACTTTTTACGTCCGTTCCAGGTAGGAATTTGGCTGTAATAATGGGAGGCGGATCTTTTGTAATGTGAGAAGTGGTTGATGTGGCTGTTTTTTTTCTCTCCCTTTCAGTTTTTTCTTTTCTTTCTGAACATGTTCTGTTTTTCTATCTGGGTTAAAGGGGTTTGTTGTATCTGGCTTAATTTGGTTTAATATACAAAAGAGACAAAACAGGTGCTTTGAATGCTTTGAGGATTGTGTGTGTGTGTGTGTGTGAGTGAGATCTCTAGTGTGTTTATGACCTTTTTGTTCCGGGCCATCCCTTTTTGATTATGTTTCTGAATAATCGTCCTGGACTATTGTTCTTTCTTAAAAGAGAAGGTTCTAGCAACATAGAGCTCTGTTGCTTTATTAAAGAACCCTCTAAGTTTCTGTGTAGAACCTACAACATGGTCGAACCTGGATTTAAAAGGGGCCACTTTAAAAAGCTAACCATTAATCATCCAGAAACACTCATAAGGAAAGAGTGAAGTTATTCAGCAATAATAAAAGTAATAAGTGAATAATAAAACACTTTCTTTTGTAATGTAGGAAAAAAATCCACACCAGGACCTACAACGAAGTCTTTTGCTTTCTACCAGAACATCCCAGAGTTCTTTATTTCTTTTTCACCACAGCAAATTTTCAGCAGTTATTGCCTTTATCTGTTTTTAGTTATTTTAAATGTTGAAACAAGTTGGTTCCTAGTAGCATGTACGTTAAAGTAGCTTTAAACAATTGCTCCTTCACCAAACTCTTGAGTCACTGGAGACTCCTTCAATAACCTCTTAAAAAAAAAAAACATCTCCTCAAAGAAACCTTCACCATGTCAATAATTATACGCTATTTTCCTCTTCTTGTCTTCTAATTTTTGTATTACGGCTCCTAAACGAGTGCCACTGTCAGAAAAAACTCAGCATGCAGGTTCCGAGTGGACACACACCCAGGACTGGAAACGCAATCCATTTCAGTTTAGAGAGAATTAGAGCTGTTCCAGCCGCATCTGTTCGGAGAGCCCCAGCTCTAAATATTTCATGGCTGTGTTTAAAATTTAACAGCATGGCTCTTACTTGCCGGCCATCTTTGTCTCTGCCGTCGCTCCTGGTGCTGCGAGGGAGAGCGAGTTTAATTGACATTTTCATCAAGATGATGATGATTGATTTGAAGTCCCTGCTTGTTTACAGACTTTTCCGTCTTCGCCGTTTTAGCTGAGAAGACTTCAGCACCATGGAATAAGTCACTTATTCTTTCAACTTCCTGCCATCACTTACCTGACTTTTTTTTTTTTCCCATCTTCATTCCGTCTTCGTCACTCCTTATCTGTTGTTCTTTCTTGTTTTTTTTCGGTACAGTTAACAGGTGCTTTTTGAGCTTATGTGGATGTTCATTAATATTAGATATAACTATAAATGGTTAAAAATCAATAAGTTATTGAATAATTTAATAAAAATGGTAACAGAACAGCCCCAGATCTTGAGGGTGGTATCAGGAATGGCGCTAATATAACACGTCGCATTCGCAACCTTTGAGATCAGTAAACATTAACATTAAAGCTTAGTTAATTTTTCTTGGATGTGCAACATGAAGCGAGAAAATGAGCTAGTATTAAATCTTCTTTCTCTGCTTTGTAACTGGGCGTCGCTCTGTTCCCGGTGCTGAGGTCACTTTGGGCAAAGCGCTGGAATTACCGCAGTCAAGTGGATTTGCTCGGCTTGGCCTCAGATAGCTGGCTAGTGCCCCAGAGTGAAGTCTTCTTCTCCATGACACGGTCATCAACGTTGCTTCACGGCGGCCAGGAATAAAACAAAACCAAAAAAAGGGGAAAAAATGGGTTTCTAGCATTTGGAGTCCTTTTTTAAGGAAAAGTATGCCATTAAATGCTTCCTGAAGTGTCGCATACACAAATACAAAAAATAGAATTAAGAAAATAAAATAAAAATAGTTCCAGGAAAAATATAAATGAATTTATCTGTACAAGTGAAAGGAAAAACTGTATAGAAAATATAAAAATATATCTGTGAATATGGATTGGTAGCAGAACATTGGGATTCTTGTGAATAAAGTGCAGTTATGTCATATAAAAATCTGCTGATGCTTAGTGTTGTGTAGAAAGATCCAGAAAAATCCAAGCTCTAGTCCTAGTATGATGTTCAGATAAATATCCTTGTTGCTGATTCAGGAATTTGGACCTGAGAAAGTTTGATTGTTCAAGTGTTGCGCCAGGAAGGGCATCCGGCGTAAAACGTTGGCCAAGTTGTTGTGCGGACCAGTTGGTCCACTGTGGCGACCCCGAACAGGGAGCAGCCGAAAGCAACTTCTTCTATTAGCCGAGTCATTATAATAAATGTTTGTAGGTAATTTAGCGCAATTAGAAATAAAATGGTGGTAAGGCGCTTGACCTCCGCGTGACCGGTACAACAAAAATATCATCCCAAGTCAGTGTTGCTTTGTGCTGTTGAACCCCCAGTGTTGCTTTCTTTTTTCCTTTCTCTATTTAATTACTTATAAATTGCACAATACTTTATTTCTAAAAATAAACACGTATTTATGACTGAAAGAAAAAAAATGCAAGTCTGTAAAAATTCAAATATTTTACCATTTTAATAAAAATAGTTTAGATTTTATTTAAAAAATTGACCCCAAATCAGCTGCTTTGTCATTTTTTAACACACTAAATCTCTCTCTCTCTCTCTCATGTATATAACCTTATGTAGTTTTAATCTCATTACTACATTTTCATGTTACATTTTCATGCCCCTTACAGTATGAAATAATACATCACACGATAAAATCTGCACGACTCGACATCTCGTGTTTTAGTTTTTTTTCCCGCATTACACGTATTTCCATCATGCGCTTATTAAGTGAGATGTTTGTTCCCAGTCGGAAGCTGATAATTACAGTACTGAATACGGCATAGTATCCCAGTGTGGTTTATTACAGGAGATGGGACTTTGAGGCTTTGAGGAGATTCCTATTTTTAGAGATGACTACATTTAACATGACATCATGCTGCTTTTACAGAGTGTCCTCTTCACACACGAAATTATGAGGACTTGAAACATTAGAGTGGAATAAATAAATAATGCTGCTTTCTTGTTAGCTCGGAAGTCAGAACTTGGAATCATTAAATTCCCCACTTCAAACTTGGGAGAAAAACTTTATTTATTTATTTAATTTAAAAAAAAATTTTTTTAGCCACAAACTAGCCGCGATAAGTGATGTATTTTTGCACCCTTTAAAAGTAAAGAAGACAGAAAAGTGCTGCTTTGTTTACTGTTGATGCTGCAGGCAGACATTTCGACATGACTTCAGGAATATCTGAGTCAGAATTCCACTCTCGGGGAGTGTTGTATTTGTTTTAATTTCCTTGTTTTATTTTCTTCCCTAGTCAGAGGTTACGGGTTTCAGTTTTAGAGCCCAAGGTAATACCTGATATAAGGCGTTTAAATGTGTGTAAATAATTGCTATGCTTCTTATTGGTGGATTTTAGGTGAGCGTTATCGCAGTGCTTACAGTCTGAGATCAAAAATGAAATTAACTCTAATTCCCACATCAGATTTTGAAGTTTGGAAAGAATTCTTCTGCATGCAGCAACAAAATCAGCCCAAAAATTTTAACATATAAACGATGCTTTCAGCGCAGCCGGGATTTTAATGCGATATGATATCATAGTGTGATTCAGGTATTTAAATTTATGCAAAAGAAAATAGGTACAAGGCTACGTCTGCGATCAACAATCGAAAATGCCATCATCCTAGACAGAGTTATAATCTCCGTAAGCACTGGACACTGATTAAACCTGACAGATGGCAGCAGCTGTGGATTGAAGGACGCACGCACTTCCCGTTCAACCCTGACTACTTAAGCCAAGCTTAACGTTACCCGACGCCCAGTGTCACCGGTCCATAGCGTAGCTCGACGTCTCCTGCTTTAAGCACTTCTCATAGAGCTGAGAGTCTTTCAGTTGGAGATCTGAGCCGTGGAGCTCCGTAATGGGTGTCAGCGCTAAACGAATGCGTCACTGGATCTCCAGCCACGTCTCACGGAGAGCCGTCTGGCACGTCCACTGCCCCAACGGAGAGAGCATGGGCAAAAAGATCGAGATGTCCCCAGTTAGGGAATGTTTAGGGAATCGTCACAGAAGGAGGAAGAAGAAGAGGTAGGAGATGATTGAATGCAAATGTGTGGGTTGGTTTTCCGTGCCAGGACCTAAAATGACTTCAAGTGGTTTTCTTTAGGAACAAATAGTCAAGGTGAGAAATTAAAGGGAAAAAAACAACATATAAGCAACCAGAATATCTTCAGTGCAGCTTGGTATCTATTCTGCAAAGTCTCTAGAAGTTTACTGCAGAGATGATGATGATGGTGGTTCACTTAGAAAGAGGGCGGGGCTCATCCTGGAAAAGACCACGCCCATCAGGATACTAACGTGTGACGATTGGATCAAGCTGATCAGGCAGAAGAACTTCAGATTAATTTGCAGTGAAGGAACAAACGGAGACAAAAATAAATTTTCGTTTCAGAAAAATTAATAAACAAATGCCCTAACAGAGACACCAGTTTTTCATTTTTAATTCAAATTTCTTACAGGAAACATGGCGAATGGTGCGTGTGGTGGTGTGTAGGGTTGCAAAGAGGCGGAAATTTTCCGGGAAAATTTCCATGGGTACTTAATCTTGGGAATTTTGGAAATATTCCAAGTTAGAAACTTAACAGGAATTTATGGGAGTTATTGGGAATTTATTTAAATTATTTAGAAATTTTGGGAAATTTATATAAACTGTATGTACAAACATAAATATAAACATTTTGTTTGGTCGTAAGCGGACATGCAAGCAAACTAATGAATGAATGAGATTTTTACTTAGATTTCATTGTAAGTAGAACTTTAATTCTTTCCTTGAACAACACAAAAGCATAAATGTGGAATGTAACAAAAAAAATATTTCCTTATGTTTTCTGTAAAACTAAAGCATCCCCCACCCTTTCCCTTCCAAAAAATTGTAATCTTCGGCTTCAAATGCAGAACTGTGGCTTCAATATTGTGATAGTCAAAGCCTGCAAAACAGGTGGGAATCCCCCCCCTATTTTTTTTTATTTATTATTATTTATTATCTCACCTAAATGTTTGCTCAGTCAGTGTATTTGTTTTTACAATGTGTAACATTTTGTTGCACAATAGCTTACACACAGCACAAGAATGTTTTAAATATAAATTTATGTAATATTTAAGTTATTTACATGTCTATACACCAAGATGGACGTTTTTTGAAATTATTTTGTGTGCAGGGTTCAAGAAATGACCAATGCATGTTATGGTGGAATGCACAGTGCATGTGGAGGTTTGGCCTCAGTAGCCCTGCAGTGCTGTGTGTGTGAATGAGGAATACACAGGGTAGAAATTCATCTGAAATTGCATTAAATCTGGTTGTTTTAACCAAAATTATGCTGCAAGATGCATGTTTTTTTTAACTACATTTAAGTTCCCTGTTATAGGCTAACCTACAACTTTTAAACCCAGTTTATTCCCATTAATTCTTATATAGTCCCGTTAATTCCCATGGAAAGTTTCCAGCCTTGAAAATTCCCAGAATTTTGCAACCCTAGTGGTGTGTGTGTGTGTGTGTGTGTGTGTGTGTGTGTGTGTGTTAACGGTTCCCTCTCGATGGCATATCGGTGAGAAAGAAGTCAAAGCTTTGAAAAGTCTTGAGTCTGGCTTTAAATGTTGCTTTTGTGTTTGCACAGATCTTCAAATTAAGCCGTTTAAACACGTCAACTTTAAAAAATAATCCATCTTAAAAAAAAATGTAAGTGAAATTTATTCTTTAAAATACATTTTTTGATCACAAGTCTAGACCAATTGTTTTGTATGTAAATTGTGTACGCTAGCGAAACTAACTGCTCCAAGATCAGGACTAGCTCAACTCAACTCAACTAAGACCAGACCAAATGACTAGAAAGCCATCAGATCCTTTTTGTGTCCAAACTTTTATTCTAGCTTCTTGCCTTCGTTTATGCCTTTTTACAATTCAACAGTTTTCCAGTCTAACTTCTGTGCATGCGAAAAGAAGGCACCCTTATTTTTACAATCTCTGTGAACACCGAGAGCATATTTAGTGAGACCAATACCCACGACGGAGAGGAGTCCAAATGGCTGTAAGAAGTTCAGGCCTCCGCCCTGTGCTGTTCAGAGCAGCCACATGGTCACAGTGTGGATTTTATGAATTATAAAAGCCAAAAAGCAGTAGACAAAATGCCATGTGTAACATACTTTTCCTGTTCCTTCTCAAAAAAGTGCAAAATGACTTAGTTGGTCAGATTCAACAATGTTTATGACCATGCATACTGCTTTAACATCAAGGCAAAAAAAAGGCAAGGCAAAAAAAAAAAAAAGGGATTTATTTAATTATATTTAGCAGACCTAAAGGCAGTCTTTAAATCAGGCACATTTTATTTATTTATTTATTTGTATATTTATTTATTTTATTCGTTTTGGGGTTTTTTTCTTTCTTTTCTTTTTTATATATATTTTTATATAAAATATTTTATATTATTATTGGCTTCTTGTTGGTCATTAGCCTGTTTGACTGGACACTTGGATTGATTTCAGCCTGTTGAATTAGAATTATTGTAACATAGAAGCATTGAAATCTTTCCAGAAAATCTCACACTGTCTCTTTGGTCTTAACTCTTTGGTTGAACCCATGAGCTGAGCTCTGTTTACCGATAACTTGCACGGGTGTGACGCACTCCAGGCCATATTTTAGAGATTAGGAAGCGAGAAAGATAAAGAGACAACTTCAGTAACAGAAAGAGAAAGTCTGTGGTAAATAACTGCATGTAGCCGGATATACAAAACGACCTGCAATTTGATGCTGTCAAAACCTTTGCCTGAATTTTTTTTTTTTTTTAATTGGCTATGTGTTTGAAGGAAATTTTTTTATTTAAAAAAAAAAAAAAAAAAAAGCTAATGATTTTTGACCATCACCATGTAAACATCATTGAGTAAAATATAATTTAAAAAAAATCAATAGTGTCATGTCTGTTTCATCAAGCAAGAAATAATCCTGTGAGCTTTCTTTACTCTCTCGGTTTTAACATCTCCGTCTCGATCTGCTCCTCTCCAGGATGGAGGCCTCGTGTCTGGAGCTGGCATTGGAAGGAGAGCGTCTGTGTAAAACTGGCGATTACCGTGCAGGCGTCTCCTTCTTCGAGTCTGCCATCCAGGTTGGGACGGAGGACCTGCAGATCCTCAGCGCCATCTACAGCCAGCTGGGAAACGCCTACTTCCACCTGCAGGACTACACCAAAGCGCTGGAGTTCCACCGCCACGACCTCACTCTTACCCGGTGAGCTTCTGGAACGTTCTCTCGCATACCGTTGAGTGCTGAGAGAACACAGAGTGCACCATAATCTTGATTTATTCTCTGCATGGTTTAGATTAGATTAGAGAATCATTGTTTATGTAAGATGCTACAGTACTGAGTTTTCTTCTGATACTGATTCTGAACCTTGAGTATCACCTGATACCCAAAATCCAGCTGATGTTCTTTTCTTTAAACTCTTTCTAAGCTGTTAATGTGAAGCACTTCACATTGAAATTCATTACAACAATCAAGTCCATTAGAATTATAGTAAAGTGTTAATGTGCTATAAATGAATCTGAATATAAGATAAATCAGATAATGGATATGTAGTATTTCCAGTTTCAAAAATAAATAAATCCAAATTTCCAAAGTTTTCTCCACGTTCTATATGCATAGTGTAATCTCTAACAGAAAAAATTCCAAAGTGTTTTATTTCTCTATTTTCTATACTACAACATTTTGCTGAACTACTGAGAAGCGTTACTACGGGAACTGTTATTATAGAAACGCTAACAAATTACAGTAGATGCTTTTTAATATTATATAAACCTGCCATTTTTGATGTCTTGTTTTTTTTTGTTGTTGATGATTGTGTGATGATGATATTATTGACGTGCAAATTTAATACACCTGATTCTTTCTGGAATTTTTTCGACACGTATTTTCTAAATAGCATTAACATTTGACATATTTGCATAAATTCAGATTCATGTTCCCTACATATCACAAACACTTCACAATCTTTGACTTTCTTCCTCATATTTAAAAAAATTTTTTTTTTTTTATATACAAACCACATCTCCGTCTGATTACATCTCACTCGAAACCCCTGGTATTTATGCAGTCCTGATTAAAATCGTGTTCCTCCTGAGCCGAGTGGGTGTGTAGGACGAATGAAAACACTGAAACATGCGGAGCTTCTGTTCTCAGAGCCACCAGATAAACCTGTTCATCATGGCTTCGGTTACAATGTGGCTTTACCGGATCTCTCTGTGTGACCCATCGAACCTTCACCCAGATCCTACATCAGGAATCAGGGTTGGAAATTCACAATATTGGAATAAAAACTATAAATATATTAGGAATTTTCTGAGTTTTGGCTCAGAATGTGTTAATTCTTTAAAAAAAAATGTCCGTAAGAGCAACTCTGAGAGTAATTCTGTCTATAATTTAAATCGCAGCTTTATATTAATGCGCTTTTTGTTGTTTAAAATTGTTGCTATGGTAACAATGTACACGTATGGTGAATATTCACAATAAAAATAATCGAATGTAAATATTGTGAAGTTTTCATTGAGCTGTTTGTTTATTCGGATTTTTGGAAGGAGGAGTCTTTTTTGGTAGGGATCATTTTCAGTAACCTTTTTCAAACATGCTTTGTTTTTTATTCTAATTAACTTCAGAAGGGGAAAAAAAGATTAATATACCAGGAAATAACTTGTTAAATGTAGCAATAAATGTATAAAAAGTAAAAAAGTGTCAAACGCTTCAGGCTGTGTGGTTATTGGAAAATAATCAATAAGAGTAACTCTGCTTCATCACATCACCTCATTGTTAATTATTTTTCTACAAAAGCATACCTTTATGTTTTATACCTTACGTAGAGGTTTATTAATGCAGTTTTTTTCTGCTGTGAGGCATTTAAGAAATCCTCTAGATTGTAAGAGTATGTTTTAATGATGCATGATGTCATTATTTACAATTATTCGATATTATTTGTTCCTTCAGCTCAGCATTATAGGTTGTAGATGTTGCACATGAGGATGATTTTAGCCCTCATCATCATCATGTGCCTCATTTCTAAACATCTTTATTTTTCCTCTCAGAACGATTGGAGATCAGCTGGGCGAGGCCAAAGCTAGCGGGAATCTCGGAAACACGCTGAAGGTCCTGGGTCGCTATGACGAGGCGGCGGCTTGTTGCCAGAGACACCTGGATATTTCTAGAATGCTCCATGACAAGGTGATGACTGCTTGGGTGATCGTCGGGGATGTAAAGTGTCCTGGCAACAGCAGTGCATTTCCATTAAGTGCATTTATATTATACATTTATATTATAGTATAAGATCGGCCTGAATTTATTAGACTAAGACCTTATTTGGATTGTATTGATTTGGAATGTGCTTTTTGCAGTTAATCCAGAAATAACTTGAACCGAAACATCTGAGAAACTGAATTAGCAGCATATAAGCTAATTTACACATTTCACAGCAGTGGGAATGAATCCTTATACACTTGCAGCTTGTACGGGGTTTTTTTATGCATTTATGTTAGATTTTCTCTCTCGCTTCAACATTCAAAGATATTTTCTACACTTTCATTAATTAGGGACAGTAACCCGGTGTTTAAAGACTATTTCAGTAACACATAAAGTAAGTTTAAATGGTAAGCAACGATCCGTTATAGAAATGTCATAAGCAGCGGTTACTTTCCTCTGGACTGAAGTGTGTGTGTGTGTGTGTGTGTGTGTGTGTGTGTGGTTTAATAGGTGGGGCAGGCACGAGCGCTGTATAATTATGGGAATGTGTACCATGCCAAGGGGAAGAACATATGTTGGAGTGGGACAGACCCAGGAGAATTTCCAGAGGAGGCACGCATTGCTCTAAAAAAAGCTACAGAGTACTATGAGTAAGTGTGTGTCTCTCTCTCTCTCTCTCTCGCTCTCATTTTCTCTCCGTGAGTGTGAGAGAATGTGTGTACATGTGTTGTGGTGTATATGTGTACTATCTATGGTGTGTGTGCACATTGATGTGTGTTTGTGTGCTGTGGTGTGTGCACATGTGTGTCTCCTGTGTACTGTGTGTGTGTGTGTGTGTGTGTATTAATGTTTAGTATTTGTGCATATGCTGAGGTGTGTATGTGTACACACTATGGTGTGTATATGTATTTACTTACAAGGTAAGTGATAACAGAAACTAGTTTCCCGTATGTTCTGCAGCATTAATTGTAACAGTGAATGGATAAAAACTGTGATCTGTTGTAACCATTGACAGCTTGATGTGGTGTAAGAGGAATAAAGCCCTCTGGGATGTGGTGTTATAGGGAAATAATTCACTTCGTGGTGGTAATAGAACTCAGCTTCCTGCCCAGTCATTGATTGTTTTAGGAAAACAGTGAAAAACTCCACTGGTTCAGTGATTTCATGTAAGGAAGCCATTACTGCTGCCTAAATTAAAGAGGAGTTATGTCTATATTACAGGCTTGAGCTTTTAATCCAGACATGATGTTATACACACACACACACACAACACAAAACAGTCTTCTTTGAACTGTGTGTAGATTTGGCAACGCCACACTGCTTTCAAATTACCCGTGCTTGAGCGTTCTTGACTGCTCATAAATTGCGGAGCTCACAGTGTAAATCCCACAACATATTTTCTAGCCGTGTCATGATGTGAAACACATGGTATGTGACGCCATAGTGTGACAAATCGGGTTTAATTAAACCGCTAACGTTATACTGTACTTAAAAGAAGCACTGTAATACGCTTTTTTTTTTTTTTTTAAAGAAGAAAGCCATAAATTCTAACCGCTTCTAGAATTTTCTCTCTACAGATACCTTTAAACTCGCACTTAAAACTCCTAAAACAGATATTTTTGATATACCAAAAGAGTACATTGTTTCTTGATTGAGGATCAATTTTTATATTCTTTAAAAACTTCAAAACATTTTTCCATACTTATATAATTAAAGGAGTGGTTTGCAACATCTGCTGGCTGCAAGGTGACTTTCCTTTGCTGTGTAAATCCCTAAATCCCTAAAACGATACAGTTATCTTCATGAGTTAAAGAAAAGGAGCTCTGCTCTTTACAGAATGGAGGTGGAGCTCATTTCAGGGCCAGAAAAAAAAAGGAAAATGCAAAAATGAAGAAATTAGAGCTAGATCAATTGTATGGCAATAGTGCAAATGAAGTTTGCTTTGAAATTATATGATTATACTGTAGGTCCAGAAACACTTATATAATAGTGTATACTGTAAAGATATTTATTTGATTCGCATGATTAAATTTGGCGATTGTTTTATGCCAGATGCCCTTCCTGACGCAACCCTCTTTATTTATCCGGGCTTGGGACTGGCACAGAAGCTATGTTTAATAACGAAAATAAGAGCATTTCCACATGCACAATGTGAGGGGAACTCAAAGGATTGGGACTAAACAGCTGTGTAGCCTTAAGAAAACCACTTATCAGTCAGGCTAATTGGGGAAAAAAGGCTTCAATTTGCTAGGGAGCATAAAGATTGGACTCTGGAGCAGTGGAAGAAGGTCATGTGGTCTGATGAGTCCAGATTTACCCTGTTCCAGAGTGATGGGCGCATCAGGGTAAGAAGAGAGGCGGATGAAGTGATGCACCCATCATGCCTAGTGCCTACTGTACAAGCCTGTGGGGGCAGTGCTATGATCTGGGGTTGCTGCAGTTGGTCAGGTCTATAGGTTCAGCAATGTTATGTGCCCAAACAATGAGGTCAGCTGTCTACCTGAATATACTGAATGACCAGGTTATTGCATCAATGGATTTTTTCTTCCCTGATGGCACGGGAATATTCCAAGATGACAATGCCAGGATTCATCGGGCTCAAATTGTAAAAGGGTGGTTCAGGGAGCATGAGACATTATTTTCACACGTGGCTTGGCCACCACAGAGTCCAGACCTTAACCCCATTCAGAATCTTTGGGATATGCTGGAGAAGACTTTGCGCAGTGGTCCGACTCCCCCATAATCAATACAAGATCTTCTTGGAAAATTAATGCAACTCTGGCCGGGAATAAATGTTGTGACATTGCAGAAGCTTATTGAAACGATGCCACGGCGAATGTGTGCTATAATCAAAGCTAAAGGCGGTCCAACGAAATAGTGTGGTTTTTTATTTTGGGTTTTTTTTTTTCTTTCTTTTTTTTCTTGGATGAGCAGTGTATATGTAAGTTTTCCTTATTTGTGGATTGTCCACAGTGTAAGTTGTTACCATAGGAACAGGCACATTCTCACAAAATTCGGCTGAATCGCCACCTGAAACCTCCTGACCAGTCACAAATGAGTGCTTTATATAAAGTTGTAATAAAGTGTACAGTCCAAAAGCTGCAATTGGTATTGCAAACTGTTATACAGTAACCTACCATGTGTTTCTAGAGCGAATCTATGCATCGTGAAGGAGCTGGGGGACCGAGCAGCACAAGGACGGACGTACGGCAACCTGGGGAATAGTCACTACTTGCTAGGGAACTTTCAGAATGCCGTGCTGGCTCACGAACAGGTACGAGCGTCTCGTGTCTTTGTGACGATGTACATCGTTTAATTGAAATCGAATTCATGTATAAAACCACACTGAGATTTGGTTTGCCTTCGCAGCGTCTCCTCATTGCTAAGGAGTTCGGAGACCGGGCCGCCGAGAGGAGAGCTTACTGTAACCTGGGAAACGCTTACATCTTCCTGGGCCAGTTCGAGGTGGCAGCTGAAAACTACAAGCAAGTTTCATGCTCTTAATTTTATTTTAGTGCATATAGCTGTTAGTGTACGTGTTAGCTACTGAGAAATGTTATAAAGGAAATAATTTGTGGGGAAAAAACATTTTTGGCTGAAACTTCTTTTTTGCTGATATGAAAAAAATACAGCTCACATGACATGTAACCATAGCAATGCTTTCAATCACCACTAAGTTTATCATCTGTCATGCAAATGCTCAAGTTAAAGGTGAAACTGGTGATGTCACAGTTTTCAGAATGATAGTGCAAAAAATCAGATCAGAAAAATTATTTTGACGGCATCATTGTGTTACACTAGTGAGCTGTCTATTAATATTAAATCGATTAAGATAGTAAGTGATTTTTTAAATTATTATTAACTGACTAATAGTTACACTGATGGTCAGTTATTTTCCTCCATGTTGTCTGGTATCGCTGTATGTTTTAAACCATTACTGTTGTTTGGGAACTTTACCTCTGATATTGTGTGTGTTGAATTGGTTTTGCACAGACGCACACTACAGCTGGCTCGGCAGCTGAGGGACCGGGCAGTAGAGGCTCAGGCCTGTTACAGTTTGGGCAACACATACACACTGCTGCAAGACTACGAGAGAGCAATCGACTACCACCTCAAACACCTCATCATCGCTCAGGACCTCAAAGACAGGTACACACACACACAGGTTCAATACAGTATTACAGCTCTAATTTAGGATGGTAGAATTTTAATTCGAGCAAAGTTAATTGAGCATTGCATAGGCTGTGATTTCGGTGCTCAATACTGAGCTATCTGTGTATTAAATCATAGCATAGTGAATATTAAGGCATATTGATTTATTAGTTAGAATGTGAAGTTAATCATTTATATACTTTCAAGCTTAGACATTGGTTAACATTTGAAATCTGTATAAGAAAATTCTTCATATGTGTGAATTTCACATGACCTCATTCTACTCTGACTAACTTGCTATGACTTAAAGGTGTTTCTTGACTTGGCGCTGTTATGTTAGTAAAAGTATGTTGCACAATGTACTTTATGCAGGGGTGCCAATACTTGAGATCAGTGTAGCTTTGTTTTTGTTTTTCATTAGTTATTTACTTCAAATTTCCACTAACTCCCATAAGGGTGCCAATAATTCTGTACTGTATAGAAACAGAGGAAACATCCACGAGCAACATTCTTTTGGTTTAAAGGATGCCAGTTTTGGAACGTTTAAATCATTTAAAAGACAAAGCAATGTTGTATCTAAATAGAACAGAGTGAAAAACAAGTACAAAGTAAAAACAAATACTGTGGTCCAGATTTCTACAAAAATAAATCTGGACCACATGACCACAAATTAGCCATGTCACCACTTCCTCATAATGAAATGAAAAGCAAAATCCTACCAACTCTGACACACACACACAGTTGGGTTTATTTCCTTTTCTTTGTTCCTTTCTTTGTGTGTTTGGGTGTGTGTTTGTGTGTGTGTGTAGGATAGGAGAAGGGAGAGCTTGCTGGAGTTTAGGGAACGCCCACACGGCTCTCGGAAACCATGAACTGGCCTTACAGTATGCTGAGAAACATCTGGAGATCTCCAAAGAGGTGTGTGTGTGTGTGTGTGCGCGCATGCACACTTGAGTTTTGTACTTCCAGCCTTGACCATCATGGGAGATAAGAGGAATTGGATTGCACAGGAAATGCTTTACCCCTCTGTTAGTCCAACTGGGAGCTACACACTCCTCTATCTGTCTGCGCTCCTGCATTTATCAGCACCATTATCTGCCTGTGCATCACAAACATGCTGTGTGTGTGTGTGTGTGTGTGTGTGTGTGTGTGTGTGTGTGTGTGTGTGTGTGTGTGTGTGTGTGTTTTTGTGTGTCAGATTGGAGACCGTAGCGGTGAGCTGACAGCCAGAATGAATGTTTCAGACCTGCATCTGGTGTTGGGTCTGAAACAGAACCACAGCCAGAGCCACACAGACGGCCAGACAGACAGTCCAACAGGTAACACTGGTCCACCGCATCTAACACTCTACGCTGTCTCATCTGTCCCTCCGTCCTCTCACGTTACATTTCACACCTCTCCAGGTGTCCTTGTGTATTCAGAGTGATCAACGTGGCACCATATCCATTTAGAATCCACACTTTCCTGATGTTCTTTGCATTTATTTAAATGAATCCCTATTTTTTACATTTTGAGTTCATCATTTGATTTAGATCAGCAGATCGAGAATAACTGTAGCAGAGAGGATGAGCTGTGATCAGAAGAGAAAGTTTCATCTCTATGGTTTATCTTCTGTAGACAGTAACATACTTTGGAGTTAGAACTGAAAAAGGTTCCTGTGTGTGTGTATTGAGTAGCAAATAGTCGGATCCCAGGATTGGACAGAGCAATACTATAAATTTACATTATGACGGACAAACTATGAATTTTTGACTTTTTTTGCAGGAACGAAACCGAGGTCAGGACGGCGACACAGCATGGAGAACATGGAACTCATGAAACTCAATCAAGACAAGAGCCCTGTAAGTCCACACACACACACACTACTCTCCAATTCTTTAGCCCTTTTCCCACTTCACACACCCGTGTCTGTCATATAGGGGCCAGTGAGTGATGAGGACGTCTCCCCTAAGCAGTCCAAAATTTCCCCCATAGCCAAGACATCGTCCAAACTCTTCTTCATCAATCGCTTTAAGGGGAAGAAACAGAAAGCTAACGGAGCAAATTCAACTAAAACGCCTCAGAGCCCCAACCGCTCTCCTCGTACGCCTGAGCTGGATCCCAAGGTGCTTACTCATTCACTCCATTCATACAGAAGTACGTCAGTGTTGGTGTAACTGGGAGTTCACTTCACTCGTCAGCATAATTATTAGTTCAACTGGGCATTCCTTAGGAGTTTATTTTTATGCCTTTATTGTTTCCATTCATGCATAGAAGAAAAAGTGAATAATAAATGCTTTTACATCCTGTCCTGCAGTATGCTCCGGACACGCTGGGAGACGAGGGTTTTTTCGATTTGCTCACTCGCTTTCAGGGAAACCGCATGGACGACCAGAGGTGCTCCTTACAGAGCGGCTTAAGCCGTGGCTCCTCCCCCTCCCCTTGTGACACCCCACCCATAGCTGTGAGGAAACGTGAGTTAGCCCCTACCCTTTACCCGGGTGACCTCTGTGTGGTGTGATGTGATAGGATGAGCTGTAAAGCAGGATGATTCAAAGCTGTAGCCCTCTGTGAAAAAGTTTTTTGTGGTAAAAGTGATTTGTGGCATTTTATGACAAAAACTGGAATTAGAAAAAAAGAAGCTGGAATTAAACGTTAGAAGTAATTTAGATTTATTTAATGGACACACAATTAGCCCTGGCTCCTGAGATTAGATTGTTTATTTATTTATTTATTTTTATTAAGTACAAAGCCCTGCTCGTCAAATCTCTACTCAATAATAAATAATGTCCAGGAAGGAGATTTTTATGTAAATAGTGTAAAATATACAAAACCATCAACATTTATAATAACCAGATTAATTAAACAATTCATTAATGGTCAATTTCAGTATGAAGGCATGTCTTGATTAAGACTTTATTTTTCTTTGTGTAATTCACAGAATTATTGAAGTCCATCGTTATAAAGATAATTTTCAATAAGAAACAGAGACTTTACCCTTACCTTACTGTCTTATATCCAGCTTATTGCAAATTATAGAAATGAAACAGAACATCATCTCATTCCCAAGACATAATGAGCGTTAACACGCTGTGGTCATGCATTATTTATATTAAGTAGAGACGACAGAGTTTTCATTTTATACATGTCCTTAAACGTAATGCATACTAATTGGTTTGTATATTAATCAAATGCTTTTATTCTAATTAACCTAATTAAATTTAATCACACTTTTATTCTAATTAAACATAACTGAAAGTGGTGTAATTTAGTAGTTGGGGAAGTACTTCAACCCATGTTCTTAATACTAATGTGTTTCACACACACACCCACCACCCTCTTTATTATTTATTTAATGTAGCTATTTATGCGTCCGAAGAGGCGGCGTCGGCTCAGCCTGGCCATTTCCTGGACTTGCTGGCCAGCTCACAAGGCCGGCGGCTGGACGAGCAGAGGGCGAGCATGGGGACACTGCCGGGTTTACTACTGGACCAAAACAACAGCCAGGCTGTGCTGAGTCAGCTCATTGCCAACGCTGACAGCAAGGAGCCGGATGACGACTTCTTTGACATTCTTATCAAGTGCCAGGTCAGTTGTACAAAACACACACACACACTCTGCTCAAGTGTTTATTCATCTCATAAAGGTTAAAATTTAAAAATTTTACAGGCTTAAAAAAAAGATTCAGTTTAAAGGGTTGTGAATATTTCTCTGTCACTGATCAATCCCATAAAGCCCCAGATCTTCTCAGTGATCACTGAAGTGAGTGAATGTTTTCCCAGGGTTCCCGACTTGACGACCAGAGGTGTGCTCCTCCTCCTCCCCCGACGCGAGGCCCTACAGTCCCGGATGAAGATTTTTTCAGCCTCATCTTGCGCTCGCAGGCCAAACGCATGGATGAGCAGCGTGTCAATCTGCCCTCTGACCCTGGACCTACGTCGCTAAACCCTGACTGATGCCGGCACCAGCACCATATAATACAGACTTCGGAGACTTGTGAAGTCACCCAGTTTTTCCCAATCAGTAGAAAGCGATCCCTATTTATCTGAAGAAAAACAAAACAACTGGAAGCCATGAATCATCTCAGAGTTGGAGTTGTGGCATCTGGGTCAGTCCTGTTTCTCACTATATAAACATGGAGTGTTAATGGACATCTCGGTACGGCTGCAGGTCAGTACGCCATCGGCTCGTTTCCGCGCAGCAAACCTTAAACGTAGCTAAGTCTATTTTTAGCGTTCGTGTGGCTGTACTGCATCAGTGGGAAACCTTTTTTTTGTATAAAAGTTTTATTCAGGATCAGAACGATGTCGACGTCTCGTCCTCAGGGTTCCGCTATTATACACTGACTCTGATCTAGTTCGTATCTGGCGTTCCTGCTGGGTTCGTGGCTGTTGTGGAGGAGGGGAAATGACGTACTTTTTTGGGGGGGGGGGGGGGGGATAAATTGTTAAGTCTGTTACTATTCATGGAGTTCTTAAAAACTGTTTTAGAAACAGTTAGGTACTTGAAAATAAGTTTTGTCTTTATAAAGTTTGGTGAGAAACTAATTGATATTTAGTTACTTGTTTGTTTTTACAGGATATTTTATGTGAAACCAAAAATAAAAACTGAACTTTAATCCAGACTTTTTTCTCAAAACTTTTTTCCTCTTGACTGCAGGTGGCGCTGTTACACAAAAAAAATCCATTTGTTAACAGCAAATAACACACGGTATTGTATCTGTATTGTTCATGTTTTTAGTTTATTGAGTTTTAAAGGCAGTGTGACCAGGGCAGGGGGGATATGTCACTACAGCCACCTTTTAAAAAAAAAAAAAAATGCCCTGCATGTACAAAAAACTTTTTTTTTTTTTTTTTTACAATTAGACAACTGTAAGGGTTCCTTCACACAAAACACTTTTTTAACACAATATAAGGCTTTTGTTTAGGGCTTAATTCCCATTCAAAACAACCGGCTCTAATACTGGCTAGTGTTCAGATTGTTTGTTCGATGGAGCAGCAGATTTGAGCTGGAATTAAACGATGCAGGAACAACTGCATACAAAAGTGCAGTGTTTATACATAGAACTATAACAAGAATTTAAAAAAATATTGAAATATCAGGAAAAGTTGTGTAGCTAGGAAAAATGTTCAAATAACAACCTGAGCAAAATGGGGCATGATTTCAGTAATGTTTATAAATAAGGAAAAGAAGGCGAGGGGGAGGAGTCAGTCAGGAGGCGGAGCTAGTGAAGTAGAATAAACACAATGCAGAATAGCATCGTGTGTGTGTACGTGCACGTCTATGTAAATTTCTTAATTAAGAGCAGTTTCAGGTACGCAATACTCAGGAATATGATTTGCATGCAGCCCAGAGCCGCGATATTCTGCCACATGCCCCAGCTGGAGTAATCGATGCCCTGCTCCGTCAGAAAGTCCTCTCCAGTCGTAGAGCTGGAACGAGCGAATCGTGGTGAACGTTAGCAAGTTAAATGAGCTGTACATTTTAATGAGAAATTTCTATGCAGTATCCTATATTTCATACTAAAATGCTCTTGTTCTGTTGTGTTGAGCTGCTTGATCTGACATGCAAGAAAAGTAACGTTTTAGTGAAAGGACTTAATGAACTTTTTTTGGAATATTTTACTCTGCTGATTACATTAGGTCAATATTTGAGAGGTGAGCCAGTACTTACTTGGGGATTAGGGTAAAATTGAAGCCTGGAGGCAGAGCCAGAGGAGGGTTATAGAATTTCAGTCCAACAAACTCATTCACCAGAAGACCCTGAACAACATCATCATAATACAATTAAAAGAACAGTCTGGTCAAAATGGTTTTTTTTTTTTAGACTGATGTCTTTAGCAGTCATGCAGTTGTATTTATAGCGAGTTTTCCTGTTTGAAAACTGGAGGGAAATCCTGAAACCCCTCCTGATTACACAGTTGATCATTTTTTCACGGTGTGGCTCAAATTTAATCTAATTTAAAATGGCATGAATCTACTGCAACTGAAGTCAATGAAGAGAAAATAATTTTATATATAAGTGCTAATTTTCTCTTCACTCACTTTAGTACATGTATGTACACCAACCAGGCATAACATTATGACCACCTGCCTAATATTGTGTTGGTCCACCTTTGCTGACAAAACCAATCATGCACTGTGTATTCTGACACCTTTCTATCAAAACCAGCATTAACTTCAGAAATCTGAGCAACAGTAGCTCGTCTGTTGGATCGGATCACACGGGCCAGCCTTCACTCTCCACGTGCATCAATGAGCCTTGGCTGCCCATGACCCTGTTGCCGGTTCACCACTGTTCCTTCCTTGGACCACTTTTGATAGATACTGACCACTGCAGACCGGGAACACCCCACAAGAGCTGCAGTTTTGGAGATGTTCTGATCCAGTCGTCTAGCCATCACAATTTGGCCAAATCACAAACTCACTCAAATCTTTACGCTTGCCCATTTTTCCTGCTTCTAACACATCAACTTTGAGGACAAAATATTCAAATGCTGTTTAATATATCCCACCCACTAACAGGTGCCATGATGAGGAGATCATCAATGTTATTTACTTCACCTGTCAGTGGTTATGTTATGCCCGATCGGTGTGTGTGTAATTGTATGTTTTTTTTTATATATATATATATATATATATATATATATATATATATATATATATATATTTATATATATATATATATTTATATATATATATATTTCTCTCTTTATTTATATATATATTTATTCTTTATTTCTCTCATTCATCTTTGTCTTTGCATCCATTTACAACACATTATGTGTTGATTTAAAATGGTGTGTGTGAGTCAGAGCTGGTTGCTAACTTACAGTAAGCCCATAGCGTGGAATGCTGAAGTATTTGAGCCAGTTGAGCCAGTCAGCGATGCTTGGCAGGTTCACCAACAACCCTGAGAAAATCTAAAGACAAAAAAACCCCACAAAATTCATACATGCATATATCAGAATGTTGGTTGATGGTGCAGGAGAGATGTAAGAGGAGTGTGACATGAGCATCAATTGAGTGTACCTCAAGTGTGCATGAATGTAAAAGGGAATCACACGTGTGTGACATGAGCACCTGTAGTCTAACTGCGACATGATATCTTACCATCATGAAGACAAAGGTGATGGTCATGTAGATGTTGGCGATGGCCACTACGTTCTGATCAGCAGAGATGGCCATCACCATAGATGTGGCTGTGTACGCAGTCATGGCCACAGTGAACATGAAGAAAAAAAATGCCCCAACTTCGCTTTTGAATCCTGGAGATCAGAGACAAAGAATTCTCTAAGCTTCATAATATGAGGTTTTTTTAAATTGTCTTGTTAACCAAAAATGAACTAAAATATCTAGAAAATAAAGAGCTAGTCTGTTTATTCCACTAGGGGGTGAAATTGTTTAATAAACTCCAAGCCATTAACTCAGTTACTCAAACGAAGTGCAGATGATACAATTCTTCATTATCATGCTAAAAAGAACCAACAGAAATAGTTTATAGATGAAAATAAAAATTAAGTCAGGATTTTATGCTTTATTTTAGTATCTGTGCAGAAAAGAAAGAAATCAAGTTCCTTGTGCTTTTGTTTCAAATAAACAAATTCCTCATGTCTTTTTATTTGACATTTTATTCATTATTATTAAAAATAATAATTTTTTATTAAGCCAATTAGTTACTTAGCAATTAATTCACATGAAGAACCGATTACTGAAATGTGTGTTTTTACATCTTTGTGGGGACATAGATAGATAGTAACACAGTATTCTGAGTTTTGACTTTGTGGGGACTTTGGGCTGACCCTCACATGGACAACTATTATTTGGTTGTTGATTGTTTTTTAATTACAAAAGTTACAAAGTTTTTTGTTTTACTATGGTTATTGAGGTTATAGAATAGGAATAATTAGCTAATAATAATAATTATGTTATAAATATATTAATAATAATGTCACTGTAATGATAGTAAGGGGGGTGCGTGTGCTACCGATCATCCAGTAGGCCACCGAGCTGAAGATGATAGCTGGAACAGTGCGTAGTGTGAGAATATCCGAGAGCAGCTTACACAGGAAATACACCGACACTCTGTAATAACCACTAACATACTCATGTCTAGAGAGAGAGAGAGAGAGAGAGAGAGAGAGAGAGAGAGAGAGAGAGAGAGAGAGAGAGAGAGAGAGAGAGAGAGAGAGAGAGAGAGAGAGAAGGAGAGAGGGGAACAGTTTCATATGAATGCACATCAACCTATAAAATTACAAAACCTCAGTAGATCAGGTAAGTCATGCCTGATGTCCGCTTTATTTTTGTTTAGATTGTTACTAGCTATGAGGCTAATATACAGGAAGCTTGTAGCTGCTAGTTTAGCATCGTGTCTAAATAAGTACACACGTTAAAAACACACTTATTATTTACCTACTAAACGTTAAGGGGTAAGTCAGCTCGGTATCTAATGACCACCAGTACAGAAGCTGGTCCTCTGAGCTGCTTGTGCTGCTTCTGTATTTCTAACATTTCTTATTTTTAAAAAAAAGTGTCCGTTTTTAATCCACTCACAGGAAGAGCTTGCGTTCTGTGATGAAGAGTTCGGCAGAGGACAGTGAGCTGAAACACTGGTTGGTGGTGATGAAGAACAAGGCACCCATCCTGTAATCACACAATCACACACACCAGTCGGTCACATCACAGTATACAATTTTTTTAATTGTACCCATCATTCCAGATTCCTGTGGTGATTTGCTTATTTGGTCTTTTTAATGTAGGGGGAAACGAGGACTGTTTCTAAGCACTGGTCCTGTATGTACAGTACATATTATATGTGTGTATGTACACACACGTACAGGTGGCACTGTGTCATGTTTCTCACCTGTTCTGGATTCCGCTTGTATTGTTTGGCACGTTGAAAAAGATGGCACCGACAATCAGGGCTAAGAAAAGTGTCACACCGACCTGGGGAGCGGAAGAGACAAATGGAAACATTGAAATTTACATCCATCAGTTTACAGGGTGTGTACTCGTACACACACACACTCACTCAATCCATCTTCTTTATAGGACAAGTTCCAACAGGTGAAAAACATCAAACTCCTTTTTGTCAGTGCGATCACACATACACACACTCCGTCTTCTCTGTAGGACAAGTTCCAACAGGTGAAAAACTCCTTTTTGTCCGTGTGATTATCAAGATCTCAAGATCAACATCTGCATTCCTTTTCTTGAGGAAAAAAAATCATCTGTCCCAGACCCCCATATGAAGCTCCCTACATAACAGTATCTTAATAAAATCTGTCACATGACTCAGGTCTCAGCAGTCAGGAACTAAGGGATTAAACAAGTGCAGTTGTGCTGTCAGAGGAAAATAATCAACGGTGGTTTGGTGTGATGCGTCCTGACAGCAAAAGGAGCTACTGCTCCCACTGTAAAGCTGATTCATTTCCTAGAACACCACGTCCTGAAGGTTTCAACTCCTCACATCATTATCCATTATGTTACCGCAAAAAAAAAAAAAAAAAAAGAAGTCATTCCTTCACTGGCATTTACAAACAACGGCATCAACAACAAAAAAAAACAGGTTGATGTTACAGGGACACCACAAAACCCTGAAGACTTTCCCTTGATGGAAAATCCTTCCAAAGCCGTGAAATTTCAGACTCCTTCCATATAACAGAAAACCATATCAGCCATTCTACATTTCTCTCTTCATGGTTATTATTGAGCCAAGATCATGCACTGCTCAAGTTCCTGTGTGTGAGCTGTTGCCATAGTAACGATAACATCAGAGTCTGATTCGATTTGAGTAAACACACCAGTGACGTTATTATATAAACATTTATAATATATACATTTCGAGTAAAATACAGATTCTATCTTTGTGTATCTACATATGAATTCAATTAGAGAAATGTTATTAAAAACCTGAGCAAAGGAGGTCTGCGGGTTGAGCATCAGGTTGCGGAACGTCCTCTTCAGCACCCATTTGAACTGGTGGTTGAAGGACGTGTTGTAGGTGATGGTGCGTGATTTGGGTCGGCTGTCGTAATCGAGTCCCTGTGTAATCTGCTCCAGCTCGGCTCTGGTCTGCTTGTAGTAGGACCACTGTTTATACTCCTGCACCAGACGCTCCTCGATGCTCAATGCGTCTTTTTCATCCAGCTCTGCCCCACACACACACACACACACACACATTAAACACATTCATTCTTTAAACAGTTTGTGTGTGTGTGAGAGAGAGAGATAAACCTGCATTATCCTCTAGTTTGTTCTGGGACAGTGCAGAGTAATCTCCATTAATGACATCCAGAAAGAAGTCAGCAGGGTTGTTATGGGGTTCACAGGTGAAGCCAACATCGCTGAAATAATCCAGTGCGCTCTGAGCGGGCCCATGGTAAACCTGTCTGCCCGACACCAGCAGCGTGAGTGTGTCGAACAGCCGGTAAATGGAATAACGCGGCTGGTGGATGGAGAGGATGATTGTCCGTCCGTGATTCGACATCCTGTAAACACACAGCACAGTGGGAAGGTCTTGCTTATTATTATTATTATTATTATTATTATTATTATAATAATAGACTTCTATTGTATGTATGTGTTTACAGGGTGGTGGGGGGGTGGGGGGGTGTACCTCTTCAGCAGTGACAGTACAGAGTTAGCCGTGCTAGCGTCCAGCCCGGTCGTCGGCTCGTCCAGGAAGAGGACGGACGGATCAATGATGAGTTCCATGCCGATGTTGGTCCTCTTTCTCTCACCTCCTGAAATACCCCGAATCAGCTGTGTTCCAACCTGTTAAACAGCCAATCAGAGAGAAACTGACAGTCAAAGTCCCACCCCATTAACAAGCCTATCTAAAACATAATGGTCTTAATTGTTTGTTAATTGCTCCAAATGTTTGTCAATGTTTACTAATCACTGCTTCATACCAGTCTGTGTAATTCTCCTACAACTGTTGGTGGTGCTGATGCCAATGTGTACGTGTGTGTGTGTGTGTGTGTGTGAGAGAGAGAGAGAAATTAGTCAGCTAATTTTGTTCATAAAGAAGTTGTTCTGCTTTCTGTTCTTTATTTTTCTTTTAGCTGATTGTGTGTGTGTCCTACCCGTGAGTCAGCTACTTTAGTCAGCCCAAGCTCTTCAATCAATCGCTCCACTTTCTCCTCCTTCTCTTTCTGACTGATGGAGGTCGGAAGCCTCAACGCTGCTGAGAAGCGCAGATTCTCCCTCACTGTCAGTGTTCCCATCACCACATCATCCTATACACAAACACACACAATCATGATGTGTATATATATACACAAGCATCATCAAGTGACTGTATGACCACTCAGACTTCCCCTTTTACAGATTTTATGACCAGAGACACTTCCATTTAACAAAACTTTAACTTCACTGGAAAACAGCATTTTTTGCGAATTGTGTAAACATGACAAGGCATTATTGAGAGGCAGAGCTGTGTGTGAGTCAGTATGAGAAAAGGGAAGTAGTGAGATACTGAGTGATGGAACATTCTGAGGATGTGATACTGCATGCATGTATATGTGTGAGAGAGAAAGAAAGAGAGAGAGATATTGTGTAATAGAGAAAGAGAGACAGAGAGAGAGTGAGAGTGTGTGTGTGTGTATGCATGTACCTGCACTACATATCCAGACAGACATTTAAAGTTGGGTGGCTGTGGTGCTCCATCTATTAGCACCTCTCCACTCAAACCTTTTGGATCTTTCCTTGCTGCCAACACATCCAAAAAACTACACACACACACACACACACACACACACACACACACACACACACACACATCACTGCCAGAACAAAACTTCAACACCATCAGCAAACCAAACTGAATGACACACAGATAAACAAACGTAAGAACTTACGAGGACTTTCCACTCCCAGTGGCTCCCAATATGGCGTTCAGTCCCGGCTTCATAATTCCACTAAGAAGAAGAAAGAAATGATGCTTAAATAATTAGTAGGTCACATGATCAGAGCTTGTAAGTAGGTCATATCTGCTAACTTCACTAATGCACATTTATCACTGGGAGCATTGACACTCCTCTTCAAACATTTTCTAAATTTTATTGTCCTTTACACTGGGGGGCACAGTGGCTAGCACGTTTGCCTCACACCACCAGGGTTGGGGGTTAGGGATTGTGTGAGTGAATGAGTGTGTGTGTGTGCACCCTGTGATGGGTTGGCACTCCGTTCAGGGTGTATCCTGCCTTGATGCCCAATGACGCCTGGGATAGACACAGGCTCCCCGTGACCCGAGAATAGATCAGATAAGCGGTAGACAATGAATGATGTCCTTTGCTTTAACCTCGGTTAATAATATTGTTCTGTTTTTGTTTAGTATTTCCTGCTGTGTCTTTATCCCCAAAAGAAGTGTGAAAAAAAGCAAATATACATATCAAGTTTCAGGGGTTATAAATATATTACGTGATGTTATTTCTAGCTTTTCTTTTACACAAGGTGAATGACATTAGGTGAATTGCATTTGTCTTTCAAAACGCAAAAATGTGTAGATCGTAACATTTGTGAGATAAACTGTTAATCACTGCATTGCCTCAGTCCTCCAAGCAAAACTGCATTTAAAAAAAAAAAAAAAAAAAAAAAAAAGGTTATTTTTTTGGAGCCCTAAAAATCTTAATCGTCATCACGTCACCTGGGGGTCCTGTAAAATTACAGAATTTTTAATAAATAAATAAAAGTAGGATATAGAAACTATATAGGGCTTCATTTAGGGACTTGAAAGGTTCTGAAAAAGGAGGATGATGAATACGGACAAAAAAGTCACTTCATACAAAAGTTCAAAAATAAATAAAAAAATAACACTATTTGCCTAGTAGTGGACATGTAAACAAGGGAAGAAAGTAAAAAAAAAAAAAAAGTGCAATTTACTGTATGTGAGTCATTTATAGAAAACTATGAGAGATTTTAGACTAGCGTGGACTGAGGTTACGCCAGCATGATGGCACACATGATGGTGATGAAACCTAAGATTGTTCTTCCACTTACAACTACACCACTTATAACCACACTGATATGGATCTTTACACCACAAAAAATCATCACAAAGCACATCAAGCTCACTATATAAAAGACAAAATACTGTGGTTTAAAATATCTGTTCTATATATCCATTTACTTTACCATATTATAGCCATTTCTCTCAAGAAATCTTTTTATTCAGGGCATCGCTGCAGTGAACAGAAGAGAATATGAAGATATCTGAAAATAAGCGGCTGAAAAACACGTCATTTAAGTAACATAATATGACTGGAATATGACATCATCTCCCATTTCTCTGTTGTTTTTTTAACCATTTTCATGCTACTGATTTCTTGTTGTCATGGTTACAGGTTTGAACTCTACCTTCAGTCAGTGCTCATGTGATTAGTCATTAGGAATAATTTTTACTAAAGGGAGTGAAAACAGTTTCTTTCTCTCTGTAACTAGTCTGAGAAACTCATTCATTTCCAAGATATAAATATGATTATATCTAAAACACTGCGATCCTCCAGATCAGAGTAAACTTACAATGATGAATGAATGAGCAAAAAAAGGCACCCAATTTGTGCTCTTTCAAGTTGTTTTAACTACCAGATTTGTTATAGTTTATACTTTTACACCAAAACCCACTGAAAATCTACCTCAAATGTCCGATTTACTCGCCTTTCTAATGTAGGAAACCAAAAAGAGAGAAATTATAGCTAGAAAAATTGCATTTTTAAAAATACCTACATTGTGTTGGGTTTATATAATAATTGCTACAAAAATTTTAATGTAAGCTTTTGACAGTTAAAATTAGGAGAATAGTTTTACACAATTTTCCTGTAAAAGATTTCCATTTCTCATTAAACCTCACATCTGCCCAAAAGGCAGAAAAGGCAGACATTAGCTCGGAGTTAATTGCAAATCAAATGCAATTCATAAAAAAAAAAATTCATACAGAAATGGACTTAACATGAACAGAAATCTGAATAGCTGATTCCTGATGAAGCTGCTCGAGTTATTGCTTAACCTGAAGAGCCTGATGTTGTTTAAAGCCTTGTCATGAGGACTAGATCAGGTTCAGTGACCTTCTAAACCAACATACCCCCCCCCCCCCCCACACACACACATATATATATATATACCGGTTTTACTAACATTATGAGGACTTTTCTCCAGCATGATTAATGAACACCCAGCTCTAAACAGAACCTTAACCAGAGTAACGAAAAGAAAATCTTTTCCATGTTTTGGTAAATAAAATAGAAACTGCACTGTTATGTTTCACTATAAGAACTAGCTAAATGTCCCCACAACATTAAATTATCAGACATTTCAGTATTTATGGGGACATATTGACACACGCACACACACCTTTGTCCATTTTTTTTAGTTAAGTCAGTAAAAAAAAATCAATACTCATGACTCATACAGATCCAAAGTTTGTATAAAGGATCATCTTTCTCACGGATCATGCACAGCTGAACAATAAAGTAAGTGTGTGTGTGCGCGTGTGTCCTGATTGTTTTATTGATCTTTTACCCCTTTACATAACACTCAGCTGGAGCATTTCCATTTTCTATTGTTCGCCTTTATCTTTTGTGTAACTAGGAAAAATATACAATCACCGGTGTGTGTGTGTGTGTCTTTTTTATGTATTGTGTGTGGATGCCTGAATAAGCACCAGTGTGTGACAAGAGTGTTCTGACTGTAAGGGTCTCTACAACTGTGTGTAGAGTCACGTCTCAGTCTGTCTTTGTCTAACTATATATACACAATGTGCTGTCCCCAGTGTCCTTTTGAGATCAGACCCTGTCACACATCTGTTTTTACACACACACTAAGTTTATACACCAAGACCATAAACTCCAGTGCTTTTGTGTATTAATATAATTGCTGTTTTATGTATTGATCTATTTTAATGAAATCTTTTTATGTCACCATTTATGGTCCTATATATAAACCTCATTACCATAATGCTGTAGCCGCCATTTCCTCAACTCACTGTAGCTTTAATTACTTTCCTTCAGTTAGCGCTGTAGTCTTCATTACTTTCCCTCAGTTAGCGCTGTAATCTTCATTACTTTCCCTCAGTTAGCGCTGTAGTCTTCATTACTTTCCCTCAGTTAGCGCTGTAGTCTTCATTACTTTCCCTCAGTTAGCGCTGTAGACTTCATTACTTTACCTCAGTTAGCGCTGTAGTCTTCATTACTTTACCTCAGTTAGCGCTGTAGTCTTCATTACTTTCCCTCAGTTAGCGCTGTAGTCTTCATTACTTTCCCTCAGTTAGCGCTGTAGTCTTCATTACTTTCCCTCAGTTAGCGCTGTAGTCTTCATTACTTTCCCTCAGTTAGCGCTGTAGACTTCATTACTTTACCTCAGTTAGCGCTGTAGTCTTCATTACTTTACCTCAGTTAGCGCTGTAGTCTTCATTACTTTACCTCAGTTAGCGCTGTAGTCTTCATTACTTTACCTCAGTTAGCGCTGTAGTCTTCATTACTTTACCTCAGTTAGCGCTGTAGTCTTCATTACTTTATCTGTTAGCGCTGTAGTCTTCATTTACCTTACCTCAGTTAGCGCTGTAGTCTTCATTACTTTACCTCAGTTAGCGCTGTAGTCTTCATTACTTTATCTGTTAGCGCTGTAGTCTTCATTTACCTTACCTCAGTTAGCACTGTAGTTTTAATAGACCAAGCTAAAAAAACACACCCAGTGCACAACATTAAATAAATGTGTAATTTGTCATTTAGAATCAGTAATTCTGTTAAATGTATTCAACAACAACAACTTTTGCACAAATATTTGAAATAATTTGGTTTTTCTGATCTTCAGCACTTAATTTAATGGACTATGTGAACTGAATTCTGTGCGTTACTTTAGATCAGTTTTTTAAAACTGACTTGTCACCACCTTGTGAGGTTCATGTTCAGAGTAACAGAGCTTTGAACATGAAGGCGTGATCTGTGTTATACAGCGTGCTGTTTTCAGCAAGACCTTTACCTCAGTTTCTCTCTTATCAGACATGTTAATGACAGCAATAAAAAGCTGCTTGTAACATAATGATGGCACCGAGCTCCTCTGCCTCAGAGCTAGAATAAACACAATACATAACACTATTGTAAAACCTTTACAAGAGGAGGTCAGGGGTCAGTGTTAGGTTTCAATGTTAGGACCAAGAAAACAATGAGATAAAGTTTGAGATATAAAAGTGTTAACAATACGCAAAACAAGCATGTCTATACGTTATCTTTCTCAGTCTGAAACCCAGAGGAAAGGAAAGGAACTCACTTGAGGTCGACAAGGATATTTTTATGCGTCTTCTTCTGTTTGCAGAGAATTCCAGTCCTGGTGTTGACGCCGTAGTGGATGTTGTGGAAGCTCACTGTAGCTCCACAGCCTCCTTTCTTCATACCATCCATCTTTCTGTTTTCTGGCATCCTGGGAAATGTACAAAATGATCCTAGTTAATCCAACAAAAATAAGTAAAAATAAAAATTAAAAACCCTGTGATTGACCGCTCCTTTCTTTCTTTCTTTTTTAAAGCGAGCAGTAAATTATCACGTAAGGAATGAAACACTTGTGCTGTTATAGGAAAATAATCAGCAGCAGGAAGGTGCGATCCAGGGTGTATCCTGCCTTGATGCCCAATGACGCCCGAGATAGGCACAGGCTCCCCGTGACCCGAGAATAGTTCGGATAAGCGGTAGACAATGAATGAATGAATGAATGAATGAATGAATGAATGAATGAGTTACTTTTAAAATGTTATGGAACACATCTGAAAGTAGTTCCTGTTACATAATCACTGCTATAAATAGTTCAGCCTCAGCCTTACTCTCTCAAAAAGTTAATCAAACAACCAACAAAAAATCAGCGTGGCATGTAAGACTTCAGTTGGTGAAAACTCTTACATAAGCTACACTATATAGACTTTTTATACACAGAATTAGCGGAGCACGGTGGTTAGCACGTTTGTCTCACACCTCCAGGGTTGAGGGTTCGATTCCCGTCTCCGCTGTGTGTGTGGAGTTTGCGTGTTCTCCCCGTGCCTCGGGGGGTTTCCTCCGGGTACTCCGGATTCCTCCCCCGGTCCAAAGACATGCATTGTAGGTTGATTGGCATCTCTAAATTGTCCGTAGTGTGCGAGTGTGTGTGTGCCCTGCGATGGGTTGGCACTCTGTCCATGGTGTATTCTGCCTTGATGCCCAATGACACCTGAGATAGGCACAGGCTCCCCGTGACCCGACAATAGATCGGATAAGCGGTAGACAATGAATGAATACACAGAATTAAGCTTTGAACCTGTAGTCTGTCTTTTCAACTAAATTAAATACAGGAAGTCTTTGGAGCTCGGCTGTTTTTTCCCCCCGAGAAGAAAAGCTGACCCAGGCTGGAATTTGGAAACTCTAATCTTCAAATATGACACTTGACACTGACCAAAATTAAAGGAAGAGTTTTTAGTGAAGTGTCTTGCACTACAAGGCTAATGGAAATCTGTCCCACAAAAATACAACCCAAGATATAATTATGGCACAAAAAATAATAAACAGTTTAGCTCAATGTAAAGATTTGGGGCGGCCATTTTAGATGAATTTTGGGCGTCTTCTCCATGTCAGATTATTTCAGTAAAGATCCTCTAATCATAATCACTACGTATGGCTTGTCATTGATCAACATGATCAGTTCTTGTGAAGAAAATGAGCTCGCATTTTTCTTATTTTGCTGTTTACATTTACGTCATCGCTATTTCCATATCTGTAGTGAGTTTTGTCAAATTGTATGCCATTCTACCATCATTATAGCAGCGTTCACACAAACTGTTTCATACTGAGAGAATTTCAGCTGTCGTCAGCTGTTTTTGGTCACGATGGCACTAAATCAGCCGCTGGTGTGCACATTGCATCAAATTACTAAACAATTTTTTTATCAGATAAAAAGAGAAAAATCTGGACCAAAATAATAATGTCAGTGACTTAAACACTAATGAGAATGGCAAAAGGTAAACTCAAACCAAGATAAAATTCAACAACAATAGCAACTTTAGGGGTTTGTTATTAAATTAGCACAAGGAATCGTATAAAAATTCATTCCAGTGGTCAACACAGAATTCCTTCAATAAGTAATTTGGTTTAAAATGTAACTTTTCCTGTGTGGAAGTTCATAAAGTTACCAAGCACTAAAACTAGAGACTCCTTCCCATTAGGTTTCCTCATCTGAACACATACACAACTTTTATAATGAAGTCCTTCGAGGAAAATACACTATTTCGTGGACAACTGACACCTTTATGATGAACTGGACCATCGACTGCACCCCAAACCTCCTCACACCAACACCATTGTCTGATCTCTCTAACGTCCTTGTAGCTGAATGAACACGAATCCCCATAGCCACAATCCAACATCTTGTGGAAAGACATCCAAGAAGAGTGGAGCTTATTATGGAATAAATCTGGAATAGGATGTTCAACCAGCGCATACAGTGTGATGGTCAGGTGTACACAAACTTGTGGTCATACAGTGTAAATCTCCATGAGCCGTGGTTCTCAATGTGGAATCTGAGGAAGCCCACAGATCTGGGAAGCTTAAACAATGGGTTTTCAGTTATTATATTTATTAAGTATTTATAGTCATTAGCTAATTTGACTGGTTAACTGAGTGATTTGGAATGGTTCCCTTTAAAAAAAACTTAAAAACCAACAGGATGTCAACCGGGACATAGTGTGACCCAGTGGGATGTTTAGGAATAAAAGGTTGTATAGATCTGTTCCATAGGCATAATATTATTGTAAATAATTAGCTAGAAATCATAAGGATTCGTGCTAAAGTGGAGTTTTTAACAAGTAAAAGTAAATGAAACTCTGCCCTAGTTTAGGACCATCTTGTGTTTAGAAACATTAAAATCTACAGATAGATAATGAATATAATGAATAGAAACACTGAGGCTTAATTTTTAAAGACAATTTCAAAGTTAAGATATAACAAGAGAGCTCTGGGATTCCTTTGTGGAGTTTAATATTTAGTAATCAAATAATAATAATAAAAATAAACAGTGAAAGTAAAATCAACATGGCGTCACACCAAACCGCTTAATAACATTTAAACGTTGGGGATTTTTTTTTTTTTTTTTTTTTTTTTTTTTTTTTTAACTTACCTGTCAGATGAAAACGGCTCGTGCAGCTTCCTCCTCAAGTTAAATGTTCAGAAAACCGTAACGGACACTGGAGCGCGCGCTGGACACCGGAGCGCGCGCTGGACACCGGAGCAGACTGGGCGATCGCGCGAGACCTTCAACTTCACACAATGTCTACCGACGTGTATATATGTCGCGGATGGCACGTGCTCAGGATATAGGAGGGGTTAAATCATAGGTTTGATGTGTTAAATAACGGTACAGCCTCCCGTGACGTGTGTTATACCGGACGCTGTGCCCGGCTGCATATTTCAATACACACGGGATTTCGTGTGTAGCACGAGCTCTTATAAAACGGAAAACGGGGGTTTATGGTGGTCTCTTTATCAGCACGGCTCCAATGTATGATCCTTATCGAGCAGATTCGTTGTTACACAAACGGGTCAGTATGCGGCCGTGTGTGTGTTTGCTCTTCCTGGACTCTGCTCTCATAAAACCTTATCTGCAGCTGCCATTATTCCAAAAGTCTCCCGTTTTTAATTCTTTTTTCTCCGTGAGTGCATGAAGCTGCAGCACCAAATGGGCGTAATAACGGTAATTACTTCCAGCTGAGTCATCTAGTGGCGCTCACTGGCTTCAAGTCTTGGCCACACCTTTTCACAGGAAAATAGCAAAAGCATGCACACGAAGCTGCCATTGGATGATATCTTAGATTAAATTTAATATTTGTTTATTAATTTGCATATCAAAACATGTTATTTAAATGAAGGATTTCTAAAGAAGCTTTTCTTAAGACTATAACTTTTCTTATACAGTGATTATCCACCTATCCATTTTCTGTACCACTTATCCTACACAGGGTGTCAGAACCTGGAGTCTATCAAGGAACACTGGTAATTAGTGCTCTGCCCTACAGGACAGTGGTGATTAGTGCTCTGCCCTACAGGACAGTGGTGATTAGTGATCGCCCTACAGGACAGTGGTGATTAGTGCTCTGCCCTACAGGACAGTGGTGATTAGTGATCGTCCTACAGGACAGTGGTGATTAGTGATCGTCCTACAGGACAGTGGTGATTAGTGATCGTCCTACAGGACAGTGGTGATTAGTGATCGGCCCTACAGGACAGTGGTGATTAGTGATCGGCCCTACAGGACAGTGGTGATTAGTGATCGGCCCTACAGGACAGTGGTGATTAGTCTGAAAGCTATTGAAGAGTGATTGTAACTGTTTTACATGGTTTCCACTATCCATCCAGAGCCACCGTTCAGTGTGCTCTCTATATTTTATGGATTATACAAATTGAGCCCTCTGGTGTTCAGACCGTGCAACTGCATTCGACACATGAGAACACTGATATGCATAATGTAAATCAAATATTTCCATAATGCACATGATTAAATGCTTCCACTGGTATACACATCGAAGTGGCAGACTTTCAAACATTAAATGGTAAACTGTTTCAGAATTTCTTGGAACTATTTTGAACGGGATTTTCTCCTGCTCTGCTTTTTACTTAAACTAAACAGACCTGCAACAATATTTGGTGTTCCCTTCTGAATTCACACCTGAAGTCACACAGGTATAGCAGGTTTTAAGCCCTGACACTACCCCAGTAGGTGGCAGTAAAGTATCAAGTTTTCGGTCTCAGTTTCATAGTTTTTTAAAACATGGGAAAATTTAGAAGTTTTATCTCTTGTTTAACTTGTTCGTGTCGTTTACTGATCAGTTGTTCCACATCACAAAAGGCCATGGCTGAGGATGCACTGAATTAAGTATGAGAAAGTGTGAGAAATGGGAGGATATGCATGGCCAATACATTTTGGAAAAGATTATTGAAGATAACTAGTGGACTTACATAGTAAGGCACTTTATTTCATTTAAAAAAAAATGAAGACAAAAATTCAGTCTCCTTTCATGCTATTAAAGTGGTTTTAGCTTGTTTAGATAGTGTGTGTGTGTGTGTGTGTGTGTGTGTGTATTGTCACATGACATTTGCGTTTCTCTATCTGAAAAGCTCCTCCTCCACATCCCGAGAAATGAAACTCAACTCGTATTTCCCTCACAGAACTCTAACAATCTTTTTTGAAGATTTCCTGCTTAGTACATGAACAATGGCAACCTCCAGCAAGCCAGCCTCCAGGAATTCTCCCAAGTGCTGTTTGTGTCTTACAAAATCAGAGAAAGTGGTTACTCTTCCCTGCGCGCACGACTACTGCAGGAGCTGCTCCAGCGGCTTGGTGAGTAAGTATGAACGCACAGGGCGGTACAGCTGCCCGCAGTGTTCACAAACTTTCTACACCGAGCCTGATGGACGTGTGGACAAAGTTAGGGGGGAACTTGTGAAGATAGATCTCTGCTCTGAAACCTCTGAACACACCCTTGCTGGTGCATCTGTTTCCATCTCGACTGGCCAGGATAGCACCGTGGACAAACGCAAAAATACAGCTCTGCGCACGCAGGAAAGCTGTTCGAGCTCCACGCAAACCAGAGCAAACTCCATAACCGGGCCTGAGGACGTGACATGTGACGCATGCACAGACAGCAGACAGAAAGCTCTGAAGTCTTGCCTGGTGTGTCAGGCCTCGTACTGTGACGCACACCTTATGCTGCACAACGACCTCCACACGCGGGCTGCACACATACTAGTGGATGCTACTAATCAGCTGCAGGCCATGACATGCTCTGTACACCGTAAAGTCCTAGATGTTTACTGCCGCAAAGAGAAACGACTCATCTGTTGCATGTGCATGCTGGAGGATCACAAAGGGCACGACGTGGTGGCTGCAGGACAGGCAGAAAGGGTGAGATGACCAGCTAACAAGTACTGCTACTACTGTTGGGATTATTATTACTATTATTATTATTATTATTGCGTTTGTCATATTTTTGGAGTATTAACATTAAGGATAATAAAACAAGATCGGCTTTCTAAGAATTCATGGCAACTAATTATGCATTTTTTTGCACACACCATGCTTTGCATGCTTGTTAACAAATCCAATATTACAAAAAGTCCACCAATTCGTAATAATTACAAATAGCCTATAATTCAGTTCTTCACATGCAACTGAGAAATGATGACAGACTGGAAATAGGGGGACATCTTGGAAATCTTGCTTTATTCATTGTCTGTACCTCTTATCCGATCTATACTCGGGTCACGGGGAGCCTGTGCCTATCTCAGGCGTCATTGGGCATCAAGGCAGGATACACCCTGGACGGAGTGCCAACCCATCGCAGGGTACACACACACACTCTCATTCACTCACACAATCACACACTACGGACAATTTAGAGATGGCAATCAACCTACAATGCATGTCTTTGGACTGGGGGAGGAAACCAGAGTACCCGGAGGAAACCCCCGAGGCACGAGGAGAACATGCAAACTCCACACACACATGGCGGAGGCGGGAATCGAACCCCCAACCCTGCAGGTGTGAGGCAAACGTGCTAACCACTAATCTTGCTTTATTGTGATTGATAAAATATTATTGTTGACTAACCCCTAGGCGGTGTTAAGAAAGTCCAAGCTGATGATCACAGGGCAAGAGAAGCAGCTAAAGGAGCTTCGCTTGGCTAAAAATACCCTCAGGGTGAGTTGTGTCTACACATGGATCTGTTCTTGTCAAGAGAGCCAAAATGTTTATCTTCATATATGATACCTAAATATGGCATCATTCTTCAAACATACCTTAAACTTATTGTTTAACGCTGTTGTATTCTCAAATCTGATTGGTCAGAAGATCTGACAGGTGACACCTTTATATTAATAAGCTTGTTCACATATGTTGTTTCTAAGATAATGTTTCATTTACGTGACCTTATATGGTTTATAATCCAATTTAATAATAAATGAAATGGCTAAACAAATATCTAAATCATTAATATGGTGACACATGTAAGGAGTCTCCAGTGTCAGTGTTTTGTAAAAGGACAGAGGAGTTTACACTTCCCAGTTACAAGTAACAAGAGGAATAAAACCCTCCAAGTTATGCTGTTACAATAACCCACCTTCATGTCTGGTTGCTTCCTTGTTAATTTTCTGACACCAACATGCTTCTGCCATGCATGATTCCTTCCATAGCTTGTTTTACTTATGCCTATATCCACTTTGGTCTAATAAAAAGGACATCGCAACAGCTACAGAAGACGAGTGCGAGCGTCTTTTCACTGAGCTGATCCACTCTATAAAGAGCAGCCAGTCTGAGATGAAGGTCCTGGTCCGAGCTCAGCAGCAAGCAGAACTGGACCGAATCGAGGAGCTGATGGAGCAGGTGGAGGAGGAGATAACGGAGCTGAAGTGGAGCGACGCTGAGATGGAGCAGAATGATACCCACGTCTTGCAGGTAACATGATCGAATCGCTCACACACACGTTCTACACAGGGCACCATGAAGATCCTTGCATTAAAGATCCATCCATCATGAATGCTTTCTTCACTCTTACTCCATTCCACCATGTGCACAACTCTTGCTGGTTATTATGGCACAGGCCACGTGAGGGTCAAGTTGTCAAGTTTAATTCTAGTCTCTGTACAAAAACTCTGTGATGTTCTTGGCATGTTCCTGCTTCTTTTGTGAGCTTTGTGATCTCATGTCCTGTACAATTTAGTTTGACATGAACTTGTGGTGAAGTCATACTAAATTATTTTTTTTTACCATTTCAATTAAATTCCTAATTTATCCCATTTGAGCATGTACACGGGTCAGAAAAAAAATCTGAGTTGCTAAATAAAGATACTTAAGATGATTAACACTTTTTAAAAGCAGTTTTTCATTTTCCCCACATCATTAACTGTAACTATATATGGATAAAAAAAAAAAGCAACATTCCTTAACAAAATGTTAAAATAGGAAATTTACTGTGGTATAATACTAAAATACTGCAGCTACTGGAGCAACTCTCCTTCAAGTCATCTCTGTTGATTACTTTCCTAAAACTGCACAGCATACCCCTAACAGCAAAGTATTTATACATTGTGTTTCTTCTTTGTCATTTTTTTTATTTTTATTTTTTATCTGAACCTCTGTGCAGTCAGAGCAGGCCCTCAATCTCACTTCTGCAAACGTCTTAAAGATGACAGTCCATCTTCAGTTCTCGTTCGGCGAGGTGGTGAAATCCATGTCTGCGCTCAAGGAGCGGACAGAAGATGTCTGGAGGCGTGAAATTGAGCAAATATCAGCAGCAGGTAAGGCCCAGATTAGAGAAAGATACCATAGACTTCTGTATATTCTTGAATAACTATATAGTCTCCCATTTGCTGATATGGTTTTGCCTCAGTGATGAAGGACAGGATTGTAGTTCCTGTTGAACCGAGGACAAGAAAGGACTTCCTGCAATGTGAGTAGATGACAATAAGCATGCTTTACCTGTTAAGCTTTAGAGCTCTATTGCTGATCAACAGCTCCAGGATCCTGTGCTTGGGGTACCATCTGTGTGAGTTTTCTCTCAACAACCAAAAACATACCTGTAAGTGGACTGGTGACTAAATTGACACTCTAGGTGTGACCCCAGAGCTCAGGTGTTCCTAGAATAAGCTTTGGATCCACTGCAACCCTGACCAGTGAAAATCTTCAGCGAATATTTGTTCCATTTCATGTTATAGTTTTACAGCTGTAGTCACCAAACCCTTCTCCTGGAGATCCACCTCCAAAAAAACAGCTAAAATGTCTTCAGTCAGAATTTTAAGTGAATTTTTCGGATCATCAGGAACAGGCTTGGTGAAAACTGCTCCACGCCATCATTCACGATTTCTCTTTTCAGATCTGGTCCCACTGTCTCTGGACCCTAACACAGCCCACCAGAGCCTGAGTATGTGTGAAGAGAAGCGAGTTGTGTGTAGCACCAAGTGCCAGGCCTATCCTGACCAGCTTGAACGCTTCGACTGGTGGGCTCAGGTTCTGTGCCGAGAGCCTCTGAACGCACGCTGCTACTGGGAGGCAGAGTGGACAGGTTTACATGGAGTGGACATTGCAGTCTCATACAGGGACATCCAGCGGAAAGGAGATGATGATGAATGCAGCTTTGGGTACAACAAACAGAGCTGGAGTTTGGACTGCGCCATAATGAAATACGCTTTTGCGCACGATAAAGTGGAAACAGAAATCTCAGCACCCGTATCCCACAGGATAGGGGTTTATCTCGACTACAAGGCCGGCGTGCTGTCTT
Organism: Hemibagrus guttatus; assembly: GCA_033459395.1. Lineage (NCBI taxonomy): Eukaryota > Metazoa > Chordata > Actinopteri > Siluriformes > Bagridae > Hemibagrus > Hemibagrus guttatus. The sequence goes on along the minus strand of JAUCMX010000017.1, from coordinate 10,902,238 downwards.
TCTATAGCGTCTCGGATTGCATGACGCTCCTCCACAGAGAAGAGACGAGGTTCACACAGCCTCTGTATGCTGGGTTTGGGTTGTATGAGGGATCTACAGTAAGGATATGCCAGCCAGACACAGAAGCAAAGGAAAAGATACCTGAAGAGTTGAGAGCAGGATGAGAATGAATGGAAATAGGACGTGAAGAAATGAACATAATGGGTTCCTCAATGGTGTTGGTGTTGCACACGGTGATCTGGGATCACTCGTTTGAAGGATAAATGGATTTGCTCGCCATGAATGATGGCGTTTTCTCATGTGTCAATCTGAGCAATGCTAGACTTCTTTAGAATTACTTAGTATCTCATACTACTCAGTAGCAATCATGTTCAATATGTTCGCTTTATCAAACATGTCTTCTAGAAGTGATAGCTGTCATGCAATGGCAGAACCTGATAATGTGAAAATCCAAAAAAGGGGGGTATAAAAAAAGGAATAAAATTCCAGGCACTAAACAATAAGAGCTTCAGGTTATGTTTAAACATGCAAAACTGAAGGGTTGGGAACAATGAATATTATAATTTATTATATTATTAATTAATTATTAATATATTTATTATATTATAATTTAGTAGTATATTTTCTACTATTGATATTGACTATTACTATTTTTGTTTTTACATTTGATGCTATATAAAATGCTTAAATTACTCAGGAATTAATGTTGCACTAAATTTATATATTTATGGCTTAGTTTGTATCTGCATTCATTAATACAGTTTGTTCCATTTCACCAAAGACCCGGGGGCGGGGGGGGGGGGGGGGACAAAACAAAAAAACCCCACATTTCTACATGTTCCTCAAATGGTTTGCCATAAAATAAAATGCAGCGGTTCATGTGCACTCAACATGAAACCCTCGGCTGCTCTGGAATGTTGGGTTGTTTGTGTTTTTCTTGTTTGACCACAATAATAGACTACAAAAGGGGCCACCTCTATCATCAAGGAGAAGCTTCACCTCAACAGTCCATCATTTTCATGTTAAAGGACTCAATATACGAAAGTTATTCAAAAAACAAAGCTGTTGCAATTCAACATCAGATTAAATACGATTCATCTGAGCATTCTGAAGCCTGATTTCTTACACAAATTAAGGAGAGGGTTTATTTAGATGTTTCATTTCAACAAGCAATGCAGTTTAACATTAACTCAGGCTTGAAGAAAACGTTCAACGTAGAATTCGCACAATTTCCCACTGCCTGATCAGCCAAGATATGTCTGGACCTACAAAACTAATTGATGCATTGATCGATGTTGATGTTAATGGAGTTTAGCTTGTCTTTTTTTTTTTTTTACTTATGCAGCAGAGTTCAGACAGTTTGGATGGAACCCTGGTGTGTTTTTCCTCCATATAGTTTGTCAGGGAGGTGAGAATACACATCGCAAAACATCTGTGTCCGAGAGTGTCTGAGGTGGTCTTGGTTGAATTCCAAGTGAGGTTCAATCACAAAAGGACTCTGACTCGACTCTGATACCAAATGTGAAACATGTATTCTGGATATTTGGATTGATGAACCACAAGAGAAAATAATCCCTGGATGTTTTAAACCAGCTATTTATATAATAAACAAATTTGTTATTTTGAGATAAGGATTGAGATAAGTATATTTTCAGATCAACATGAATCTGACTTTTTGGTTTTATTACTTCAGTCCTATTCTGCTGTTGGATGAAGAAACTGAAGTGTTACTTTTGCAGCTACAATCTTTCCAGTTACAATTACATGTCTATGTTCACTTGCTTGATCTACATTTGGAGCAAATTGTGTCAAATTCTTTTTTGGTTGAACTCCTTCACAAGCCCATGTATGGGACTGAAATAGTTTTCTTTACGTCAAGGCTGCATTAGCAAATGAGAAAAGAAGCAAGAGCACATATTTACAGAACATAACTGTACAGTAATTATAGGTTACGATGTTATGAATATTCCCTAGAGGTGGAGGAACGCAGTGTTGAACGTGTTCAATCCTATAGCTGGCTAGGCAGCTTTATGAGATATAATTACTACAAAAAAAAAAAGACAAAAAACCCCTCAAATATTCTGTGCTTAAAGCAATGTTTCATGAAAGGTCACCAAATTAAAGAAACAATCCTTCCTGTTCCAAATGATTTAACACGAAAGAACGAACTCAGAAACTATATAACTTCAATAACACAATCAACAAATGTACACTCCCTTAACGGCCCAATTGTTCAGCGAAGGCTTCAGGAAATTTAACAATCTTTTGTTTTTTTGTTCTTTAAGTGTTGAATGAAACAATTCGTGAGTGACAGACTGGCCCGAGCGCCTCCAATTTTTAAAGTGCAAACGCAGGAGGTGCAACAGCACAGGAGACACAGGGATTGGTTAGAGGAGTTAGGAAAGATAGGAAAGCATGAGAAACAGAAAGAAGGCTGAAGAGGAGAGAGAAGGGAACTTGGGATGAAGAGAAAGTAGAAAAAAAAAAAAAAAGAAAGCCACTGGGGAAAGATGATCACTCTCCGGAACGACAGCAAACCCTGAAGCCACACTGCAGATTCTGGCATCCACTCGCTCTGTCGGCATGAGGACCTGCACAGGACACAGAGACGAGGACAGAGTAAAGACCCACAGGTTGGAATAAGGATTAATTAGTAAAGAATAAAACATGACAGGTTGTGCTTTTACAGGGATATAAATCAACAAACATGATTTGCAGCTGGATCTATGACCAGAACTGTTATTTACAACAAATTGTAGGCAAATAACTAGGAAGTGGCACATCCTCCCTTCTGTTCCCGAATAGAACTGCATAGACAATCTATTTCTCTGTGGTATAAAAGAAAACAACTAAACATTCACCTTTATTGCTGGGTGTTATACCAATATACCTTTTTCTCAGTTTTAAGCTGATAAAGTGGATTTCGGTTCTCTAGACATTCAGATTCTTAACACTTACCTGCAGGTACTGCACACTCACTCACCTGAACAAGGCCAGTGTTGTGAGATCCGGGTTAAACAACAATTACGCCAATTATTCAGGAAAAAACAAGACACTTTCCAAATAATGAACACAAAAGGAATCCACACAAGTCTCTGCAACCAAACTACCTCAAGATGGTATGCAGATATGATTAGAGAAGACTGCAACACCCATAGCCAAGAAAGACATTGTGATTTGCTGTATTATCAGCAGAAGTATATTTTGCGTGTGCGTGTATATATATATATATATATATATATACATATATAAAACTACAGGTGTAAGTGATTGTGTGATTCAGCATCATGCTCTCAGTGCTTGTTATTAACCATGATGGTGGTGGTGATGATGAAGATGGAGTATGTGTGTGTTACCATTGATGTTATCGCAGTAGTAGAAGTGTTCGTCGTTGAGAGAGGGACACACAGACACCAGCTCATGCAATCCCACTTCAGTGATGAACAGACAGCCCGAGAGGTTCAGATGCTCCAGCAGAGGAAGCCCTCCTCCCTGAGAGAGACACCTACAACACACAATATTTTGTATGATTTACTTTCTAACTGTGTAAATCAAGGAAAAAACAGACAAGATGTATTGCCACAACCTTCTGTTCTGCGTCACACATTGGCTCTACAGTGTATACAAACAAAGCACTTAGCTTAAATCAATATGACTGCTAGTTGAAATTAAGGCCCGTAAAAATGTATGTGGATTGTGGCTACATGTAGTGACTATTTAAGATCGTAAATCAGTAGGGTGGCTAGATATGATGTCTCTAATTTAGCTAAGTTTTGTGAAAGCCTAAGCGTCATTCATGTTGATAGCCTCACTCTCTCTCTGTCATTCACACACACACACACACCAGTATATTTAGAGAGATTTAAGAGTGTTTATTCTCCAAATAACTCTAATTTCATGTTACAGATAAATGTGTTTTTCTTTATTTTATGTGTATGGACTCTTGTTCTTGTTCCAAGTTACATTTCTGTCCACTAATTTTTGCCTCTTAGAAAAGCCACAAAGTCTTCCAGGAAGACAGTAAAGGTTTATGTCCTGCTTGAGTTTGTAGTTAGACTGAAACTTGAAAGTTAAGTTGCACAACATAAATGCAATGTTTAGGTATTATTATTACTAAAATTATTATTATTTTGTTTTAGGTTGTACTATGTTTACAGTTTTTTTTTTTAAGTAATTAAGTTTTTTTTATTTATATTTGCATTTTGAATGCAATATATGTCAATTAAATGCACTAAATGGGTTCAGATTTTTTCTAAATAGGAAACAAATTAGTTGCTCATTTTAAGAGACCTGTCTTATTTTCTCTTGCATATTTAGTATTCCTCTTTAATAAAAGAAAAGGTACTTTATCCGATCACTCGATGGAATAATCGGTAGAATACTCAATTACTAAAATAATTGATAGCTGCAGCCCTAGAATAGAGCTAATTTTAGTTCAATGTATTGCACCCGAGAAGTATTTATTTATAAAGTTGCTGCTATAACTGAAAAGATAGGCAGCTCACTGAGGTAATAAACAAATACACAAGTAAACAGAAATCCAACTATAATGGCAGTGTATAGCACCACTGCTTAGCCAAAAACAGATAGTTGGAATAGACAGTAATAAATGGATTTTCTTTTATATAAATAATTTTGCAAACTTTGGTGATTTTCTCCCCATACTGCAATTTAATTTTTTTTGATTCATGAGAGGTGCTTCCCAGTTAGAGGACACTCTAAAAGTTAAAGAAGTAACACTGGAAAAATTAAAGAAGTGTGTTTTGCGCATACGTGCGTGTACAGTACCTCAGGCCGAAGTCTGTGACCTGATAGCATCCTGACAGGCTGAGGAACTTCAGAGCTCTGAAGGATCCTAACTGTTCAGTCCTTGTCTTGCCCTCAGAAGGGCATTTAGTCCAAAGCTCAGTGCTGCCCTCTGTGGCTTGAGGCTCACACTGCACTCCTTTCACTGTCCTTAAAGTGGTGTCTGAGCCACAGCATGCAGAGTGACCACACTGCATTTCCCCCAGAGTGCCATACAGCTGCTGCAAATAGGTGGAGCCAATGTCAGTCCTAAAGCTCCGCTTCATGCTCCTCCTACAGCAGCACGACCTGCCTCCTGTCTGCATCTGCACCCCTAAAATACTACTATGCCCCTCACTGTTTCCAGCTGCCAAGCCTCCTCTTCTAGTCCAATCGGCTGCATCCTCGATGTCGGCGAGCTCGACTGGATCCAGAACCCAAACGGGGCTGCAGCTCATGCTCCGCCCCCCGGGCCTCCACTTGAAGACGAGAGCTGTGTGGGCGCGTCCTAGAGAATACCCGGAGTGCTGGTGCAGAAGTTTGATGTCAGACACCGGGGTCTTCAAAAGCTTGTTTTTGCAATCGGGGCTGTTCTTTGAAAACCTGGGCGTGGTCAGATCGCCTAAACCCAGGGCCAAATTCTTCAGCGTGTAGTCTGTGATCTTCTCACAGCCTGATAGGTCCAAATGCTCGAGTGTGTGACAGGCCCCCAACTCTGCCCAACTACGAAAAAAAAAAACACCTGTCCATTACTGACATTCCACTCAAACCAAATTCAGTCAGTTTTATTGAGTGACAGGAAAAGTAGTAGAACATATGCCTTGCGTAAATATTTAGTATCAAACACTTACCTTTCAAAAGCTGAATCAGTAACATCCGTCTGGGTGAGATCCAAGTGTATGAGATTTGGGCAAAGACTAAGGATCTGACGCACCTGGTAAAGAAAAACAACAATAAATATACAGTTTATAAACATCATCACTAACAAATAGCTGATTAGATGCAAAAAATATATATTTCTCATGAACACACCACAATCTTACATCCATATCCGTTATAAGCATCCCAGAGACTAAGGTTGGGCTAGCATTGTTTAAATTTAAGCATTTGTCTGTCCCAAAATCCGCCGTTGAATTCTCCATTCTGACTGGTCAGAAGGTGTTGAATTTTCTAAATTACAGGGTTATATTTAATTCACTACTTATAAAGTGGTGGCATTTCTACAGTAAATATGGCAAATGCCTCACAGAAGAATGTTTGTTTAACATTTTTTGGAAGGAGTCTCCAGTGTCAGCACAAAAAGGAGTGATCACAAGGGACTTGTCTCACTGATGTTCCCTAACATTGCAAGTTGTGTCGTTTAGATAAACTGCCGTGGTATAAGAGGAATAAAACATTTGGGGATGTGCTATTATTGGTAAATAATCAACTTTCCTATAGCCCTCGAGCAGTTAACTCCTGACACACATATACAATGTGGAGTGACTTCTAAGTTAAACCCCAGGAACAATAAACACAACTAAATGCTTCACATTTCAGCCCAACCACAGAAAACAAGCAAAGAATAAAAGATGTACATTTCTAGCCCTGCACCTTCCGACAACCCCATAAAGTCAGAAGCTCCTTACCATTTTGCTGGAGATGGCAGCACTGTAAGCCAGGCTGAGGGTACGAACCGATGACCCCACCTCTGGGAGAAGGTTCTGGATCATTCCATTCAGCAACTTCTTTTCTTTGTGTACTGCACTGATGGCCAGCGAGTCCTCGCATGCTTCCTCTGTACATGTAACACAATCAGAGCAGCATAAACACTGCTATTCTGCACTCAGAAAATGCTCATTTTTAGAAAAGGGAAAACAGGCGTTACCCGATTCATCGACATCTGCATCCTCATCCCACTCCTGATAGGCTCGTCCTTCCTCCTGCAGGTTCCGCACCCAGTCTTCATCAGGATCCTGGTCTGGTTCACCTGGAGGACCACGGTAATAATCACCTGGGGGAAACAACCACACATTGCACTCATAGTATCATTGAAAAATAAACATTTTAGCTAATTACCATCTAGCAATCAAATCAAATTTCCACCAAATCCTATTATTCCTTTCTCCTGTGACGCTCACATCATCACCAGGTGAATACACACCACACAGTCACTCAATTACCGAAAAGATGAGATTTTTTTTACTGAAAAGAGATAGATATTTTTTACTTTTTATGGCTGTCCAGACGCAGATATATAATCAGGCTAGATTATACTGCGTAATTTTTGTATGATCGCTTTATTCAGCTCAACGAATCAATTTAAACATCCATGAAAACTCCTATATAGAAACCAGTTAACCAGTTAACTAGCTTCAGCTGTCTGTCTCAGAGGCACCACACTGATGCTGAGTCATTCCATCACAGCAGCCACGGCCTATTCAGAGTGACACTGCATGTTTAGGATTTCCTGTTTGCGTATCAAATTCTAAAGAGAAAACAATTACACTGACAAAGGGAGCGTAAACCGACAGCTAAAGTCTTCATATGATCTATGCAAATTAAACCTGAGATGAGATCAGAAGACATGTACCTCAATTTATCCCCTGCAGGGGAAATTCAATAATTGTCCTTTAAACATACCACTATATCAGACATTTGTTTCACATTTTAATATTATATATATAAATTTTTTTTTTTTTTTTATTCTTAAATGACATGTTACTTCCGTTGTTCTGATAATAAATATGACTGTATTTAATTTCTATTGTAATTTTAGCGCACGTCTCACTGAAAGGTCACATGATCACTGTCTCAGAGATGCTGAGTGCAAGGACGATTTCACACCACTGAAAAGTGACACCAGGTTAGACTCTCACCTCTGGCCCAACGGACAGGATACAGGTGTCTCCAGAGCAAGCCTGTTTTAACCACCTCTGCCCAGGTACGGCACACCTGACTGCAGCGGCACAGATCCTCCGGGCCCAGGTAACGGAACAGCCGCACCAAGACCTCCTGCGGCAGTGCTGAGATGTGTGTGCTCGCGTGACTGTCGCATTCTGTAGGATGGGAATGTAAAGACAATGCATATTTACATACATACTACACACCTTTTTTCTACACAGATAAACAACACAGCAACTGCTTTAAGAATGCAGAAGACAAAGAGCTCCGTGTACACTAAAAGGTGTGGTTGTGTGGCTTCAGGGATGCATGAAATCCTACTGTGAAGACACCACAGCCTGATTTACTGGCATTTTTAGGCCACACATTTTCAACCACACTTTTGTTGATTGTTTGGATAAAATGGTGCTCATGTAAAACAAACAAATGAGCTGTTTTGTATCTCACATGGTCTTAGAAGAATCATTTAGGCAACAATTTAGTCGTGTCTGTATGTAACTGTAGTCTGATGATTATTTTTGGTTTGGGGAACACATTTATATGTATATAATTTTATAAAATCCCAAATTGGTCATTTTCTCAGTTACCATCCCATTCTCCATTACAACATCAACCACTAGTGAAGCTGAAGCCTAGCATGTGCTTCCTCAGAGATGCACGAAGCCACCACTTTTTTTTTGATCTGCTGCTCATGCTGCGTCACAGGGCATCTAGCCTCTTCCACATACACAAGCTCATGATTGGCTAGAGGAAAGAGTTATGCCATTGTGCTCTTTAGGTCTCCCAGCCATGGCCGCCTGTGGCATCACCAAGATTCAACTCATGATCACTCAAGAATATTGCAAAATGCTTTTTTGTCATGCCTTTTCTGTTTCCTTGCGATTAAAGTGATTGAAGGTTCAGCATAAAGGTCCAACACATGGTGACACAGATTTAGCTGTAAATCTGGACTAGAGCTATATTACAAAATAATAATAGTGGTCACCTGCCTGCCAATCAGATACAACATAATATTTTTCAGAGCTTTCTATTACTGAAGTTTCCACTGAAAGAATGCATCAGTTCTGAGTGGACTTGGACCCCTGAAAATGATAACTGAGAAAACACAGCAAAGTATCTGTTTGTATAAAGATGCATTAATGTAATGCGTTTACCACGATCTTTATAAATTAACACAACTATGTTATACCGATGCTTCACCCTGTACCACTCTACTTCTCAACATCGTCTCTCACCGTCCTCAGTCTTCTCGTGGTCGGAGTATTTGAAGACCTTGTGTAGCTCCTCGGCCTGACTCCACAGGTTTAAGCCCTTCAGCACCTCGGCGGCCGTGTCCCACTGCTGCTGGCTGCAGTGCTGCGCTATCACCTGTCTCTTTATGGCCTTCAACTCCTCATAGGTGAAGTACTTCATCAGCATGGGCTGGAACACCTGAGACCGGTATAGAGGACAAAGATGGGGGTGAGACAGGTGCAATGACAGGAGAAGGTAAGTACATGTTGTTCTCTACGTGGGTGTAGTCAGGTGTACAATAGAGGCGTTATTGTGTGCTGCGCTACATAATGTCATGTTACTTGCGCTCGAGCCACTATTAACATCCTCCATGAGTCAGAGCATCTGTACGGACAAAGCGTTAATCTGTACTGAAAATCATAGTGTCTCGAATTGTATCCATATATCAGCTTTAACGTCGTTTGTTAATTTTCTATTCTTAAGAAATGTTTTCTTAAATTTCAAATAAAACGGCATAGCACCATGTGACGCCCGGCTGCGTCATATCAATCGTTTCAATAGCAACAGGGACAAAGAACTGTTGACAGAACTTTCCCAGTAACGAGACATATGAAAGGAGCCTTTCCTTAAAATTAAATGTAACTATAAATGGATCAAATCTTCTATAAATGGATCAAATTGTTAATGCTGGCAAACTGCTGTGGTGATTATTTTTCTACAACGACATGACCCAACTGTTTCATTCCTCACATAAAATAAATGAGGTTTATTTATCTGATACGGTGAAGGGATGTTCTTGTGTATGTTATGAAGTTGTTCAGAAAGACATTTCCCCCTACCTCCTCTTCCTCCTTCATGTGAGGAAGGAAGTCCTGCGTGAAAGCGTCGAGCCGTTCTTTCAGCTGCCGGGCGTAGTTCAGCTGTTCGCACTCGCTCTGTTGAATAAAACATCAGCACAAGCATGAACACACACTCGATATCATGCAACACTGCACCAATATGCACACACAAAGCTAAAATAAATAAACAGAGCACACCTGCAAACGCTGCACAGGTGTCACAATGCCCTTTTTTTTTTTCTTTTTTTTTAAAAAATAGATCCCACTTAATACCATTTAATAACAGCTTCCTGTGAGATCACTCCGGAGGTCACACTGCATGAGCTTAAATGCTGCAATTATCAGAGTCAGCATCTGGCAAAGAAAACTGTTTTTTTGTTGTTGTCATTTTTGTTTCCTGATTCAGAGCTCCTATAATCTAACACCAAAAACACACTGAAGCAGGTGCATTAAAAAAAAAAAAAAATTTTAAAAAAAAAAAAAAAACACTTCAGACACAACCAGACACATGCCTATTTTTCATTTGTAACATCTTGTACTATTACTACTGTATACAAATAAACACAAGATACTTACTGAATCACACCCAGTGTTCAGTGTTGTCACAATCACTATTCGATAATCATATCCTGCTTCCTGAGCTATTACTGGTTAGTAGTTCTTACTCAAAAAGTCAGTTGGGACATTTCAGTTTTTTTCTGTGCAACCAGAGAAAAACAAATAATATGTAAAATGTCCCGATTCCTGCACTGTTCACATGATTTGCACGCAAATTAAAGCCGAAAGTCTACACTTTGTGATTGCATGCTTCTGAACTTGACATTTCCCCTTTATAATAGACATCAGAAGGAGTAAATCATTGTCACAGGGTGTATATAGCCATGCACATGTTCTTTCCATAGTAACCACCACCATAGGACTTTTCATACACACGCAAACACATGCTAGGAGACGTTTATTTAGCATTCTTTGGTCTCTAGTCTTGTGTAGCCAGATCTTCAAACTGATGGCAGAAGGTCTGGATTCCACAGCAGGATTTATTGATCGCCCAAGAGGGCATCTGACTGATATGTAAAGCAACCAATCACAGTTTGTTTTGTTCAGATTCACATGAAAATGTAAAAACCCTACAAAACCAATCAACGGCATGCAAATTAACAAATCTATACCATGAACTTCATGTCATTTGGAAAGAGTTTAGCTGATCCTCATAAGTGCTTACAGTGACAGATTTAAACAATATAGATGTTTTTTTCTTCCAGTGAAGTAAAGCAACACAACGGCTGTGTTTCCAGGCGGACCATTAAAAAACACAACGCACACATCGCCCTGAAATCCTGTAGAATACAACCAATCAGATGACGACTTCAGAACTCCTGAGATATTTCCAGGTTTGTGTACCATATCCATCAGATGCTCGGCAGACGCTTGGTGGGAGTGAGGTTCTCCCTGCTGTGTTTTGTCTGGTGAGGGAAGGACTGTTTATTGCTGCTATAAGAGTAAGGGATAACAGGAGGTAAAATGTAACTTTTAAAACAGACGACGATACATCACTGCTTATTTCACACACAGAAACTGAATTGCATCTCATTTTTCCTTTTTGAGTGTAAGAAGAAAGCCTGTTTTTTATTTTTTTTGGATAAAAAAGGGATAAAATAGTTACTCTACTTTAAACTTTATAATTTTTTCTTCTTCTCCATTTCTATACTTCTGTAAGCTGCTTTGAGACGATGTCTCTCAAAAGCACTATACAAATAAAATAAAATAAAATTGTTTGAGACATGCTCCAGGTTTAGTGCGGTGTCTGGCTGTGGTGTCAGTTCGCCACGACAGTCTGAGTCATCACAGCACAGCACCGCCATCCTCCACCCTGCGCAGCGGAGTCACTAACAACACTCCCACTGGGCCTGTACAAAGCCTCTCGGAGCGGGAACTGATCCCTGATTCATGATCCAACGCTGCCCGAGTAGCCGCGAGCAAAAAAACTGATCCCAGATATGCCAGCCTGCCCGGCTGTCTAAATAAAAAATAAATAAATAAATAAATAAATAAGGCTGAAGGTTGTGGCTGCATCAATGCACTGCACTGCTTACAGCCATTTCTGTCGCAGAAACACACAAACAAACCAAGTTAATCTTAGATAACCACATCTAGCTTGTCAAATTAAACAGAGGAATAAAAATCCACCAATTCTTACATCACTGTGCTCGTTCCTTCCTGTTAGTGCAGAACACAATGTCCTAATTTAGCTGAGCTTTGATGAGTGGAAAATTCCCAGATTGCCAAGCAGTCTTAGGTGAGCCAAGGCACAGTTAAATGCTGACTGTTTTACTGCATAAATAACTGTAGAAATGTATACACTGTATAAATAAATACAAGAATAAACACTGAACAGAAACACCAAATAAAATCTGCAAAAGGCACATTAAAAAAAAGTAAGGATAATTTTTTTAAGCTTTTTTAAGAAGAAATGTGCAAAAATTACATCTGAAATATATTCAATAAATATAAATAAATTCCTCAATGCACATTAAAAGAAAGAAAGAACGAAAGAAATTTATGTGACTTTGCCTCAACAAATCATGTGATTGGATAATTGGCACAGAAAAGTGCTGTATGTGTTGATACTTTGCGACATGACAATTTGGTTCTCTTGAAAACGCACAATGTAATTGGTGGAAAGTATTTCATTTCAGCTGCTCCCTGTTCAGGGTCACAACAGCGGACCAATTGGCCCGCACAACAACTTGGCACAGGTTTTACGCCGGATGTCCTTCCTGATGGGCATAATGATAGGCGAGAAACCTACCACTGAGCCACCAATGCCCTAAAGTATTTAACTTGGAAGGAAACAAAGCTAATTATAAGGAAAGAGAAATGTGAAGCTATTGCATTTTCCAACATATATTAAAGTGAATTTATTCGTCACATCAACTGGGAAAAATTTATTTACTAACAAATTTTTTACTTACCAAAAAAAAAAAAATCCATTTATAGCTACGCTTAATATTGCTCACTATTAATGATTGTTGCCTCACTAGAATAAATGTGTCTTTTTAAAATGTTGAGATAAATTACCTCTGAACTTTACCAAGCACTTACACTGGAGACTCCTAAAACATTTCCCTACAGATAAGACCTACAGACTTCTCCACATTCAGTTCCTTTTTTTATATTTACATGGAACACCAGAACCATGCTACCACCACCATCCATGTTGCCACAAAAACAACACTATCATTAGCATTAACGAGTGCATTAACACTCATCAGGTTTTATGTAACTCATCCTGATGCAATCATTAGCAACAACAATCTGAAGTACATGTAGATCAAAACATGCCCGGATTACAGTCTGTGACGTCATCAAGGACACAGCACCTGGTTGTCCTTGGACCCATAAACAAGTAACGACAAAACTGCAAGAAGTACGGGAAAAAAACCCCAGGAAAATCGAGAGCTCATTTGCATAAGCAGTTTCCTGAGTTATATAAAAGCTGCCAGTGCAACAGACGCCATTTTCTCTGCAGTGCAACCAATCACATAAACATTTATGACATAATGTGGTTATATAATCCACCCCACACACTCGGACATTCGCACCTATACACACACATACACACACCTTGACATTCCTGAGGCCTTTTTCAAAGAGTGACAGCATCTCGGAGAGCTTGTTGTCAGAGTGCACATTGTAGGTGGTGCGGCTGCGCTGCTGCAGCAGCTCAATGATGTACTCGTTTTCGATCTGCTCATGGATCTTGAACTCCTTGAAGGTGGCGCAGAGCGTCTGGAGGAACGCGCGGAAGTCATTGTTGTTGGAGAAGTTTGTCTTCGACAGCTGTGAACAACAAATAGCAAGATTTTAATAATTTATTATTACACCACGGTGCTGTGGAAACTCTAATCCGACCGGTCAGATGGTGCGAGTTATGTTTGTGGAACAGCAAGACTCGGACCGTAGTTCCAGCTGTGACTTAAACGAAAGGAATGAAAGGCACTCATTCTATCTAATCTAATATTGTGTTTATAGTAACAGCTCATACACAAAGATTTGTATGAATGAATAATAATAAACAGATTTTTAAGACGTGTTGTGTAAAAATTATAATTAAAAAAAAAAAAAAAAAAAGTGTTCACAAAACACTTCTTGGTTTCTCAGTGAAATGGCAAGTTTGTGAGAGAAACCATAGGCCATGGGGCATTGTCAAGTCTGCATGTGTAAACCCTGGTCCCTGCTACCGTACACTAATTTTACTGTCTGCTCCCAACATCCTGTATGCGTACTCATACCAAATAAAACCTGATGCATAAGACAAAGCACAGAAGACAAGTCTGTCTGTCTCTCTCTCACACACAGAGATTCAAGAGCAATATGCCAGGGCTTAAAACCACTGAATTCCTGTCTCCTGTAAATGTGTAGGACGTGACCAGCTTCAACAAAGTGTACTTTAGGGCTTAATAAGCTTTTACAATATAATGCCATGATTTTAATTCAAGGAAGCATGTAACATTTTTGATTAGCGCATACTACATTTCCTTATATAGATTTTTTTGATTAAAACAAAGATCAACATTACATTCTCTTATGTTACCTCAGGCCCCTCTTTATCTACAATAATAAAACTACAGATTTTTGCAATTATCATAGTTTTAACTATGGAAAGCCACTGAGGTCAGTACATTAATTTAAAAAAAAAAAAAATTATATTATATATATATATATATATATATAAATATATAAAAGAAAGAAAGAAACTGGTCATGCCAACTTGTTTTTGTTTTAATAAAGTGCCAAGGCTGACAATAGTCCTGAGAAATATTAATATCCATGTAGCATAATGGCTGTGTGTTTATTATTTACATTTTTTTCTGTAGTACCATTTGCATTTAAAATGCTGTGCTGATGTTCAGTATGTGTATGAGGGTCATGTTGCTTTTGTAAAATGTTCAATAAACAAGAAGTATTTATACTTGAAGTAAAATATTGAGTAAGTGACATTTTGCACACAATATGGCCAAGTGTTGTTTTATTGTTTGCTTCGCTAGCAGAAATGAAGCCAGAAAAAAATACACTCACTTTATGGTATATTAGCTTCACTAGCAGTATATTTAGTGAAGTCAGTGTGTCAATTTATTTTATTTACATTCCCTTTAAAGGTGGTTTCCGGTAAACCTGGTGTCCCTTTTTTCCTTTTCTTCTTCATCTGACTAGCTTCATATTTAAAGTAAAAAATTATATTCCTTAAAAATATACTTGCCATGTCTGCTGATGACGACCGTAGTAATGGTTTTAATTAATAAGTGGAAATTTACGTGAGCGTAGTGAAACACAGTGAAACGTCTCAGTGTGGAAATATAGGTACTTCTGAAACAGTGCTCGATCAATTAGATTAGTGAACCTGTACATCAGTGAACTAGCTTTGTTTATTGGAAGCAGGATAAATACTAAAACGGTGCACCCCAGAACCAGGACTGGAAACATGCAACGTCACGCGAATGTAGATGCTTTTTGAACCCAATGGCTTTCCACAGAAGATGCGCCATCAAAACCCTATATTCAATATCTTGAACATTCAGTATCTACAAAGTCATCAAAGACGCGCTTATATGATTCTCTTTCTTTCTTGCACACATTTACAGTGAGCTTTAGAGCAACTCGGGGTTAATGTATAGACTATGTTTCTCACACACAGCTCAGGTGCAGTTATCAGCTATTAGCGGTCTGCTAGCACGTAGCACACGTAGTAAACCAGCCATATAGAAGTTGGCTAGCAAGCTAGAAACAAACTAGCTGATATTCGACTGCACGGCCACTGCGTACATGTTTGTGTAGAGTTAAAATTCACATTTAGTTCATAAACTAGCATCGAGCGAGATCTTTCAGCTATATAGATATACTGCTTTATTAGAGAGCTAAAAAACTAGCAAGCTAAGCAGCCATGATAATATAGTCGACGTCTAAATATTGCAATTGCATTATTATGATTGTGTTGTTATTATTCTTATTTTAATGTTCTACGTTACTTACAAACAAAAACAAAGTGCACATTTTAGTTTACAATATTCCCAGGACGCTGTCGATTTCCTTACAGAGAAGAACTTTATATTTTCATATAGTATATAACTTTATAGTTTTATTTTATCATCACGTTTTCGAGAACATGAATGTCGTACAATAATGGTTTATCCCTGATTAAACCCTGTGCAGTGTTTTCAGGTTATTAGAGACATTCTCTCAGCTCAGATACAACACTGCTAACCATACTAGCAAACCTACGTTAGCTAAGCTACCATAACAACTCGGATTAATGTATATAATAAGATATGGAGACTGTTTACACGCAGGTTTTAAATGAAATAAAAAATCTACCTTATCGCAATAAAGACCGACCAGCTGCTTCATTCGCCAGTGCGGCCCGGTGAACACGTCCACCTCGTCGGGAAAGGGAGCCATCACGCCTCTCCATACACACACATACACACTTTTCTTTCTTTCTCTCTCTCTCTCTCTCTCTCTCTCTCTCTCTCTCAGGAGACAGCACTGACACGGCCGGACAGACGTCACTGTGTCACGTGATCAGCGGTCGCGTCCAGCAGTAGCATGGTTAAAGGCGCACTAGTCAAATTATTATTATTTTTTTTTTACTTTCTTACTTGTTCAAATAATCTCCATAATATCAGCATGATCAACACAACGATTTAAGTCATGACCTCAGGACAAAATCATTACGTGGATGAGAAAACCCATTTGGAAAGCTTACTTCCGGTTCGGAACTTGTAACTTGTTTAGTTATTCATTTACGTATTGCGTTCATGGTGATGAAATGACAACAGTGTGCCAGTACTGCTAATGTACCTTCGTTGCACCAAACATTTATTTATTATCTTTGGACTAGGGTGTCATCTTCTTGTCAAAGCCCATCCTCCTCATGATTTGATGCTTTGTGAATTCTGAGCTGCTTTTCAGTTTGACTGATCTCTTCTTACCTTTCTACTGCTTACCTAGCTGTGATGATTCATTTATACATTTTAAACCAGTAGCTCTTAGATATAACTCCCTGCTTTTTAGCTATATTAACTTTATAGCTTTCTCTGCATCCAACACACTGCATAGATTTAGGTAGGAAAGTCAGATACATAGACAGTTTAGAGACAAGATAACGTTTAATAAACACACAATATTATTACTGAGCAGCTAAGAGATGAATGATGTTTTGAGAAAGGAAAAAAAAATAACTACTTTTTCTTTAATAAATTCAGTTCAGTTTTCAGGTCAGATGAAACAAAGGGAGCACACCGTTCATCTGCTTTCATCTTCTACAGCCTCGGAGGATCCTTCCGTCTATCAGGGTCATGCGTTGTCTTTTTTTTTTTTTTAAAAATCACGCTCATTATTACAGCTCTAGACAATAAAGAGATTAAACACACTGATACATCTTATATAAAAAGGTAGGGCTAATCATTTGATTCATCGATCAGCGAGAAGAGACAAGTTTACTGTGCATTATCGATGCAAGTCCACAACTACATCCACCGAATGCAACTACTATTTCATTTGAAAACTCCACCAATCTCCACCTACTTCATTTGAACAGAGAGAAATGTTGTATATGTAGTATAGAGTGTGATGTTGAAGCCTGTCTTCGTAGTGGCTTATTCGGTCCATTCTTTCATTTTTGCCGTCTCCGGTGTAGTGATGATTCTACACTGAAAGCAAGGGTTTGTAGGGGAACAGCTAGTCAGCCTGCAACATCTCTTCGATCTCACGGTCCCAGTTTTCATCTCGGTTATCTGCTTCAGCTACTACCTCGTACTCCTGCAACTCCCGCTGCAGCTCTCGCTCCCACTCCGATGTCTCTTCTGACAGGAGAGAGAGAGAGAATGTTTCTATAACATAATGGCTATGTTTCTATAACAAGTGTTGTCAGTGTGAACAAAACCAGTCCCAAATCCTTAAACACCCTTCTGCTCACCGTCCTCGTTTTTCTTATCCAGCACCAGCTGCTCCATTTCCTTCCTCAAATCCTCCCGATTGATGTTACATGAGTCAAATGCGTCACTTACGAACTCTGATACTCCCGGGCTGGTCGAGATCTCCTCCTCTTCATGATGCTGTGGGGGAAAAAATGAGTTATTGACAGTGACATCATCCATAAAGCAGAGCTGAACATATGTATGTGTAACGTGTGTAACATATTAATAAAATAGAGACTTGTATAGAGATCTGTTCAAGAAATCTAATTTATCAATTTCTCCCTCAGCCCAAATGTAGTCTAGAAGCCAAGATGTTTCTTATCTGTTTTGTGTTTGCTTGCACTGGAAGTACCTAACAATGTAATGAAGGTTTGTTTTGCACTTTATGTAACTGCTTAGGGTGACAATGTAGCCGGAGACGGAGAATGCTAGGCTGGTATATATCCACACAGATACGAGAAGAACGTGCAAAACTCCAGACTGAGAGAAGTCCGAGGTCTGGACCGGAAGCGAAAAACATCTACTGTAAATATCTGCTAGTTCTTCAGTGAGGTCACTGTCATGTGACACTGTGCCATGCATAAACATTAAGAAAACTTCACAGTCTCCATGAACACCCTATCAGAAGTCTGACATCATGAAATCATGACGATGCACAACACACCTTGACAGTTTGAAAGTCAATTGTAGCAGAAATCTGTACAGATTGTACAATTCTGTACAATCTGTATCACTTAACGTAAACAAGTGAAATAAATGAGGTCACTATGTGATGCTGCTTGAAGCAGAATTTGTAGAAAAGGTTTGAGATAAACTGTCGTTATATGAGTTTGAAGTTCCAGTGCAAATCCTAAGACGCTGAAATATCCTGTCTGATTAAATTCATTTGCGGGAAGTAAAGAAAATGTGTACGTTTGTGTAGCGTTTAATAGTCTATTCAGTTAAATGAATTCTAAATGATTTAAATATCTAAGGTTTATTTTGTACCTCGTTGGACTTTGGCTTGGTGTTGATTGTTGTAGGTGGTGTTTTTGGTCTTCTGGATTCTGTAAAAATAAAACAGATCATTTTAGGATGATCGAATTAAGGCACAAGAAAGCAAGATGGTAAGAATGTCAGCGTCAATGCCGTGAAATATAGAAAGATTATCCACAGAAGCTTCATGTGCTAAGGACAGTTAAATTTTTCAGAGCTGTGTTATTTACATAAGGAATAAAGTATGGTGTTTTATTCATCTAATACCTCAGAACTTTGCTAGAAGCATGATTGATGATTAGATCAGCAAATGAATATATAGAAAATGAATCAATGCCAGGGGGGCACAGTGGCTTGGTGGTGCCTCACACCTCCAGGGTTGGGGGTTCGATTCCCGCCTCTGCCATGTGTGTGTGGAGTTTGCATATTCTCCCCATGCCTTGAGGGTTTCTTCCTCTGGTCCAAAGACATGCATTGTAGGTTGATTGGCATCTCTAAATTGTCCGTAGTGTGCGATTGCGTGAGTGAATGAGAGTGTGTGTGTGTGCCCTGCAATGGGTTAGCACTCCGTCCAGAGTGTATCCTGCCTTGATGCCCAATGACGCCTGAGATAGGCACAGGCTCCCTGTGACCCGAGAACAGATCGGATAAGCGGTAGACAATGAATGAATGAATCAATCAATGCCTCCGGACCAATGAGACATATGCTACGTTCACGTATGAGCCACACACTGAGAAATATTATTATGGCAATAAGAAGTAGGACTACTTCAATATACAGCGATGGGAGACTTGCAGCGACTAGGTGAACGCAGCTTCAGTGAAAAGTGGTCAAGACCTGATGAGCTCTCGTTCTGTGGATCGGCTCCGTTCTTGTCATCCTCTCTCCTTTCCGCAGCCTGCTGTTGTGCCGCCAGCGCTGTGAGCTGAGCAGACTGCTTGATGAGAGACACCCGGTAAAAATAGTTCCTCCAGAACACCTCCTCTTTTACACTGAAACACAAACACACACAAAAAAAAAGCTTCAGAGCTACAAATTCAACTGCACATCCATGGAGCACTGAATACTTCTACTTGGATGCATCCTGGACTTGAGATTTGTTTTGGGTGTTTCGGGTTCGATTTATGATTATGATAAATCCCTCACAAATTTCAAATCTACATTTCTTCAGTAAAATTGGGTTCCACTGACCAAAAGTTTACAAGATCAAATCCCAGAGACACCAGACTCAGCATAGCTATGAATCTGTCTACACAGTAACTATCCTCCCAAATTGTCTCTGTCATCAGAATTAGCATGTCCCTAATTGCAGTATGCTGTATCCCATAGGTATCTGGATGGTCTCCTATTTCTGGTAGATGTATGAAGCATGGACTTGTGCACACTTTTTCAGCTAATATTACCCACAATTCCTTGCGTGATGGAGGAGAAGTTTTGTGAAGGTTTGCTTGGCTGCATTTTAATGAAGTGTTCAATAATAACTCAAGCTAGTAGCAAACTAAATGATATAGTATAAATTATAAAAGGTTGCGTGACATCTCAATGTGTCCAGTACCTACGTACTCCTTTGCTCCACACTCCAAAAGCGCAAGTGCACTTTTAGTGCAAGTAGGCGAACTGGGACACAGCACATGACTCCATTCCTTCAGAAACAATAACCAATAACCTTGCTCTCTCCTCTTAGGCAGAGGAGGCATTCTTCAGGAGCTCTAGTTGTCACTCACTGTTTTGGAACCAGGTCGAAGCGCATCCTGTTGAGTAGCTCGTCTTCTTGCAGCATGACCAGAGCGATGGGATACATCTGCTCTACGTCAAAGTGGAACTGCACGCCAGCTGGAGGGTCGCGGAGGAAGTTCCTCTTGTCCTATCAGACAGATAGATGGATAAAAAATTTTAAAAATAAAAGTTTTATTCAGATAAATAGATGACATTTTACATTAAGGTTCTTGTGACTGAGGCTGGTGAAGTCTTCATTCTGATTTGTCAGAAGGTGTGAATTGATTTTCTAGCACAGCACCTTCGAAGTTTTTATGAATATCTAAATATGTTATTAACACAGTAACGTGACAGATGCTCCATATAAAACTATTTATTTAACTATTCATTAATGAGTATCTCTTTTGGCATCCTGGCATCCTTTTGGCTTGACCTCACAGCTTCAGCCCTTTACGTTAACCGCTACTCTGCCATTTCAGAGAGGGATAAGAATCATGGATCAGAGCAGATCGACTTACAGCTGATAAAGCCAAGATCTGCTGCTGAATGGTCTCCTCCTCACTGTAGCCCACCCATGGAGGCACAGCTGTATCTACAACATCCACAGAAAAGGAGGAAGGAACACAGGATTCTTGATATGTTGCAGTAAACGTAAACCAAACTTGATCTTAATTGAAATAAACAAATTAATTAAAAAATAGACACTTTTACCTGTTTTCTTAGCGTTTTTCTCCTGAACAAACTTTTCCTGTTCCTTTTGGAAATCTCCCAAAATGGTCTGTAGACATAAAGACAGAGATGCAGACAAATGACAAAGAACTCCAGAAACACAGCAGGAGAGAAAAAGACAGAACTCCAAAACAACTTATTACTAGGGCTGCAGCTATCGATTATTTTAGTAATCGAATATTGTACCGATTATTCCATCGAATAATCGGATAAAGTACTTTTTCCTTATTGAAGAGGAATACTAAATATGCAAGAGAAAATAAGACAGGTCTCTTAAAAAGTTGTTTCCTATTTAGAAAAATTAAAATAAAATCTGAACCCATTTAGAGCATTTAATTGACATATTACATTCAAAATGCAAATATAAATAAAAAAAAAAAACCCGTAAACATAGTACAACCTAAAACATTATTATTATTATTCCTAAAAATTGCATTTATGTTGTGCAACTTAACTTTCAAGTTTCAGTCTAACTACAAACCCAAGCAGGACATAAGCCTTTACTGTCTTCCTGGAAGACTTTGTGGCTTATCTAAGAGGCAAAAATTAGTGGACTGGAAGGTAACATATGCATAAAATAAAGAAAAACACATCTGTAACATCTGTATATATCTGTAACATGAAATTAGAGTTATTTGGAGAATAGAAGAAGAAGTTGCTTTCGGCTGCTCCCTGTTCAGGGTCGCCACAGAGGACCAACTGGTCCGCACAACAACTTAGCGAATGTTTTACACCGGATGCCCTTCCTGACGCAGCCCTCCCATTTTTGCGGCACTGCATCCAGTTGAGGCATTGGCTGGGAATCGAACCTGAGCCTTCCGCATGATAGGTGAGAAACCTACCACTGAGCCACCAATGCCCCAGAGTTATTTGGAGAATAAACACTCTTAAATGTCTCTGAATATACTGGGGTGTGTGTGAGTGAGAGTGACAGAGAGAGAGTGAGGTTATCAACATGAATGACGCTTAGGCTTTCACAAAACTTAGCTAAATTAGGGACATCATAACTAGCCACCCTACTGATTTACGATCTTAAATTGTCACTACATGTAGCCACAATGCACATATATTTTTACGGGCCTTAATTTCAACTAGCTGTCATATTGATTTAAGCTAAGTGTGAATGCCAACGTTAGCTTGTGTCAACTCCATGGACTATGTGTTTTAGAATGAGATATTGAAGTATCGACCTTGTACTGTTGTGGTACACCAGTTCAATCTTACAGTAATCACACTATACGGTGTTTTCTTTCTGTTTTAGTTTGAAATGATCCCAAACTTTGAAAACTTTCTGCCGTTTTCTTTGGCCTGAATCTTTTCTCCCTGAGTTTAGCAGGTTGTGCGTCAGTAATAATGGTCCGTGGGGAAACACAGCGCTGTATGTAGTTACAGTAAATGGACTAAACGAAGCTTCGAGGCAACTAATTTGCCTCGATGATTTTTTTTGTATTCGAGTTACTCGAGGAATCGTTTCAGACCTACTTATTACCTTAACTTAATGATACTCCACGTGATCTAAGGCTAATAATAAACTGATTAAAACCTGTGTCGTTCTAAAACAAGAAAAAATATGTAATTGTCAATGTTTTCTGTAAAGATGTGTTTATTTAACATGTCTGGAGGAAGAAGTCTCCAGTTTCAGTGCTTTGTAAAAGGCAGTATGTAACAGTATACTGCCTGTTACCGCATGTCCCCAGGGTTTTATATGTTGCTTATTACTCATCATAGTTTTATCATCTTGTAGCCAACAGGCAGTAGGGGCCCATGAGAAACTGCTCAGGACATTGTGCTTTACTGCTTCTCTGTAACATGATAGGCTTGTCTTATTAGCTGAGAGAGAGAGAGAGAGAGAGAGAGAGAGAGAGAGAGAGAGAGAGAGAGAGAGAGAGAGACTGGTGAGGAAACAACTGTTTTATGACAAAAGACCTGGCAGACTGGTGTGGTGAAGTAACAACAGCTCTTTTGTTTTTACATACAAACAGCACAATTACATTGTTCTACTCGATTGTTTTTTTTTCCCTTTTTGCACACCTCCCTTTTCATCTGCGACATCAACCTGCTGCACAACCTTCTCAAGGTGATAACCCTGTGTTTCAGGTGTGGAGTTGATCCTTTTAAACGATTTTAAATACACACCTTGTCGAGGATGCTGTCGATGTTTCCTTCCTCCACTGTCTTTTTGATGGTGCTCGCTGTTTCTGTCACCGACTCGGTGATCTTCTTTGTTGCGCTGCTCGCAAAGTTCAGAATGTATCCTTAGGGCACAGATGATAATCCGGTTGAACCAGATGATTTGTTTGTCATAATTAAAGATCGATTTACTATATAATTAACACACTTCGACTGAGTGATCGTGCACGTGAATACTGTTACCAAACACGCCGGGTAACACGGGTTACCCATTGCACCTTTAATCTGTATTACCTTTAAAGCTTTAGTGTTAAATGTATACTGTATTCATCAGTACAGTTTAGTATCCTGTCTCTGGATGCCATTTCCTCTTAAACAGCATTCTTAAATGTTCGGTTTGTTTTCTATGAAGCTCGTGAAAGCTAATAAAAAAGAAAGGAGCTAGCACAGATGACACAAACGACATTAATAAAAATAAATCTTTTCTGGCTTTGTCAATAGTGTGGAAATAAAAAGGAAATGTTGGCTAACCACTCAGGCCTTTGGCTTGCTGTAGAATCGCCTGGTTTTCTCCATTTTTCTCGGTGTTCATGTCGGTGCACTCTTGTTTGTTTACTTCACTGTTTTCCGCGTCCTTGTCACTTCCGCGTGTTTCCTCAGCTTGGATTTCGTCTATTTTTTGTCCGGGTGTAGACTCGATTCCGAGCCACGTACCCCAGCTTTTAAACATCTTCCTTGTCTTTTCGTTTACGCTATTCTGAAACAATTAAATAACCGACTAAAATCTTCCTGCTAACGGAATATTAGTCCATGGTCCGCCTTACCACGTAGAGATACATAACAGCGGCGCACTAACATACTGACTAGTACGCACTACACCGCAGACCCCGCCTACCGTCTCTGTAGCTACGGTTGCGTACTGTTCTTACATACTGCGTAGCACGGAAGTATGCGTTAGTAGACGTCAACGTCACCTTCGGCTTCTTCCTTGTTTACCCCAAAAAAACGGAGTGGAAACAGCGCCCTCTGGTGTACGGGAATGGCATCAACAACAACAAAATAAATAAATGCCACGCTCAATGTTTTCGGTTGATGAAATACATGTCGAACTGAATTGAACCGATCACTTTATTGTCCGTTTCTTGGAAAATCCCAGTTGGATTTCGGTGCAATAACTACACAATGCAGACCCGATTCAGTAGTCTGAACATTAAATTTGACACAAATAACAAATAAAGAAGCTTGAATCTCGAGTTCAATTAGTATTTGTGTAAAAATAAATACACTACATAGACACCTGACCATTACATCCATATGTGCTTCTTCCCCAAACTGTTACCACAAAGCACACAATGCACACAATTGTATAGAATGTCTCTATGCTGGAGAGACATGCTGTTTCTATGCTGTGTAATTGCAATTTCCATAGAAATAGGAGACTTAAACCTGTTTCAGCATGACAAAGCAAGGTCATTAAGCAAGGTGTTAAGAGGTTGGAGTGGAAGAACTCGAGTGTTGTGCACAGAACGCTGACTCTGACTCAACCCCATGGAACACCTCTGAAATGAACTGGAACTTATCCCAGAAGACTGGAACTTATTATAATAGCAAAAGGGGAATAAATCTGGAATGAGATGTTCAACAAGCATGGGTATATGTATATAAATGTAGGTATGATGGTCAGGGGTGTAAAAATTTTGGTCATACTAACAATATTTTGAATATATGTTGAACACACAGTTATTTTGACCAAATACACTTCATGTCCTGCTGTTAAAGGAAAATATCAATGGCCAGGTATGTGATGTAATATAATGGGATGTGGCTTTGCACAAAATTCATGAAAAAGGTTCAGAGGCAAACAGACGGACTGTTTCGAACTGACAGGAAGGCTACAGTAACTTAAATAACCATTTGTTATAACCATGATGAGCAGAGCATCTCAGAATGCACAAATCTTGAGGCGTATGAGCTACAGCAGCAAAAGACCACATCAGGAACAGGATTCTGAGGCTACAGCAGGCACGTGATCACTGAAACGGCACACAAAAACCAGCACCATCAACCATGCCAAGGTCAAAGTCATTGACATGGCATTTCCCCTCATCCTGGTGTTTGATGTGAACATTATCCGAAGTTCTTGACCTGATTTTAAGCTTATAAACATGATTCATTTTCAGTAGAATGGTTCATTTAGGAACCCATTTCTGGTTAATGCCAAGATTATGATGTGAAGGTGGATATTAAAGCGGGAGAGAATCAATCTTGCTGCTAAATTTCCCATGAGGGCTTTAGAGGAGAGTATTAATGGTGAAGTTTTTACAAACTGTACAGTGGAGATTATTACTGTCAAAACTAAGTGAACCAGACAGGAAGATTGATGTTACATCAAAATGAGCCAAAAGAAAATACAGACCTAAACTGATTACTGCATCTTAGACTTTCTCCACAGCCCTGAGGGGAAAAGAGAGCTCTTTAAAAAACAGGTTTTTCAGATGACTAATAAAAAAAAAGAAAAGAAAGAAAGAAAGTGGGGGCATGAAGCCTTTATTATCGCCACACATACATTACAGCATAGTGGAATTCTTTTCTTCGCATATCCCAGCTGAGGAAGTTGGGGTCAGAGCGCAGGGGCAGCTATGATACAGCGCCCCTGGAGCAGAGAGGGTTAAGGGCCTTGCTCAATTGCCCAACAGTGGAGCCTGGTGGTGCTGGGGCTTGAACCCCCAATCCTCCAATCAACGACCCAGAGCCTTAACCACTTGAGCCACCACTGCCCCCATAAAGCAGTGCTACATAGCAGTGCTACATAGCAGTGATCCTTCACAGTAATATGTAGGACACTGGGGACTGAAAATAATGTTGAATATGAGGATATGAGTGTGTCATGTAGGGTGATATGAGAAATAAGCTCACAGTTTATGCTCCACTAGAAGACATGCTCGTAAAAGCTTCAGCAATCTGAACACAACAGCATTTTTAACCTTGGCTCAAATCCAATGAGCCAGGCACAAATGTAGCTTTAGTGTGACGCGAACTAATAAATGGATAAAAAAGGACAATTTACCTTAAAACGAGTATTTTTTTTGACAATGTGATGTGGTAAAAGAGGAATGAAACACTTTAGGAAGTCTTGTTGGAGGGAAATTATTAGCTTCAAAGTTTCCCTTTTTGCTTTTCCCTCCCACAGACGCCATGTTGGATTTCTCTCATCAGGATTCTGACGGACAGACAAAACGAAAACACATGGCTCTAATTCATCCATAATTTTAAAAAAAAAAAAAAAAAAAGTTATATCATATCTGAATCTCAGTCCCAGGTTTTATTGTAGATAAATAATCTACTGAAGAGTAAACATAGGAGAGAAGTAGAGAGGAAAGAGTGATATTAAAGCAGACACTCACCCAAAGTACTTTTAAGTATGTGTAAACAAATTTATTCCACGTTGAGCCACAAACACAGCAGGACGGATTGAGTTTGAATCACGATGTGTAACAGGTTAAGAGGAACGAAGGAGGAATCCTGCAGGCCGTACAATCCAGAAACATCAAAAGTCACAGCATCACAGTTTTACTGGATATATGTGATCGATATAAGCATAATATACGTATACTGTAATATATATTTCTATATAAATAGGACAGAGCAAAGTAAGCTGGTTATAAATGTCTGAAAGTCATTTAAAGGTGCAGTTTGCCATTTTGAAAAGCATTTCTAGAAGTGTAATAATATTATACACTTAAAAGTACAGATCCGTGATATGTCGCGGGCGCCATGTTCATTTCATTATTAGCATCTTTCGCCTCCATTATATATAGCTCTAATAAGCCACAGCACAGAGTGCTTCAGGTCTTTGTTTTTTGTTTAACAAATAAATTCTGACATAAAGAGTTTAACTCTTTTACCCCAGAGGCCAAAAATACAGCATTTGCTCCTTTTTCTTTGTGTTCATATTCAGCATTGAATGCCTTTGTCATGTCTCACTCCACAGTGATGGTTAATATGAAGCTCATATGAAAGTAGATACTCAGAGCTTTAATTTTTTTTATTTCTGTTTTTCCCTAGCCTACTAGGTGCAATATGTTCATAGATAAGTTCCAAAAACGGTTAGATTTTTCCACACAAATGTTTCTATCTTCAAAGTAAATGTTGATATCAAACCCATTTCTGCTCTTTTAGAGTGCTTGTTCATCTAAAAAGCAGCTCGAATTTATCTTCAACCACTAAAATTCTGTGTAAGGTTATCCAACAGAGGAAATACACATGTCTAAAATAAAAAGCACAATAAAAACCAACAGAGTCCTGGTTCATTTTATATCAGACTCAGAACAAGAACATCATTAGTTTGTTTACATGGATTGAAAATGTCCCATAAGTCGATAACACCAGTGTACTGGGAAAAGGAATTTGAGTATGGAGTGTAATTGAGTATAAATAGAGAGAGGCTCATATTGTAATTTACTTTGAGACTCCAAAATGACAATTTGCTCCTTTAAAACTGAAGAGTTACAGCAGTTAAGTGTCAGCTGTCTAGCAGTGGTTTCACACAGTGGATCGTGGTTGTTGATGTTGGTTATGTTGGGAATGTTCAGTGCTGTGAGGTCGATGTGTCTATTGTGCTTTCTGCTCCAGGTGAACATGATGAGGTGAAGTAAAACACTGCGACATTACACTTCATGTAAACTGATAAAAACATAAATACGAAACTCTTTGGTTTTCTGAATGAATCCCGTTTTCCCTCTCTTTTTTCCTGGTTTTTAATTATGTACTCATTTTTAGAAACTTCTGCTGTTAAGTGAATTAGCTTTCCTGTTTTGTTCTTTCCAGGACCTTACTTTTCTTTTTTGCAGACTTTTCATTCTTGTCATATGATGAGAGAATGCCTATAATAAGTATTTTAGTTGCCCTCTGTTTAGTTAGTAAAGCACAGAACCATGATGTATTTAACAAAGAATTTGTGCCGCTAATCCATACAGGGTATAATGTCAAAGTGGAACCATTTATGTATTTATTTATTTATGTATTTTTTAATTTATTAATGAATATTAAGATTAATATCCTTGCAATAATAATAACAAAAACATGTATTGACAAGGACCACGTCCAGGGAGACGGAGATTTGATGTAAAGGCATGCACATGACTTTTTTTTTTAATATAACTCCACCCACTTCTGTGATTTATTTTTGTTTATAGCAAAATGAGAGATTTTTATATCAACTTCTGCCACTTTCTCATAACATCATCATTATATTGTAATTATATCAAAATGTCATTTCAACTTCTTTGTGTCTATGTGCATTGTTAAAAACAAACCAAAATAAAACAAAAAATGAGCTGAACTTACCCCCAGACACTCACTGTGATCGCTGCTAAGTGTTCCCATTGCATCAGAATCTTTTTTTTTTTCTCAATTAATTTGTTCACCTGGGGGGCACGGTGGCTTAGTGGTTAGCATGTTTGCCTCACACCTCCAGGGTTGGGGGTTCGATTCCCGCCTCCGTCGTGTGTGTGGAGTTTGCATGTTCTCCCCGTGCCTCGGGGGTTTCCTCCCCCAGTCCAAAGACATGCGTGGTAGGTTGATTGGCATCTCTAAATTGTTCGTCGTGAGTGAATGAGAGTGTGTGTGTGCCCTGCGATGGGTTGGCAATCTGTCCAGGGTGTATCCAGCCTTGATGCCCAATGACGCCTGAGATAGGCACAGGCTCCCCGTGACCCGAGAATAGTTCGGATAAGCGGTAGACAATGAATGAATTTGTTCACCTTGGCATTATAGAGACACAATGAGTAGCAAAAATTCTGAAGGAAAAATAGTAAACTTAAAAATTAGCTGAAGTATATTGTAACTGATGCAGACTGTGTGTTTAAATGGTCACATATACAGCCCTAAAATCAATCAATACAAGACAGACAATTCAAAAATAAACACTTTTAACAAAACCTATGAATAAATAAATAAATAAATAGATAGATAAATAAATAAATGTGAAGTATGTTATCAAAATAATTTAACACTCAATTCCACTTTCAACACTCATGATTTGTGTGATTCTGTCACTCAAAATCTTAATCGTGGCTTTGTTTTGATTTTCACTTCCTGGTTCCATGCCATAATATAATTTTATGAGGGAAAAGAGCACTAAAATACTTTATAAAGGCGAGACGGATTCAGCATGTGCTGTTTTACCTTTTGTGATAATGTGCAGAAGTAAACAGGTTGTGATAGATGATGTGATTGAATGCAGAGTGTAAACTTTAGCTGATCTTAAGGCTGAGTTCAGGTGAGGAACGGTCTGGTCTCCTGATGAAGCTGTACACTGCTACATTGTGTGTGTCCTTTAAAGCACACAGATACAGTAGAGAGAAAAAAAAAAGAATGATGGATGAATTGTTGACATCCATTAAGGTGTGTGTGGGTGTGTGTGTGTGTGTGTGTGTGTGTGTGTGTGTGCTACATCTTTAAACAGACAAACAGTGTGTGTGTGGAAAAGGGTGAGTCCTTCTTGGCCATTTAGGTGAGTCCGATCTCCTCCAGAACGCTGCGAGGGGTCTCTGCTTCCTAAAGAGGGTGAAACAAACAGCAGCAGTGTTTACCAGTGTTTCACTCATTCACTCACTGTCTGCCTACCATGGCTGTGTTCCAACACTCTAATGAAGGGTGCATCTCGTATCACCTTCATATGCTGCATAGCTGCGGTTATTTCCCTTGTAGGTGAAAGATCCCTACAGGTGTACAGATCGGACGACTTGGATGGCTGAATCCAATCTGAGCTAAAAGGCTGAAAGGAATCTGAGCTGAAAGGAATCAAGCCTAGTATGATCATTTAGAGATAATTAATAATGCTGATATTAAAGAATCAAGAAACTCTCAGGAAATTCGAATCAGAATCAAGGGGAAAATGAATCAGAATCAAATAAAATGAATCAGAAAAAAAAGAATCTGATTCACAAACAAAATCTGAATTATGAGATTCTACTCTCTTAACCATTGCTAGATATGTAACTTCCACAGATTCTTAACAACATTTGTCACATTTTGTTCAGAGGCTACTGACATTGAATCATGGTATCAGTGACTGAATTGAGGAATGATTTGATTTTCCTTAATGCTTAAAATCTGTTTTGTTTTATTATTTGCGAGTGTTATTTGTCCGTACCGGGCTGCTCTGACCTGATCTGTCACACCGTAAGATGATAATTGGACAGAACAGAATGGAAGTAAGGAGATGTCTCTTTTATTATACAAAGCAACTCTGTGCAAAATGTTATCGCATAAAAACATAACAAAATCAGTAAGACAGGAAGGAAGACGTGTCACGTGACGAGGCTGTGACTAAACTTCTGTATTTCTGCACCTGTAGCTTATAAAATTCATCTTCTTTCAAGATTCTGTGTCTAGATTTATCCTTATACTTTCACCCCTTGCCTTTGCCTGAAGCATTATTCTGGTGAAAAAGACAAGTGGGGATTGGAACACAGCCACTTGTGCCATCAGAGATTTAGTTCACTTACCTGAGATTGATAAATTTCAGGAACAAGGAGTGGGGAGGGGGAGTGAATGAGATGTGAAGACACACACATACACATACGCAAACCACATACGCATGAAATGTTGGAATGATTTTGACAAGTGTGTAACAATAGATGTGATCAAACAGAATGTTCAGAATTTTCTTTGAATGATCCAAAAATAAACAGCGTGTGGGCATGCGACATGACTCAGAGTCGGCCGACTCTAACTCAGGGAGGAAAGAATTAAAGAGTGAAGGAGAGAAGGAGACGTGAAATGACTACACCCTCAGAAAAAAAGGTACACTGCACCTTTCCTCGTGCGCCCGAAGAAAGATTTCAGACACAAAGAGTCAGAATGTAATTTAACTACGGACAGGTAGCAGCTGTATCGCCATAATGACAAGGAACATTCTAGTTCAGTACCCGTTTTTCGAAGCGTGTGCACACACACGTGGATGAGTAATAAGAAGACACACATGTGGGCTGGTGAGACATGGAACACACATCACACTTACTTTGGCGTCCTACACATTGCGTCAAGCACAAAGTAAAGAGAGAAGCAACCCATGAGAAGAGACGTCTCTGTCTAAAAGCCTGAAGGCAAACCAAGCTAATCCGCCGGAGTCTCGAGTTGGGAATCTATTCGTCACACTGGCAAGGAATTCGAAATGTGAATGAAAATGAAATCACAATAGAACATGGGGGGGGGGGGGGGGGGGATCAGAAAATTAAGGATCAAAATGTGAATCAGAGCAAGCATTATAACAAAAAAAAACCCAGAATCTCAATCTGATTAAGGTTCAGAATGTTTTTGAATCAGAATCCAAATAAAAATTAGAATCAGAAAAAAAATCTGATTCAGAATCAGAATCAAAGTCATAAATAGAATCAAAATGAGAGAATCAGGAAAGAAATCTGAATTAGAATCAGAAAAAAAGGAGCTGAATCTGATTCAAAATCAAAATCAGTCATTCTGATTCAGTTCATTCACTTTCAGTAAGCACTTACACCCTAGATGGGATGCCAATCCATCACACACACACAAACACACACACACACACACAGACACACACTTAAACATACTTTAGAAAAACTTTGATTTGCAATATTGTCTTGCAACTGATCTCGCTAACTTGTTTACTTATTTACTTCCTGTTTGGATTAGCCCCACCCCCAGCCAGAACAGCGCTCCTTTAACATGGGAATTATGACATAATATTCTTTTAGCCATCGCTTATTTCTAACACTTTTTATTTACAAACCTCATTTTTCAAACATTAACCTGCTAGTCTTACTTATTTTTTTTAGAATGTGTCACATAGAAATAATCATATGGATAAACCTGATCAATTCAATTTTTCCTAAATGACAACACTCTTAATTGTAAACTCGGAGCGACTCATGAGTGCATGAATCTTCACTCGCTGTAGTCAGCATCACTATACTCAACCCATTCTACGGATCAATTCCCTCCTCGCAGCCTCTCGCTCAGATGAGGTTTTTGTGCTTGGCACTGAACATCGCTTAAAGTGCTGAATCATTCATGACCTGCTGAGCATTGCAACTCCTTGCTGCATCAGCAAAGCGCGTTAAAAAAAGACGCTCCAGAGCTTCAGGCAGGACAGCAACCTACAGGACAGTGAAGGCTATTTCTAATCTACAACAACGATTTTCTTCTAACTTTGATATAGATGCATGATGCTCCTTCCTAAATAACCTGAAATTTTAACCTTCTTCGACTCAATCAGCATTAACAGAAGCCCACTGGGGCTGAAATCACGCTGCCCCACACTCACTCTTTTAACATTTTCAGCCTAGGACAAGACACCGTTTCAGGGTTGCCAGATGCATGCCTTTTTATAACAAAACTAGCGAAGATCTTGTTTCATCAAATAACTGGAATTAAATCTAATAGGTTTTCACAGTCTAGTGTGTCTATGAAGGAACAGATTCATGTCCATCATCAACGAGATAGAAACAGAGTTTATAAAGATAATATCTGTCTAGAAGAAGTGTGTGCGCACTCCAGAGACATGATTTCTCCCAAAAAAGAGAAAAAAAGAAAAAACTGAGAAAAAGAAAAAACCATGTCTAAGTTTTGTTCAGGGAATTCAGGAAGTTTGTAAGACACTTTACAACCTAACTCTGAAAGAAATTAAGAAATTTGATCATTTTTAAATAAAGAATTAATAAAGAATTTTTAATCTGTAATAAAGCATGCATTTAGAGAAATCATGATAGTGATAAAACTATAGAACCTAAAGAAAAAACTCCCTCCAAGATACAGTTCCTCATAGCAAAAATCCTTCTCTGAGCAAAGTATGTAAAAGAAAAAAAAAAAAAGCATGTGCTCTTTTTACTCTGCATTCGGTTATAATAACCGAGAAAAAATACTGCAAGCGACTCAAGATCATTTTGTCTGAAGCTCAACAACCACAAAACCCACGATTTTAACAGGAATGATGAGTTGCGTCAGTCTTTCCTGTATCACATCCCTGATGATATTGAAATGAGTGTTGAATAAGTGCCACACTGTCATTTGTCACCACTGGGATCCACCTCAGAAGATGGCTGGTTTGGTTCCTTATTTAGTTCCTCCAGGATTTTGGAATTTGAGAAGGTTTTGGAAGATTGTTGCAACCAAAAATGTTTGCTTTTCAAAATGTGTGTCTGATTTACACCAACCAGGCATAACATTATGACCACCTGCCTAATATTGTGTTGGTCCCCCTTTTCCTGCTAAAACAACCCTGACCCATCATGCACTGTGTATTCTGACACCTTTCTATCAGAACCAGCATTAACTTCTTCAGCAATTTGAGCAACAGTAGCTCGTCTGTTGGATCGGATCACACGGGCCAGCGTTCGCTCCCCACGTGCATCAATGAGCCTTGGCCGCCCGTGACCCTGTCGCCAGTTCACCACTGTTCCTTCCTTACACCACTTTTGATAGACACTGACCACTGCAGACCGGGAACACCCCACAAGAGCTGCAGTTTTGGAGATGCTCTGATTCAGTTGTCTAGCCATCACAATTTGGCCCTTGTTAAACTCGCTCAAATCCTTACGCTTGCCCATTTTTTCTGCTTCTAACATCAACTTTGGGGACAAAATGTTCATTTGTTGCCTAATATATCCCACCCACTAACAGGTGCCATGATGAGGAGATAATCAGTGTTACTCACTTCACCTCTCAGTGGTCACTATGTTACACCTGATCGGTGTAGTTTGCAGGAAAATCACAAGCTCAGGATTCTTCTTTTAAACTGTAATGACTTTGTGTGAGAGCTGTCCTCATGTCCCACACAATATCAGAAGAGAGATTTGGCTGAATACATGTTGTGATGATGTCACACGACACACCTTGGGCCAAATCTGCAGAAAGATCGTGCAGTTTGTCTGATTTGGCATTACTTTCTGAAATCTTGGCCAGACGGTATATTATTATTATTCTTTTAAAACACACTTATGCATGTATGCACTATTTTTTCCTGTTGTGTATGCAACATTTATTGTAGCTGAATCCACAGTCATGTCTGTACACTATGTTCAGTTCTTAATGGAGACACAAAAAAGTTTTTGGGATGGTTATCCCTTCTGAATCAGACACATCAGGGTGTGCTGTTCTGAGAAACTAATAAATGACACGATGATATGATGCAGATTCTTCAGCAATGTACTAATGTACACTGATAATTATTATAGCTAGCAGTAATATTACTGTAACACATAGAAATTTTTATTACAGCAGCACTTCTCAAAGTGTCTAATTTCTTCTTATATCATAACCATTTACCAAAAATCTTCATATATATTAATTAAACAATGATATGTCTTATATTTTGTCTGTTTAGAGAAGCATTTAATATTAAACATCCAGGAAAGGAAAGGAGTCACTGTTATTACTTACGTGGTTCTCTCTCTAGACTCTGTAGTGATGATAAAATCGTTTCATTATTATAAAAAAAAACCCAGCTTGTTGCATCACTGACAAAGTGCTCACACTGGAGACTCCTTCCATGGATGTTAAAGAAACAATCACATTTTTTCTTTGTCAAGTAACTTGTTTTGAAAATTTTGAATCACAATGAATCAACAACCAATCAGAATCGAGGATTCATCGTTGCTGTGGTAGAAAATTTCCTTCCACTATTCATTTCAAATCACTTTATTCGTCTTTCTTAACAGAAAAGATTTGAACAATACTGATACAACTATATATAAAAATCAGTGCTGCTTACATCTACAGTATTACGCAGTTAATGTTTGGTCAAACCGTATGCATTGTTTAATCACTGCTAATGCTACAACACTGTACAGTACACGTTCCAGTCTTTCTCCAGTGTGAGGTGTAGGTTTTATGTGTGTACTGAAAAATAAAGCTTCTACTCTTTCTACTCTACCCTTCTAATGATGGAAATAAGTCTGATGACTCAGGTGTTAGCAAATACTGAATACGAGCCAAAGGGCTTAAATAACTATAATAATTACTTTAAAAATGGCTACAGAACTATAACTCTGTGTGTGTGTGTGTGTGTGTGTGTGTGTGAGTGTGAGAGAGAGAGTAAGAGAGAGAGAAACACAGAGAGAGAGAGAGTGACAGAGCAAGAGACAGAGAGAGAGAGAGA
>JAUCMX010000017.1:10831832-10864332 GCA_033459395.1 Hemibagrus guttatus | reverse complement strand
ATCACTTTCTCATCAAAGACTAATTAAAACCGTTTCAGATTAATTCCCACAGGAATGTCTCAGAGGTCCGATTTTAATTAAGCTGCAAGTACGGCTACATACTGACGCTTTCCCCGCTGAGGCCTGTGTTTGTGTGTGTGTGTGCGTATATTGTTCCTCTAGAATCTTCTCTTCAGTGCATTCAGGTTGCTGACAGATTTAGTCCTGCAGGCTGAAGGTGATTTTGATTACAATATCAAAGGAACGGAGAGAAGAAAGCATTTTTTTTTTAATGAAGGAGTATAGGGAGAGGTTTGGTTTCATTTGAAGGTTGAAACCAAGTGCGAGGGGGAAAAAAAAAACTTAGCTAGCTGAAACGGGCTAATTTCGACCGTGAGAAAGAGCGAGCAACTTGTTGAGCTGAGTGTAAAATATTAAAGTAAAACGAGTGTTTCTGTGTGAAGAATCGACACACTAGCTCAAATCGTTGAAATCTCTGAGTAGTTGTTGCAATACATGTTTATAATCCAGTACACACATATGACACTCAAAATTACAACCATTATACAGCCATTTAGAGAAACCTGTGAGAAGGAAACGACATGAGAAAAAGTTAAGGATGCAGATTTTTTTGTGATGTCTGTACACTATAAAACCCACATAATCACTGTCACACATATTCACCAGGCACAATTTCTAAATCTAGGAAGAATTCACACTATTTAGAGATAGAGAGCTTCTTTAAGTGCTTTATTTCTTGGGTGAAACCTCCTCATATATCACCTGCTACCTCTAAGGAAACGTATCACGGTTTGAAGGATAAGCTGACCAAGCGCTCGTGAAGCTTATCGATATATAAAACTCAGGCCTCGAGATAAGTGACGTCTTGATATCGTGTTTAATATCCAACTTAATGTAACACAAAAAATTTGTTAAGTTCACTGTCTTAACCAAGACACGCTTCAGTTTCAGGAAATTACAATTTCAGTCTAATTAGTCTTTTCATTTCTTCTATTAGAATTCCTTTCTAAATGTTTTATTTTACAAAAAAAAATACTGCATGTGTATCACAAGCCTTTCAGTTGAGCTTCTTTTGTGTCTCTTTGTCAGTCTGTCTGTAAACTCGGTCCAGATCATGTGGGTGAGAAGAAGAACAATGCTATGACTCATAGCCAGAGAAAATAACTATAAAGAGCTGCTGAATTAAAAGAACACCAGACACCAAGTCAAACATAATCTTTACACAGCGTAAATAATAAAAAATATATGACGTCAACTTTATGTAAAATCTCTATCAGGACATTCAGTGTGTTGGGGTTCGATGATGTTCCTGTGTGTGTTAAGATGTTTAACACCTGGTTAGTGGCTTCTTTAAATCAGGTCTGGAGATTGGAGAGGATCGGGGCAAACCTGCCATGGGGGATATAAACTTTTGCACTCAAAAGCTATTTTCATTCCAGGTTTTCGCAGGTGCTGATAAGGAGCTAAGCCGTGTGGGAACATCTCAGTGAGCTGAACTATCGTACCATCTGGTTAGTGGATCCTCATGGTGTTTAGCAACACAGTGTACAACACACACACACACACACACACACACACACACACACACACACACACACACAAGAAGGAGAAAGAGAAGCAAGAGGAGAGAGAGAGAGAGAGAGAGAGAGAGAGAGAGAGAGCTGCAGATTCTACACTTTTGTTTTGCTATTTATTTGTTTTTTCTTAGTATTTATTGATTTTTTTCCTCTTTTTCGCTAATTTTAATTGAATATAATTGACAGAGACGGAGAGAGATTGTTGGAAGGGGAAGATAGAGTGAGTGAGTGAGAGAGAGAGAGAGAGAGAGAGAGAGAGAGAGAGAGAGAGAGACAGAAAGAGAGGGTAGCTGAGACTGTAAATCAGCTGTAAGATGATAATGAGTGAGTTAATGCCTGATTTGCTGAAGGCCATCTGAAGCCTCATTAAGCTCAAATAAGACCAGTGGAGACAAACAATAAACTCATGTAACAGTAGGCAAGAAAAACACCAGAGACAACCTCTAAAAGTAATAATAAAATAATAAATAAAATAATAAATAAATAAATAAATAAATAAATAAATAAAATCTTATTATTATTATTATTGTTGTTGTTGTTTTGTTAATCTAGCCATGGGGGTCACAGTCCAGTGACTTCTGTGCCGGTCCCAAGCCCGGA
Source organism: Hemibagrus guttatus (assembly GCA_033459395.1). Taxonomy (NCBI): domain Eukaryota; kingdom Metazoa; phylum Chordata; class Actinopteri; order Siluriformes; family Bagridae; genus Hemibagrus; species Hemibagrus guttatus. The sequence goes on along the minus strand of JAUCMX010000017.1, from coordinate 10,862,155 downwards.
TAAATAGAGAGGGTTGCGTCAGGAAGGGCATCCGGCGTAAAACATTGCCAAATTTAACCATGCGAATCGTCAGTACGAATTTCATACCGGATCGGTCGAGGCCCGGGTTAACAACGACCGCCATCGGCGCCGTTGACCTACAGGGCGCCGGTGGAAATTGGGCTACTGTTGGTCGAAGAAGTAGAGGAGGGAGGAGAGTGCGCAGACAGAGAGAGAAGAGGAAAGGTAAGAGTGTAGGACTGAGAATAGGAACTCTGAATGTTGGTACTATGACAGGGAAAGGTAGAGAGCTGGCTGATGTGATGGAGAGAAGGAAGGTGGATATACTGTGTGTACAGGAGACCAGGTGGAAGGGTAGCAAGGCTCGTAGTATAGGAGCAGGATTCAAGCTGTTTTATTATGGTGTGGATAGTAAGAGAAATGGGGTAGGTGTGGTCCTGAAGGAGGAGTTTGTGAGGAATGTTCTGGAGGTGAAGAGAGTGTCAGACAGGGTGATGAGTCTGAAGTTAGAGATTGAAGGGGTGATGTTGAATGTTGTTAGTGGTTATGCCCCACAGGTAGGTTGTGAGTTGGAGGAGAAAGAGAGATTCTGGAGTGAATTAGATGAGGTGATGGAGAGTATTCCCACGGGTGAGAGAGTGGTGATAGGAGCGGATTTTAATGGACATGTTGGTGAGGGGAACACAGGTGATGAGGAGGTGATGGGCAAGTTTGGAGTTAAGGAAAGGAACCTTGAAGGACAGATGGTAGTGGACTTTGCTAAGAGGATGGACATGGCTGTGGTTAACACTTATTTTCAGAAGAGGGAGGAGCATAGAGTGACTTACAAGAGTGGAGGTAGGAGCACACAGGTAGACTACATTCTATGTAGAAGAGGCAATCTGAAAGAGATTAGTGACTGTAAAGTGGTAGTGGGAGAGAGTGTAGCCAGACAGCATAGGATGGTGGTGTGTAGGATGACTTTGATGGTCTGTAAGAAGAAGAGGTCAGAGATAGAGAAGAAAACCAAGTGGTGGAAGCTGAAAAAGGAGGAATGTTGTGAGGAATTTAGACAGAAGTTGAGGCAGGCTCTGGGTGGTCAGGTAGTGCTGCCAGATGACTGGGAAACTACAGCAGAAGTGATCAGGGAGACAGGGAGAAAGGTGCTGGGTGTGTCATCTGGAAGGAGGAAAGAAGATAAGGAGACTTGGTGGTGGAATGAGGAAGTTCAGGATAGTATCCAGAGAAAGAGGTTAGCCAAGAAGAAGTGGGACATGGACAGGACTGAAGAGAATAGACAGGAATACAAGGAGTTACAGCGCAGAGTGAAGAGGGAGGTGTCTAAGGCCAAGCAGAAGGCATATGACGAGTTGTACACTAGGTTAGACACTAGAGAAGGAGAGAAGGACTTGTACAGGTTAGCTAGGCAGAGGGATCGAGATGGGAAGGATGTGCAGCAAGTTAGAGTTATTAAGGATAGAGATGGAAGGGTGCTCACAAGTGAGGAGAGTGTACAGAGGAGATGGAAGGAGTACTTTGAGGAGCTGATGAATGAGGAAAATGAGAGGGAAAAAAGAGTAGAAGGGGTGAACTCTGTGGAACAGAAAGTAGATAAGATTAGAAAGGATGAAGTCAGGAAGGCTTTGAAGAGGATGAAAAGTGGGAAGGCAGTTGGTCCTGATGACATTCCGGTGGAGGTCTGGAAGTGCCTGGGAGAGGCAGCAGTGGAATTTTTAGCTAGTTTGTTCAACAGGGTTTTAGAGAGTGAGAGGATGCCTGAGGAATGGAGAAGAAGTGTGTTAGTGCCGATCTTTAAGAATAAGGGTGACGTGCAGAGTTGCAGTAACTATAGGGGGATAAAGTTGATGAGCCATACAATGAAGCTATGGGAAAGAGTAGTGGAAGCTAGGTTAAGGAAGGTAGTGGAAATTTGTGAGCAGCAGTATGGCTTCATGCCCAGAAAGAGCACAACAGATGCAATTTTTGCTCTGAGGATTTTGATGGAGAAGTATAGGGATGGTCAGAAGGAGTTGCACTGTGTGTTTGTAGACTTGGAGAAAGCGTATGACAGGGTGCCAAGAGAAGAGCTGTGGTACTGTATGAGGAAGTCAGGAGTAGCAGAGAAGTATGTCAGAGTGGTGCAGGACATGTATGAGAGGAGCAGGACAGTGGTGAGGTGTGCTGTAGGTCAGACAGAGGAGTTCAATGTGGAGGTGGGACTGCATCAGGGATCGGCTCTGAGCCCCTTCCTGTTTGCTATAGTGATGGACCAGTTGTCAGAGGAGGTCAGACAGGAGTCTCCTTGGACAATGATGTTTGCAGATGACATTGTGATCTGTAGTGAGAGCAGGGAGCAGGTGGAGGAAAACCTGGAGAGGTGGAGGTTTGCACTGGAGAGAAGAGGAATGAAGGTCAGTCGTAGTAAGACTGAGTACATGTGTGTGAATGAAAGGGAGGGAAGTGGAACAGTAAGGTTACAGGGTGAAGAGGTGAAGAAGGTACAGGAGTTTAAGTACTTGGGGTCAACAGTCCAGAGTAATGGAGAGTGTGGGAAAGAGGTAAAGAAGCGAGTGCAGGCAGGTTGGAATGGGTGGAGAAAGGTGTCGGGAGTTCTGTGTGATCAGAAAATATCAGCGAGAATCAAGGGGAAGGTGTACAGGACAGTGGTGAGACCGGCCATGCTGTATGGTTTAGAGACAGTGTCACTGAGGAAGAGACAGGAGTCAGAGCTCGAGGTAGCAGAGCTGAAGATGTTGAGGTTCTCTTTGGGAGTGACAAGATTGGACAGAATTAGGAATGAGTACATCAGAGGGACAGCTCATGTTGGACGTTTGGGGGACAAAGTTAGGGAGGCCAGATTAAGATGGTTTGGACATGTTCAGAGGAGGGACAGTGAGTATATTGGTAGGAGAATGTTGGACATGGGGCTGCCAGGCAGGAGGCAAAGAGGAAGGCCAAAGAGGAGGTATATGGATGGAATTAATGAGGATATGAAGCTAGTGGGTGCAAGGGTTGAGGATGCAGAAGATAGGGATAGGTGGAGAGAGATGATTCGCTGTGGCGACCCCTGAAGGGAAAAGCCGAAAGAAGAAGAAGAAGTTGTTGTTGTTTTGTTGTTGTTAATAATAATAATAATTTTAGTTTACAGCACTTTTTAGACATTGAATATGAAGCTCAGTGTGTTTTAAAGTTAAAACACATTAAACTTAAACTGAAAGAACCAAAACTAAATCAAAAAGAAGGAAAATTCAAATGACAGAAACACAACAAATTATAACAGAAAAATAATGAGACAAACAGCACAAAAGAGATAGAGATGGAGAGAGAAAGCAAGAAAGAGATGGAGAGAGAAAGCAAGAAAGAGAGGGAGAGAGAAAGCAAGAAAGAGATAACAGAGAGAGAAAGAAAGAAAGAAAGAAAGAAAGAAAGAAAGAAAGAAAGAAAGAAAGAGGTGAACAGGAAGGAGAGAGAGAAAATGAATGAGAGGATTAGAGACAGTGATAAAGAAAAACAGAGAGAGATAGCGGAATGAAAGACAGAAAGAGAGAGAGAGCGAGAGAGAGAATAATAACAAAAAAGAAAGATCACAAAAGAAAAACAGAGAAGGAGAGAAAGACAGCTGTTAAAGCAATCAAAATGACTATATAACCAGTGTTGGGAAGGTTACTTTGGAAATGTAATAGGTTACAGATTACAAATGACCCTACTTAAAATGTAATAAGTAGTGTAACTTTTCAATTACTTTATAAAAGTAAAGTTTTCTAAGTTTCTAATGGATATTTTCAACTAAATCATTTCCAGACATTTATACCAGGCAGGGTTAACCTTACTGTAGTACTCAACTCTGTTTACTGTTAGAATTTCTAAATCTTTCATCACTTGAATTAAGATTATATTCATTTAATGTTAAGCACAGCCACCACAACACCAGACTTCATAACAAAAATGGTTTAATACTGTTTTAGGAATCAAACCTTTGCATAGCTATGACAGGACACGCTGGCAAGTAACAATGCCTTGAAAAAAAACATAATCTCATAGTAATCTGAAAAAATAAAACATATACATAAACCCAAATAGGCAATAAAACAGTTAATAAAAGAAAAACACTGGTGTCTCATAGCCGTTAATGCAATAAGGGAAAGAAATTAATTAAATCTGTGTGTGTGTTTGTGTGTGTGCCTCTGGGGTGTGTGTGTGTGTGTGTGTGTGTGTGTATACACACTTTATACTCCAAAAATAAAACTGGACAACCCTCGAGAAAAATAGGTTATATTTTTGGAAATGAAACTGCAGCAGATCGTCATCATTCAGATCATAAAAAATCACGCAGCAGTCTAAAGCATTGGTTTTACAAAGGACACTTAAATTAAAATGGCTTAACGTAACATTGCTTTGGCCAGAGGAGTCTGTTGGTGCCCTGAATTTCACAACTCGATGACTTTGTGAGTCATCATAACGTATGCTACAATGCTAAAATAACTAAGTTATATTAGATCTGACATTACCAACACATTTTCAAGGAGGAAAAATGTGAGCTATATATTTTCTGTAAAAGGGTTGATAAGGGTTGCCTGGTAAAGGTAGCTAGCAGACTAGCTCATTTGTTCTGAATGTTTTGAATACAGGTCTTGTATACACTATGGGGTCGATGAACGTGCCGGCACGCTTTGGTGGATTTTTTCCCCACATAGCAGCTACAGTAACTCCACTGACTACTCCGTCACTTTTTATTACACACAAACGAGTAATATATCATTCCAAACTAAAGGGTCTGTTTTTATTTCTGTACACTCACAATAATGAGAAAACCATATGCTTTTATAAAATAAAGAAAGGCTAGGTTACATACCTGCAGATACTTCCTCAGGTTCCACATTGAAGCCTTTGATGTCGAGAGCATTTTAACAGCTGGCAAACTAATTTTGCACTGAACTGTTGTATTTGCGCCCTTATCGGATTTCAGGATGAAATTATTTTTACATTTCCAGCACTGAAATGCATTTTATCACTCGCCATTGTGGCAACTCTCAGACAGGTTGTAGTAGCCTAAAGCTTTCAGCGGCAAATTCAAACCAGAGAACCAATCAAAAGCATCAGAATAGCACCGCTTTAACAAATTCTAGCAACACATTAATATTATTCAACATATCCTAGTTTCTTAAAGAAAATATTCAGATGTAACCCTATTTGTAATCTTTAACATTTTCATAAGTAACTGTAATTTAATTACATATTTTTTCTCAGTAACTGTAACGAATTACTTATTATTATTTTGTGATTAAATTACGTAACAACGTTACATGTAACTAGTTACTCCCCAACACTGTATATAACTATCAATTTATATAATAAAATATGTAAAAAAAAATTTAAAAAAAAATTAAAAATAAAAAACAATTTAAAAAAAGAAGAAGAAAAAGTAATTATAAAAGTATGTATAAAAATAAATCATTAATATAAAAGAAAGTAAATATAAAAGCAAAGTAAACAAAGCAAAAATAAAGCCAGTTAAATGCTGAAGTGGAAAATATGTAGATTTGTTTTTAATCAGTGCTGGACGATGCGTGACGAATGTTTCATGCAAAGATTGTTCCAGATCTTTGGGGCATGAAAACAAACGGACGTCATTCTGCTGAACTGCTGTGAAGAAAACATCTCGCAGACATTTAACACACTGTTTTTTTCCAGCTGTGTTAGAGATGCTGTATTCTATCAGCCATGTTAGTTCAGTCATCAAGCATTTGGTATGAGGGACGAGCTGAGAGAACAGCACAGCAAACCGGCAAACACAAACACTGCAGCGTGTCTGACCGCAGAGCCGCGAGCCGCCGTGGGATCAGACCCTGAAGTTGTATGGAAGATAGAAATCATCTGTAGAACTTCAGAGAGGCTTCATTACACCTACAGCTGACTACTTTATTAACACACATCAGTGATATGGACATGAGTCATGTAATCTTTACACTCCACTATCAGAGCTAAACTCTCTTCCTATCACAGCGATGCAGCTTCTGCAGTCAGAACAACGCATGTCATGCGTTCACTCTCTGATCTTGTCATGCCAATGGACCAATCAGATCAAGCAACTCAGGTAATTACCAAGAAGCAGGAAGAGGCTGGGACTTCTACCCTTTATAAGATCTCATCATTGGCCAAACCACCCCAGTCTTCAGTCTGGCTCTAGGAACACAAAATCCAGCCAATCAGAGAGCTGATTGGCTAAACCCGCCCATTCAGAGGACTGATCTCACTAGTCCCGCCCAATCAGAGGACTGATCTCACTAAACCCGCCCAATCACTACACTAATAAACCCTACCACTGTACTCTGTTCTATTATATTATATTACTGCACTGTTCTTCTGTTCATTTACTTTGATATACTGCATTACTAAACTATTTTATTACAGCACTCTACTTATACTCCACCACTATACTGTAATCACTCTACTTATACTCCACCACTATACTCTACTATTTTAATCACTCTACTTATACTCCACCACTATACTCTACTATTTTTAATCACTCTACTTATACTCCACCACTATACTCTACTATTTTAATCACTCTACTTATACTCCACCACTATACTGTAATCACTCTACTTATACTCCACCACTATACTCTACTATTTTTAATCACTCTACTTATACTCCACCACTATACTCTACTATTTTAATCACTCTACTTATACTCCACCACTATACTGTAATCACTCTACTTATACTCCACCACTATACTCTACTATTTTTTAAACACTCTACTTATACTCCACCACTATACTCTACTATTTTAATCACTCTACTTATACTCCACCACTATACTCTACTATTTTTAATCACTCTACTTATACTCCACCACTATACTCTACTATTTTAATCACTCTACTTATACTCCACCACTATACTCTACTATTTTAATCACTCTACTTATACTCCACCACTATACTCTACTATTTTAAATCACTCTACTTATACTCCACCATTATACTCTACTATTTTAATCACTCTACTTATACTCCACCACTATACTCTACTATTTTTAATCACTCTACTTATACTCCACCACTATACTCTACTATTTTAATCACTCTACTTATACTCCACCACTATACTCTACTATTTTAAATCACTCTACTTATACTCCACCATTATACTCTACTATTTTAATCACTCTACTTATACTCCACCACTATACTCTACTATTTTTATCACTCTACTTATACTCCACCACTATACTCTAACTTTTATCCACCACTATACTCTACTATTTTTAATCACTCTACTTATACTCCACCACTATACTCTACTATTTTAATCACTCTACTTATACTCCACCACTATACTGTAATCACTCTACTTATACTCCACCACTATACTTTTTAATCACTCTACTTATACTCCACCACTATACTCTTTTAAACACTCTACTTATACTCCACCACTTATTTAATCACTCTACTTATACTCCACCACTATACTCTACTATTTTAATCACTCTACTTATACTCCACCACTATACTCTACTATTAATCACTCTACTTCTCCACCACTATACTCTACTTTTAATCACTCTACTTATACTCCACCACTATACTCTACTATTTTAATCACTCTACTTATACTCCACCACTATACTCTACTATTTTAATCACTCTACTTATACTCCACCACTATACTCTACTATTTTAATCACTCTACTTATACTCCACCACATACTCTACTATTTTAATCACTCTACTTATACTCCACCACTATACTCTACTATTTTTTAAACACTCTACTTATACTCCACCACTATACTCTACTATTTTAATCACTCTACTTATACTCCACCACTATACTCTACTATTTTAATCACTCTACTTATACTCCACCACTATACTGTAATCACTCTACTTATACTCCACCACTATACTCTACTATTTTTAATCACTCTACTTATACTCCACCACTATACTCTACTATTTTTAATCACTCTACTTATACTCCACCACTATACTCTACTATTTTTAATCACTCTACTTATACTCCACCACTATACTATTTAATCACTCTACTTATACTCCACCACTATACTCTACTATTTTAATCACTCTACTTATACTCCACCACTAACTTACTATTTTAATCACTCTACTTATACTCCACCACTATACTCTACTATTTTAATCACTCTACTTATACTCCACCACTATACTCTACTATTTTAATCACTCTACTTATACTCCACCACTATACTCTAATTTTAACACTCTACTTATACTCCACCACTATACTCTACTATTTTTTAAACACTCTACTTATACTCCACCACTATACTCTACTATTTTTAATCACTCTACTTATACTCCACCACTATACTGTAATCACTCTACTTATACTCCACCACTATACTCTACTATTTTTAATCACTCTACTTATACTCCACCACTATACTCTACTATTTTAAATCACTCTACTTATACTCCACCATTATACTCTACTATTTTAATCACTCTACTTATACTCCACCACTATACTCTACTATTTTAATCACTCTACTTATACTCCACCACTATACTATTTTAATCACTCTACTTATACTCCACCACTATACTCTACTATTTTAATCACTCTACTTATACTCCACCACTATACTCTACTATTTTAATCACTCTACTTATACTCCACCACTATACTTTAATCACTCTACTTATACTCCACCACTATACTCTACTATTTAATCACTCTACTTATACTCCACCACTATACTTTAATCACTCTACTTATACTCCACCACTATACTCTACTATTTTTAATCACTCTACTTATACTCCACCACTATACTCTACTATTTTAATCACTCTACTTATACTCCACCACTATACTATTTAATCACTCTACTTATACTCCACCACTATACTCTACTATTTTAATCACTCTACTTATACTCCACCACTATACTCTACTATTTTAATCACTCTACTTATACTCCACCACTATACTCTACTATTTTAATCACTCTACTTATACTCCACCACTAACTCTACTATTTTAATCACTCTACTTATACTCCACCACTATACTCTACTATTTTAAATCACTCTACTTATACTCCACCACTATACTTTAATCACTCTACTTATACTCCACCACTATACTCTACTATTTTAATCACTCTACTTATACTCCACCACTATACTTAATCACTCTACTTATACTCCACCACTATACTCTACTATTTTAATCACTCTACTTATACTCCACCACTATACTTTAATCACTCTACTTATACTCCACCACTATACTCTACTATTTTTAATCACTCTACTTATACTCCACCACTATACTGTAATCACTCTACTTATACTCCACCACTATACTCTACTATTTTTAATCACTCTACTTATACTCCACCACTATACTCTACTATTTTAATCACTCTACTTATACTCCACCACTATACTCTACTATTTAATCACTCTACTTATACTCCACCACTATACTGTAATCACTCTACTTATACTCCACCACTATACTTATATTTTAATCCCCTTACTTATATTTCACCACTATACTCACTATTTTTAATCACTCTACTTATACTCCACCACTATACTCTACTATTTTAATCACTCTACTTATACTCCACCACTATACTCTACTATTTTAAATCACTCTACTTATACTCCACCACTATACTCTACTATTTTAATCACTCTACTTATACTCCACCACTATACTTTAATCACTCTACTTATACTCCACCATATACTCTACTATTTTAATCACTCTACTTATACTCCACCACTATACTCTACTATTTTAATCACTCTACTTATACTCCACCACTATACTGTAATCACTCTACTTATACTCCACCACTATACTCTACTATTTTAATCACTCTACTTATACTCCACCACTATACTCTACTATTTTAATCACTCTACTTATACTCCACCACTATACTCTACTATTTTAATCACTCTACTTATACTCCACCACTATACTCTACTATTTTAATCACTCTACTTATACTCCACCACTATACTCTACTATTTTAATCACTCTACTTATACTCCACCACTATACTCTACTATTTTAAAACACTCTACTTATACTCCACCACTATACTCTACTATTTTTAATCACTCTACTTATACTCCACCACTTTTTACTTTTTTTAAACACTCTACTTATACTCCACCACTATACTCTACTATTTTTAATCACTCTACTTATACTCCACCACTATACTCTACTATTTTAATCACTCTACTTATACTCCACCACTATACTCTACTATTTTAAATCACTCTACTTATACTCCACCACTATACTCTACTATTTTAAATCACTCTACTTATACTCCACCACTTTTTACTTTTTAATCACTCTACTTATACTCCACCACTATACTGTACTATTTTTAATCACTCTACTTATACTCCACCACTATACTCTACTATTTTTAATCACTCTACTTATACTCCACCACTATACTCTACTATTTAAAATCACTCTACTTATACTCCACCACTATACTCTACTATTTAAAATCACTCTACTTATACTCCACCACTTTTTACTTTTTAATCACTCTACTTATACTCCACCACTATACTCTACTATTTTAATCACTCTACTTATACTCCACCACTATACTCTACTATTTTAATCACTCTACTTATACTCCACCACTATACTCTACTATTTTAATCACTCTACTTATACTCCACCACTATACTCTACTATTTTTAATCACTCTACTTATACTCCACCACTATACTCTACTATTTTAATCACTCTACTTATACTCCACCACTATACTCTACTATTTTAATCACTCTACTTATACTCCACCACTATACTCTACTATTTTTTAAACACTCTACTTATACTCCACCACTATACTCTACTATTTTAAATCACTCTACTTATACTTTCCCCCACTATACTCTACTATTTTAAATCACTCTACTTATACTCCACCACTATACTGTAATCACTCTACTTATACTCCACCACTATACTCTACTATTTTTAATCACTCTACTTATACTCCACCACTATACTCTACTATTTTAATCACTCTACTTATACTCCACCACTATACTCTACTATTTTTAATCACTCTACTTATACTCCACCACTATACTCTACTATTTTAATCACTCTACTTATACTCCACCACTATACTCTACTATTTTAAATCACTCTACTTATACTCCACCACTATACTCTACTATTTTTAATCACTCTACTTATACTCCACCACTATACTCTACTATTTTAATCACTCTACTTATACTCCACCACTATACTCTACTATTTTAAATCACTCTACTTATACTCCACCACTATACTGTAATCACTCTACTTATACTCCACCACTATACTCTACTATTTTAAGCATGTTATTATTTGTTCCAATATTTTATTTTACTCTACTTATAAAAATCAAAACCCAAAAAAATCTACTAATTTTAAATTTTTTCTTTAAAAATACTTTCCCCCACTTTTAAATCTAACTTAGTTGCTAAGCAAATCTAGATTAATACTTTCCACAGAAGATTACTATGTGTAATCATCTATTATTCCAAAACCTGCTTAATACAGAATGTAATTACTTTATACTCGCCTCTATGACTCTACTATGATGAAACACTTACTTATAAAAGTCCACACTATTTAAAATCTTCTGTTTTTATTCTCAGACTTAAACTAATGTATACAGCACTATTTTGTAATTTTAACTCTACCCTTAAAACTTTTTACCACTATCTACAACCTTTTCTTTATTAAAAACAACCACTTAAAAAACTGTTACATTTTTAAAAACTTAAAATTATTTCTATCTCTATACTCTACATTTTAATGGCTCACTTATACTCCACCCCAACACGACTTTTTTCACCTTTTTTTCCTTAAAACCCGTCACCACTTACCCGTAATCACTCATTATCTCACCACTATACTCTACTATTTTTAATCACTCTACTTATACTCCACCACTATATCTACTATTTTAATCACTCTACTTATACTCCACCACTATACTCTACTATTTTAATCACTCTACTTATACTCCACCACTATACTCTACTATTTTAAAACACTCTACTTATACTCCACCACTATACTCTACTATTTTAATCACTCTACTTATACTCCACCACTATACTCTACTATTTTAAAACACTCTACTTATACTCCACCACTATACTCTACTATTTTTAATCACTCTACTTATACTCCACCACTATACTCTACTATTTTAATCACTCTACTTATACTCCACCACTATACTCTACTATTTTAAATCACTCTACTTATACTCCACCACTATACTGTAATCACTCTACTTATACTCCACCACTATACTCTACTATTTTAAGCATGAGTTATTCAGTTAGTTGCAATGATTTTGATTTTACTGCTTTTATAAACAGTGACAAAAACAATAAAAATCTAGTGCTCAATAAATAATTAAATGTGTTTTTAATAATATTCACACCTATTAACTGTAAGCTTCAGTTGCTAAGCAACATAGATTAAGGTATTCCGTGGACAGAAGATTGACTTATGTGTAAGAGTATTATTCGCTTAAAACCTGGTGCGTTAATACAGAATGTAATTATTGTGATAGTGTGTGTGTGTGTGTTTAGGTCTATGATGAAACACTTGTTGATAAAAGGTAGCCAAATATTTAAACTGACATTCTGTTTTGTTTTGTTCGAGACTGTAAAGTAATGTGTACAGCAGTGTTATGTGTCCAACGCTCTGCTTCAGAGCTCTGATGGGCCTTGGGCAATACGTGTTCAGCCATGCTCATCTACAACCTGTCTCTTTGATTAAAACACAAGCCTAGTCATTAGAACAACATGTTAGCATTAGCATTGTAAATAGTTAGAAGCGTTTTAGTATTCTCTTTCTCTCACATTTGGGTCATGGCTCAGTGTGTAGCTGCTGCACACAACACGACTTTGTTTCCCTGTGGTCTTTTCCCTTGAGATCCTGTCACCATGCATTCCTGAAATCAGCATTGTGTGACCTGCTGAACCTACTGTGGCTGGGCCTCGCTGTGACCGGCATTCACCCAGTTCCCAACCAGGTCAGGAATTAGGCAATAATTTGATTATGATTGTGGTTTTTGGAAATAATTCAACAGTGAAACAAGACATATCGTACATAGAGAACCAGGATCAGTGTTTAAAAAAAAAAGTAAAAATATTACGACGCACAGTTAGTAGCTAATATGTAACTAATAGGGGAGTAACGTAAAAAATCGACATGCTACATAAGAAAGTAGGCCATTTGTCATAATAAAACACAGCTTACAATATATTAAATAAGCTGAAATATGATCTTTGGGGGTCCAAATGTCTAAGAACTGTAGTTAAAAGACTTCTGTTTAATACAGTTTACATTACAGTTATACTATTGACAATTTGAGTGAAAAGTAATAAGAAGAAATAGTTTTTTTCTTAGTATTTGCTTTAATGAGAGTGTGCACTCGAGTTGGCACTCACTCGGGCTCCACACATTTATGTAAAAGCCGATGATCCATTTTAAGTCAAATCACCTGATCATGTGCTTCATCAGAAGAGATTAGACGAGAGAAAATTCTGGGGTCTTGTACAAAGCAGTTAACATGGTCAATATCACAAATTTGTGCGAGTTTAAAAACAAGGAGCTAGAAATACGGCAGAATCTCACATTATTATCAAATTCGACATCCTGAACATTTACTTTAAATATTTTAGAATATTTAGACTTTTGGACCACATGTCAGAGACTGTGTGATGAGTTATATGTAAAACATTTTAATGATGTTCGCAGGTGACTGAGATCACTTCAAAATGGTTCATTTTGGACGTGAATTAGATGTGCTACATCAACCTGGTACTAAGCTCTGAAGGAGGGCCGATCTCCAGGAAAAAGGCACACACCTCTTCTGGATTCGCTCTTCCATTAACGTTCAGAAGAGTTGCCACATGCCAGTAACATTCTAATCACAGAAACGTCTGGAATAAAACCCCATCCTGTTCTCTTGGAATTAATGCCAAATTAATTGAGCTGCTAATCGGGTCATTTTGTGATTGGATTGATTTAAAAATTTGCCAGCCAGTGAGGTTACATGTTTATATCACACTTTATACCACAGTGCTGTTGAATCTGGATGATCATTGGTCTAATCGGTGTTGATTAGAGTTGTAGAACAGCAATTCTTTCCATAATTCCAATTTAAATGAATGTGCTTGTTTGAACACCTTATAGTTTCTGTAGTAACATCTGATGCTTTTCCTGTGTCTTTATAAGGAGTCTCTAATGTCGTAGCTTTTTAACAGTCAGTGGCAGTTTTTCAGATAGACAAGGTTGAGTTCTGAGATTCTCAATAAGCTTGATTATTATGTCTGATGAACATTACAAGGGAGAACGGGAGAACCACGCAAGGCTGGTGAAGGAATGACATTCCAGAGAATGAAGTTAAACAGATTAAAAACATTGAACTGATTAAAAAAAGGATGAGTTCTTTAACAAATAATAATTTTAATTGTTGGTAACTTGCTGTGGTATAAAAGGAAGAAAACACGTTCTGTTATCAGACAATAATCAGCTTCAGGGTGAAAACAGTAAACCAACTGTTGATGATTTTCTTATAACACAATCCTGTGTGATTGATTCCTTACTATTCCTCGCTAAAGTGCAGTGTTGCCCTTGGCATGTGGCCACCTCCTCATTCTTCATATTAGATAGTGATTGATCTACTGACAGGAAGCTTTAGTCTACAGTAGAGGGAACTACACTGGGTCTGACTGGGTTTTCCTAATCAATAATCAATCAATCCCACCTGGCAAGAAGCGGATCTGAAAATCGAGATTCTGCAAAATCACAAAAGAGAAATGGAAGACAGATTGAGGGGCGTGAAAGAGAACAGAAAGCGAGAAAGAAATCGTGTCAAGTGGAATCAAATGTACAAAGTGCTTCTGTGCTGAACAAAGCCCAGTGACAATAGGCAAGAAATGGAGAAGAAAAAAAATTAAAGAGAAGGAAAGATAGCTGGCAACAGCCTCTAAAATGTCAGCAGTAATTACTGCGTCGAGATAAAGAGTAGCTGCAGCATGCTGGGCTGCTCCTGCAGAAGGGAAAGGAGCCTCAACAATAATATCTATTTCTGTCATCGGTGTGCATGCTTAATCAAAGGCCATCACAGCGGGCAGCCTGTAGAGTAATAAGTGCCATTTACTTCATGCTGCGATTTATTCCACCAAGCTACCGTTTATCTGAGCTGCTTGGTGAAGACCCGGTGGTTGAGGCAGAGCTCTGAACCTGAAGGAGTGGCTTTGTTTTGTTTTTTTTTCTGTTTAAGTCAGCGATTTAAAACAAGCAATTTAAGGAGAATTTATGGAGAGAGGAACAAGTTTGTGTTTTATCAGAGACGAAGGAAATGGGTCTGTCTCAGATCGCATACTGGCCTGATGCTTGGACGTGATGCTTAATAATAATAATAAATTCTATTCAATTCAAATATTAACATTTTGTAAACAGTTAAGTTATTTTTTAAATTATTTCTAGACATTAGATATTAACAGTGAACTGTTGAGCTTATTCACCATTAGGAGCATTAACAAAATAAAAACTAAAAACACAAATATAATAATATAATAAACACATGCACATGAATAAGCCAGGTTTATTTGACCAGTTACCAACAATAAATCTACAACTACAACTAATATGAATTTGTGCCTTAGATTTAATTTTAGCTAATATTACGTTGTATTTCATTTTATACTACTGTACAGGACTTGGGCACAGAGTATGCAGGACTAAGGTGAACTAGTATTTTTTTTAAAACTGAGTTAATAAAAAGGTGTCATTACTTTATACTTCTAATACTGCATGATTTATAGGAAGTAATATTAATTAATATAAATAAATTACTTTATTTATATTTGTCTGAAGAAAGGAAAAGAAAAGTCACTGCTGCATTATTTTAAGAAGCAAACAGAAATCTGAGTGAACGTGTGACAGGTGATTATTACATCATAACATGTAAGAGCCAATCATGGTTTAATATGCAAATGCTATACCACAGACTTCTCAGGAAAAAGGGGTTGTGGTTCAGTTTTGCACTTTTTTTGCTATAATTCCTGGTATATGAAACATCAGTGTAGAAAAATATTTTTTTCCCCTGTAATAAGCTTATTTTTTATTTAAATGTTCAGCTGAATATCAGTTACAGTTTTAAGAAGGAGACAAAAGCAGAAAGACAAAAATCAAAAATAGCTCTATATACAGTGGGGCAAAAAAGTATTTAGTCAGCCACCAATTGTGCAAGTTCTCCCACTTAAAAAGATGAGAGAGGCCTGTAATTTTCATCATAGGTACACTTCAACTATGAGAGACAGAATGAGAAAAAAAATCCAGAAAATCACATTGTCTGATTTTTAAAGAATTTATTTGAAAATTATGGTGGAAAATAAGTATTTGGTCACCTACAAAAAAGCAAGATTTCTGGCTCTCGCAGACCTGTAACTTCTTCTTTAAGAGGCTCCTCTGTCCTCCACTCGTTACCTGTATTAATGGCACCTGTTTGAACTCGTTATCAGTATAAAAGACCCCTGTCCACAACCTCAAACAGTCAGACTCCAAACTCCACTATGGCCAAGACCAAAGAGCTGTCAAAGGACACCAGAAACAAAATTGTAGACCTGCACCAGGCTGGGAAGACTGAATCTGCAATAGGTAAGCAGCTTGGTGTGAAGAAATCAACTGTGGGAGCAATTATTAGAAAATGGAAGACATACAAGACCACTGATAATCTCCCTCGATCTGGGGCTCCACGCAAGATCTCACCCCGTGGGGTCAAAATGATCACAAGAACGGTGAGCAAAAATCCCAGAACCACAAGGGGGGACCTAGTGAATGACCTGCAGAGAGCTGGGACCAAAGTAACAAAGGCTACCATCAGTAACACACTACGCCGCCAGGGACTCAAATCCTGCAGTGCCAGACGTGTCCCCCTGCTTAAGCCAGTACATGTCCGGGCCTGTCTGAAGTTTGCTAGAGAGCATTTGGATGATCCAGAAGAGGATTGGGAGAATGTCATATCGTCAGATGAAACCAAAATAAAACTTTTTGGTAAAAACTCAACTTGTCGTGTTTGGAGGAGAAAGAATGCTGAGTTGCATCCAAAGAACACCATACCTACTGTGAAGCATGGGGGTGGAAACATCATGCTTTGGGGCTGTTTTTCTGCAAAGGGACCAGCACGACTGATCCGTGTAAAGGAAAGAATGAATGGGGCCATGTATCGTGAGATTTTGAGTAAAAACCTCCTTCCATCAGCAAGGGCATTGAAGATGAAATGTGGCTGGGTCTTTCAGCATGACAATGATCCCAAACACACCGCCCAGGCAACAAAGGAGTGGCTTCGTAAGAAGCATTTCAAGGTCCTGGAGTGGCCTAGCCAGTCTCCAGATCTCAACCCCATAGAAAATCTTTGGAGGGAGTTGAAAATCCGTGTTGCCCAGTGACAGCCCCAAAACATCACTGCTCTAGAGGAGATCTGCATGGAGGAATGGGCCAAACTACCAGCAACAGTGTGTAAAAACCTTGTGGCGACTTACAGAAAACGTTTGACCTCTGTCATTGCCAACAAAGGGTATATAACAAGGTATTGAGATGAACTTTTGTTATTGACCAAATACTTATTTTCCATCATAACTTGCAAATAAATTCTTTAAAAATCAGACAATGTGATTTTCTGGATTTTTTTTTTTTCTCATTCTGTCTCTCATAGTTGAAGTGTACCTATGATGAAAATTACAGGCCTCTCTCATCTTTTTAAGTGGGAGAACTTGCACAATTGGTGGCTGACTAAATACTTTTTTGCCCCACTGTAAACCTAGTAGCTTTGTCAGTTTTGTCTTTTTTCTTCTGATCCACTTCTCCACACTTGTTAGGCAAATACAATCAGTCCATTTTCTGGAACATATTTGTTTACATTTTTCACATATTGGACAGTGAGGTACTGTGTATACAAGTATGCAGTTTGAGACACAGATAGAAGTGTGTGTGTGTGTGTGTTCAAAACAACAAAGAGTACACAATGTCTAAGCTCGTAAATCTCCAAACCTGCTTGGTGTGAGTGCCAAAACTCTACATTCAAACAGAGAAAAACAGTGTGTGTTTGTGTGTGTGTGTGTGTGGTTATTAAAGCTCCTCCAGGCTGTAAAAAAAAAAATTAAAAAAAAAAGCTCTCCCGACTGAGGAATCACCTTCATACCAGGCATAACACCTAGAAAGAGAGCTACGGAATAACACCATAAAAAGCACAAGAGAGGGAGGGAGTAAAAAAATGGAGGGTGTTGTAAACATCTGAACGTTGTATAAATCATAAAATGTGAGTGACTGAAAGGAGAGGCTGTTGGGGAAAGCAAACCACAGTGTACACACAGTGGTGCTACATTATTAGATACCTACACGGCATAGATGCCATTATTTTTGTACTTACAGACTTACACACTTATTTACCATGCAGTGTATGTAGTGCTGGCTGAAATGAGTGTATCAGGTACATTTTTTTGTTTGTTTTTAAATTCTGATGATTCGTGAGCGAGTCGTTTTTCAACTGAATCTATTAAATTGAATCAAATCGACACTGAATAGAAGATTTGTAAGACTTTATGCAACATTAGTGTGACTGGTTTGGAATATTTTAACATTCTATCAATTTAATCTCTTAAACTATAACAAAAACAAAACAAAACAAAAAGAACAACATAGTAATATATATTGATATTTTTAGCTGTTGACTGTAGGGTCTTTTGGATGAGCTACCTTTTTTTCATGGTTTCGTTCTGGGTCACAAAATATTCATCATAATGTCATTGCTTAACTCACTCACAAAGTCCACTCACAAATGGTTTCTGTCATATTTGAGCCAATCCAAGGCAAGGTTAAACCCAGACTGATAAACTATAATAACGTACAAATATTTAAAAAATACAATCTAAAGCACAAATATTTGCTCATACTCATCTCCCAGCAACTGGTAACAGTGGACAACAACTGGATATCTGAATCATTGAAATGAATCGATTCATTAAACTGAATCAATGATTCGGTGGATAGTTTTAGCAGTTACATGTAGTTCACATTTATCTGAGTGTGTTTTTAAAAATCACTTGAGGACATTCTTTTTTGTCTGAGTCTTTTTGTAAAACCCACTCCATTTTGATGCCATTACAGATCTAATGATCTAGTGGCTGAGGGGATGAAAGCAGTCAACATATTTTTTTCCAGATGCATGGAGCCGAGCCATTGTGTGATGTATGAAATAAAAAATGAATAATATCAAAAAAAGATAATCCAGGAAGTTGCACATTGGTCTACACTAATCTTCAAATTTCCCTGCACTCTCCATCTCTTACTATATGACAGTCACGTATACAGCAGCCTTATCTCTTTTCCTCCTCACACAGCGTGTGTTAATCCTGAAGCTCATTGTTAGTGTCAGTCTCTGAAGCCAGCATGACTTCCTTCCCTGTGTTTTCTCAAAAATCCCAGTAAGGCTTCTAGATCTAAATCTACTCGCACTAAAATAATATCTGGACTGCACTGATTCACTGATTTACCTCCTGCAGCAGGTCGGCCTGTTCAATGGCCTTAAGGACGTTCTTCTTGGACGTCTCCTGAGCTTCTCCACCCAAAAGGAACTCGTCTAGGATGAAGTAGGCCTTCTCAAAGTTGAAGATAATGTCCAGCTCGCACACCTGCACCAACCGAGAAACACTGGCTTACTCTTTTAGCTAGATTTCCATGCACTGCACCACACACACACACATTTCCCCACAATTTTCACAGAGCATCTAATATGAAGGACAGGTAAGACACCTACACTGCCAAAGTACTTATCCAGCAGCTCCACGTAACGATGGATGATCTCCAGGGTGATCAGCTCGTTGTCCTGGTCCTCGATAGCACAGCAGAAATACAAACTAGCGTATCTGTACGAGCAAACAAGTACAAAAAAAAGCACGTTAACAAAGTGAACATCGACAAGTGGGCTCTCAGGATATAGGGGTTCTGCTCTTCTTATGCTATAGTAATTTGCCACTGATTATGATTTTTTTTCTTCATTCATGAATTACACCATATTTTTTATTTATAGTTACTCTAAATTGATTCTTCGTTCTTTCCCAATGTATGACCGCTTGTTTAACACAGAGCAACGGATGAAAGAAGGTTGTGTTAGATTTTTTTTGGCAAAAGCATTGCAGCATGATCAAATTTAAATGCTTCTCAGAGACACTCTTGCTCTTCCACATGACCAGTGATTGTTATGGTGTCAGAAAACCAGGCCACTTTCTCTGAGTGCTCCATCAAACGGGATGGAAATGTACGTGCTGGCGCATAGCAACTGCCACAAATTCTCTGTGCGTTTGGCTGATAAAGAGAAAATGCTCTTTTTTTTCCCTCACTCACTCAAATTCCTTTGTTCCAGGCAAAGCACACACCCAGATTTGCCTTTCTCTGATGATATATAGGACGGGAGAATTGCTGAGCGAGCATTTGCTCTGCTTGAAATTATTTAATGCTGTGGAAAGGGGAACACCGGAGCAACCGCCTTGTCAGCCTCCCACCCTCTTAACGAAGGACTCGTGCATAATACGGACGTCGGAACACCATGCTGCAGTGGGCGCTTTTTTCTTTTCTGCTGTTTTACCTGGCTGTGGGGAATGGTGACAGCTGGTGATTAATCGCTTACATGCTGCGAGGCACTAAAGAGTGTGGAAACGATTTCTATAGCAGAGCGCTGGCCCTGGAGGACCACATCAATGTTTTTCCTGCCATGGCATGCTCGACCTCAACCTGTTAGCTAAATTATTGAGAACTTCATTAAACAGCCGTGTAGGAACAGGGGAAAGGAACAAAATAAGTGATGGCGTCTAAATCTATCTACTCCATTAGTCTATATTTGTCTTTGTTTATGTAACTATGTTTGCATGTATCAACTGTGGTGCAAGATCAACTGTCATTTGGTGTAATATAAATAATGTCATTTGGGGAAATACTAACAGTGTCACTTGGTGCAATACCAGCAGTGTTATTTGGTGTAACCCCAACATTGCCATTTGGTAAAATGGCAACAATGTCACTTGGTGCAACGCCAGCAGAGTCATTTGGTGTGATATGAGTTAGGAGAACTACCAACAGTTCACTCTGTGGTACACAAACAGTGGCCTTTAGTGCAATGCCAACAGTGTCATTTGTTATAATCTTCCCTTTGGCCACTGCTCGCAAATTTGGGGTGACCATGGACAATCAACTGCCCTTTTCCTCCCATGTTACTAATGTCACATGCTCATGTCGGTTTCTTCTGTACAACACCAGAAGGATTCAGCCATTTCTATCCGCACAGGCTGTTCAGGTGCTTGCTCAGTCTCAGGTCATTTCGAGAATGGACTTCTGCAACTGATCCAAAATTCAGCTGCGCCATTTGTTTTCAACCTGCCCAAGTTCTTCCACACCGCCCTAGTGCTGTTCCCTCCACTGGCTTCTGGTAGCTGCACGCATCAGATTCAAAACACTGTCGTTTGCCTACAAAGCCAAGAATGGACCAGCGCCATCTTACCTCAAAGCTCTTATTACTCCTTGCACTGCACCTCGCTCTCTCTGATGTACTAGCACTGTTCGACACCATCTCTCAGGGTACAGGGTATGTATACATCTAGACTCTTCCCTGTTCTGGCACAGAGGTGGTGGAATGAACTTCCCCTAGATGACCAAACAGCCGAATCACTGACTGTCTTCAAACGACAGATGAAGACATACCTCTACCTGAAGCACTTAAACTAGCGCTTATTTTTCCCTGTTTGTTTCATGTATTGTTGTATGTAGATTAAAAAAAACAAAAAAAAACAGTTTTTAGGCTGATGGTATCCTAAGTCTGTGACCTACTGAACCAGTGTTAATGTATTCATTGATAGAGATTTCAAAGCACTCTTGAACATCGCTTTGGATAAGAGCGTCTGCCAAATGCCAGAAATGCAAATGTAATGTAAATGTGAACATTATAATCTCATACTTTCTAGACAGTTTTACATTCTAGTCACCTTAGATTGTAGTCACGTTTTCCCTCTTGTGGCTTTTACACTACTATTCTGGATTTTGTAGATTAGTAAATGCTTTAAAACAACCGTGAGTTCACACTTTTCAGTTGAAGATGCAGGAATTGCGCAGAGACAAAAATACGTGTCCCAGGATAGCAGGCATGAGACCCATAAAATCATTACAAGCTGATGTGGAAACCTGGTGGACAGAGATGTCCTGCAGATGTACAAAAGCTGTACAGGCGAGTACATGAACAATTGTGCTGACAATGCCGCAAGCCTTAGGGTCAAAAAATGCTAAAAGAAAAGGAGACATTGCCATACTCTGTCCCTAAAGAAAGTGCAAAACAACTTGTATTGGCCTCTGGCTAGTTCCCAAAAGTTTCCTATTAATATTTACCCAAGCTTAATTGGCTTTGGGAAGCCATTGCCCTCTGAGACTGGCTTCTCCTTCGCAGATCCTGTCCCTGGTTTTTACTAAATAATCCAGATACGAAACTGCGTTCAACTTCAGGCATCAAGCAAAACCTGAGCAAATTACCAGAAATGGATTTTTGTTTACCAATTGATGACTTGAGCAGCACGGTATACCATCAGTCTCAGATTGGGACACCGGGAGTCGATATCAGAATAAATGAGTTCTAACACCGAGGTTTGTCTTGAACGAAGCCCAGGAAGTGTCAGAGTGCATTAATCGATTATTTTAATGCAGTAAAAAGAGCGAGAGATGTGTGAGAGGAATGAGGAAGCCAGAGAGAAAGATACACACACACTCTGAACAGTACTGCAGGTGGTCTTGGTCTCTAGAGACAAATCAATCAATTTAGCAAAGCTGGAAGTCAAACCGATAGATAGATAGATAGATAGATAGATAGATAGATAGATAGATAGATAGATAGATAGATAGATAGATAGATAGATAGATAGATAGATAGATAGATAGATAGATAGATAGATAGATAGATAGATAGATAGATAGATAGATAGATAGATAGATAGATAGATAGATAGATAGATAGATAGATAACCCTGAATATCTTTAATACAAAAGATGAACGTGTCATATGGTCATTACACTGGAGTTTTTTGCTGAAAAACTTGGTCTACATTGAGCATGCAGATAACACACACTACCTCAGCAATGAAGTTTGCTCTATTTATAAGCTTTACGAGGTGTGATGTGATGCATGCCAGCAAATATGACTAAGTGACAAAAAAAAGACTTTGTACTGTCTGTAATGACACCAAGCACGTCAATCAGACAGAAAAACATACTGTATACAATTATTTCAAACTCTTGCTTCTAGAAAGATGCAATTACCTGTGAATAAATTAAGACTGAAATTGTCAATGCAAAATGTCTAATTTTGGATTTTAATCTAACGATAATCTGATCATCTAATAATGAGAATTACTGGATTAAATATTCTAAACATTTTGCATCAGGTTTGACCTACATTCTGGATAACAAATAACTTACTGGGTTTGCAAATATGTTTAAATTACTGTTTAAATACCAGTGACATTCCTTTATTTATTCATTTTTTTTCTTTCTTTGGAACCACCTATGGAATATTAAACATTTGAGGCTACAGTTACCATAAAACTACTTTCTATGTGGCCTCTGGAAAACCAAAAACTAGGACGTCAGCAGTCTCAATGGTTGCTGTGATTCCTGTATGAAAAAGATACTGAAAGAGGACATTTAGTCATTTGGTTGAGTCATTGTTTTAGTCATTGACGTAAGCACAACACAACACAAGCATCAAGCTGAGCAGATAAAGAATAATGATCTTGTTGATCAGTTTCAGTGTCTCTGGAATTACAGGTTACAGAACCAAACCTTCCGGTCAGTAGAAGAGAAGCTTCTTTACTAAAACATCCAGATTAACTTAAAGAGTAAACCATTATTCTCTGCTTCACCACTTATTGGCTGTCTTTAACCTCTTGTCTTATTGTCCTCTTGAGCTTGAGGTTTTCTGCCACATGAAAGTCCTCAGGATGAAGATGGTTATAATTTGTGGTTTCTCTGTAACAAGACCAACTGCTTTTTTTTTTGGTCATATTAGAAGAGGAAAATAAAGAAAGAAGCCAGTAATTAAATGACCATTTATTGCTACTACTGCATGAATATAACGAGTAGTAATGTAAAAGTGTAACTATAAATGGATAAGACATACAACAGGTTGTTTATTAATTACTAAAAACTACAAGTGTAAACAAATTGCTTTGTTATCAGATGAATAAAACATTATGTGCTGTTGTAAGAAAAACGATTCATTTCAAGGTGGTAATAATGGATTACATTATTGATTATGTTCCTATAACAGCACGTTCCAAAGTGTTTTATTTACTTGCTTAAAATTTGAGAGGCTTCAAACTCTTGGTCAACTACACAATGTTCCCACTGGGTTGTGAATCTACAAGAAGGGCTTTAATGATTTTAGATCTTCAAGCTCTTTCTATACTGGGTTTCTGCAACTGCATTAATTATTTTAGGTCTTCCAGCTCTTTCTAAACTAAGACATCTCATGGAGATGGATTAAGAGTGTTTTTTCGCCTCCACAAAAAACATCTGATTGAAGCAGCTTAAGAGGTGAGGTTTGAGAAGCTTAGATAATGTCAAGCTTTAAATGATTTGAATCTAAGGGAGTGATCTGATAAAAAAAAAAAAAAATAAACCAGGCTACAAAACTACACTTCAGTCCTCTATTGCTCAGAGTGATTCTTTGGCATCAATGCTCCTCATTTCCATGGAGAGAAATGGAGATGTGGAACAGCAGTGTGTCACACAGTCAGACGGTGAAGCAGCAGCTCTGTGCACATCTGCTGGGCACTGATTGTGATGCTGACCTTGTCATTTGCTAATCAAATGCAGAATAAAACAGAGTTGTTGCCTCTGGAAAGGATACAGCCTGCGAGACGATGCATCGAAACCATGCAGAATCTCATTTATCTCGCACACACTGTAGCCATGCTGACTGATTCACCATGTCAGAACCGCACAGCTTCAACGCTTTCAACATTTCTGATGTCAATACAGCATCCTGACTGTGTCTTATACTTGTTTTGCACCCCACCTACATTGTGTAACCGTATAATTAACAGAAGTAAACACAGTCATCAAACCGTACTGGATTTATCCTACATTGTGATGATGAAAGGCCATACCTGATAAGAAAGTCGCATACCTGATGCCCTTTAATGCTTGTCATTTGGCAAAACTGACCACACCAAGCAACAAGCCGAGCAGCTGAGGGTTTTACAAATGTCTGGATGATACCAAACTTGAAAGTTCTATTTAATTTACATAAATCCAGATGTAGATTTAGACTTCTAATGAGAAAGCCACAAAAAAAGGAAACAGTGGCAAGGAAAAACCTCTTGAGAAGTAATGAGGAAGTAGCCTTAAGACTCACCAAGGCTACCTAAGATTTGCCTAAGATACCTACGATTTCCTTGATTAAGGTACCCTGCCTGGTGCCTTGAGTCTCCTGGGATAAGCTCCAGGTTTTTTGTTACCCATTAGGATAAGCGGTGAAGAGAATGGATGAATAGATGGAAGTAATAGATGGATCTTCAAAAGGGAAAAAAAATGTAATCATTCAGATATTGTACAAGACACTCAATGCCTCGAGACTCTGATTTGAATACAGGCCTGCGGGGGGTCTTGCTCAAGGCCCCAACAGTGGCAGTTCTGAGACTCCTAATCCTCTGGTCTCTGGGCAGAACATTAACTACTCAGCTACCCAGACACAGCTTAACAATCAGCTCAATGGAGGACAGAGTCAGAGCAGGTCAGAGATCATGAGATCAGCAGAGCCTAATCATGGAGGTGAGGAATGAGCAGTTCTGACAAGTGCAAGTCTGGTTAAGGAGCAGGAAAGCAGAAAAAGACTCATTACAGTGTGTGACGGAGGATTTTCACAGCACAGGAAATCTCTTTTAACAAGAGAACAATGATGAGCAGGCAGTCTCTGAGGATGCAGCTTGATCTGGAGGGGATTCTCTTTTTTTTTCCTTTCTCTTCTTTCCAGCTGGCTGTATATTTTCTCTCTCTCTCTCTCTCTCTCTCTCTCTCTCTCTCTCTTTCTCTCTCTCTCTCTCATTTATCTTGACAGTCTCCTTTTCTATTTTAGAATCATGGCTTTTTTTTACACCTTCTTCGCTCCTCTCACAATTCCTACTCATACCTTTCCTGAGCTGATGCTGTTTTGTTACCTTTTCGCAACCATCAAGGTATTGTCTATAAATCTCTCTCTCTCTCTCTCTCTCTCTCTCTCTCTCTCTCTCTCTCTCTCTCTCTCTCTCTCTCCACACACTCACACACTCACACACTCACACACTCACACACTCACACACACACACACACACACACACACACACACACACACACACACACACACACACACACACACCACCCTCCAAAGGCAGAATTACATCTCTCTCTTGCCCTGGATACATCGCATGCTCAGAGTCCCTCAATGCAAAGAAGTTATTTTCAAACTTAAGTTCGGAAAAATGAAGCATGTCAGGAGCTCGACTTTTTTTTCTAGTTCCCATCCTAGGAGTCTTACATTTGGAATGTAAGAGCAATTTCTCCGACCAAAGGTTGTTGAGCCTTTTGGTATGTTGACAGGAAACAAACCAAAAGCATCGATTCAGCTCTGATTCTGATGCTGAAAATGGAGTAATGTGTGTGAAAGGACTGTTAGGTAACATGCCACGCAATTCCATATTTAACGCATCCTGATCATTTGCAACATACTTTGAGTTTGATGTTCACATGGAGTGACACCAAACTATACACTGAGGAAGACAGTAATTTGGCTCATATGGCTTGTTAAGCTCTACATCCTCCTTTTGATACTGTCTCAACACTGGAATACAGAGCAGAGGAACAGATCCCACACAAGCGAGTGTGTTTGAAACAGCAACCACCTTGAAACAGCTGGAAAAGAAGATGTGCATGATGATTTAAACAAGCTGCTTGCGCAATGCTAATCTGGTAGCTGTAAGTTCCCCTGTCTTGTTAGCTCCAAGGCAAAAGTATTAGACGTTGTCCACCAAAACGTCTTAGCTGACTGATTACCTTCGAGATAGAGAGAGAAATTGTGCGCTTTTGGCCAAACTGTCACTTTTAGGTTTTTGGTTATTTGTTTTATGTCCGGACTAGTAGTTTCTTTGTGTTGGCAAGAACATCAATTCACTTTTTATGAGTACAGATGTGTGTGTGTGTGTCTGTGTGAGACTCTGTTGTACTCTCATTTTTAAGGTGACCTTTAAAACTATTAGGTTTCTGATGCTTGCAGTACTGATTAAATCCCTCAAGTAAAATAAGAAGAGAAAAATCCTTGAAATATTTATCTGATCTTCTCGTCCCGCAGATAAGTATTTCCGCACACGCTCAGTAGAGAAGAACAAAAGAGGGAGTTGAAACGTGCTGCAGAATAGCTTAATCCACAGAGCGTTCTCGCATACTAACAACACCATCAGCCTTCAACAAATTTAAATGCACATCTGGAACAGTCTTCACCTTCACGCGACCTCAGGGTCTGGATACACAAAGGAGCCGTTAATCAAACCGCTGACGTGAAACTAATGATGATGTATTTACAGAAACACAGAACAAATTCAATGCGATAATACTTGCGATTCTGGTGTACGTTTCGTTCAAGTGCACTAGCACAATTAATTAGTAAGACTTGCATGGATACAAAGTCGGTTACTCCGTGAAACTGAGGGCAAGAAGACTTTGTTATCACCATACATTACGGCACAGTGGAATTCTTTTCTTCGCATATCCCAGCTGAGGAAGTTGGGGTCAGAGCAGGTAGCTATGATACAGTGCCCCTGGAGCAGAGAGGGTTAAGGGCCTGGCTCAGTTGCCCGACAGTGGAGCTTAGTGGTGCCCCGATCCTCCACCCAGAGCTTTAACCACTCGAACCACCACTGTCCTTAATCTGTAAGCCAATGTCAGCAAACCTTGGCATTTTTGTAATTTCTGTATATTTACATCATGTCTATAAGACAAGTCTATGACAGCCAAATGATCTTGTGTGGCTCTGTGAATAAGCCTGAGATCCTCATTCCCACAGTGACACATGGTGGTGGTAGCACCACATTATGGGGCCAATTTTCAGACTTCTAGGAAACTGGTCAGTATAAAGAAATAAAAAATCTGGTCTCATCCGAAAGAAGGTTGAGACTACGGTAAAAGTTCTAAGCATACCTTAAGCATACAGCCAAAGCAGCACTGGAGTGTTTCAACACCAAGAACCTGAATAAGTTTTAATGGCCAAGGCATCAACGTGTTTGAGAATCTGTCTCTGATTTTTTTATCAGAAGGAATGGGCAAAAATATCAGGTTCAGGGTGTTTTTACCACGTACTGGCCCACTACATGAATACTAATGTCTGCTTTTTTGTTTCGTTAACCTTTTAATTGTACATGAAAAAGAAAAAAAATTCCAATTAAATTCATTTCAATTCTCACATCTTTACTCACGTTCATGGCCGTGACCTTTTCTCGCTCATGATGGCTTCCACAGTAACAGTCTGTTACTGTTTGGCAGGGAACTGTTCACATGTTTAGTAGTTTGTGTGTTTTTCTGTCATTCTCTTGCTGGTCTTTTCTGTCTCTCTTTCTGTCTCTCTGTCTGTTCTAAGGTCATTGTGGTTCATTGCTCAACCAACCCCATCAGCTACCATGGCAACTGGGCTACATTAAATATTCTAATTTGCTCTCCTGACACAATGCCATCAGATGAACAACTGCTTTCATCCTTTTCTTAACCTGGGATTCCTATCTGCGTATTAATGACGCAGCCAAAAAGGGAACGGATTAGGAATTCCCGGTCACAAAATCTGCTGCAGTTTACAGGGACAGGTGCAGTGTGACGATGCAGTGTACATGCGTTTATGCAATGTGATTAAACAGTTGGGAAAACTCGCAAAGCCATCTTTCCCACTGCACAACCCATGAGCTTGATCAGAAGAGCATGGATGCATGGATGCAGTGAAGAGACATACAGCTGTGTACAAAAATGTAAAAGACTATTTTACAGTTTATCTATTGCCCATAAAAAGTGGTGTCTGTTACAACAGCTAGCCTAAATATTACAGCAACCACACCTCTGGGTATATGCATCTTTATTAGCAAGCACAAACGTTCGCATTTCTGATGGCGCACTTTAATTAATTTATCTGAATGTGCCTCATTACAGTGTCTAATGACTTAAAACAGTCAACATATATTTAAGTCTTATTTAAAATCATGAAAGCTTAAAGAGGCTCAAAATTAATAGTTAAGGGGGAGAAAAAAAAATCCATCTTTCATAAGACCTAAAACAAAATTAATGACTTTTCTAGAAAAGAGAGTAAAAAAAGAGATCAAAGAGAATATAATATATTCTAATAATTTCAAAGCAAGGTTGTGTAAACTTTTGCAATAGTGCAATCATGTAAGCTTTTGCAATAATGTGGTCAGTTGGACAGAGAGGTGAATGGGAGGAGTCAGGGACAGTTCTACAGAGTTGAGCAGTTACAGAAAGATAATGAGTGGAGTGAGTTGGTAAGGTTCCAGGGAGTTGAAGGGCGGAGTCAATCGGGCAGCTTCAGAGAAATAAGTGGGTGGAGTCAGGTGAACAATTCTAGAGGGCCGACAGAATAGTATGGGTACAAAACCGTCCGTAAGTAATGTAAAGTCACATGACTAGCCCAGATGTATGAACTTAAGCTTGAATTTGTGTTTCATAAAGTCTCTGCATTGCATTCATATACGCTTGACAGGACATTGACTCATACTGCATCATTGCCTGTTTTTGTTTCTACCACCCCTGAGTACTAGCAATGCTAAACTCTAACAGTCCCAGCATGAGTTCTAGATATCCTGCTGAAGCGTGTCACGACTGGACAGATCACTGACCTTTTGTAAACAATCTTGAGGTCTCTCCACTCCAGGAAGCTACACATCTTGGGTTTTCGTGCCAGGACGGTCTGTACCAGCTCACGTGTGATCTTCTTCTTCTCCTTGTCGGACAGTGGAATGTACCATTTCTGCAGGCGAAGCTTGCCTTGCCTGCTGAAGAGCAGCATGAACTGCATCTTAACGGGAAGAACACAAAGAAATGTGAACGAAGGAAACATGGCTAATGTGAAACCTTCTTAAGCTAAACTTAATAGGTCTGAATTTTAATTATAAATTAGTTTAAAATCAGTCCCAGAAATTCAT
>JAUCMX010000017.1:10534332-10826832 GCA_033459395.1 Hemibagrus guttatus | reverse complement strand
GTGACGTAGTCCGTCCTTGAGTCATGTCACATCGATATTTCATGTTGCTGGAACACCACCGCTCGTCCTGAAGTGTTTAACACGTTGTACTTTTTATCCATTCACGGTTACAGTTAATGCTGGGGAGCACCAGTAAGATCGGTTCCTGTTCAGTCACATTAGAGCAGTTAAACAGTTATTCCATCAATCAGCCTCCACATCTTAATTATGATGGGAATTACTCATGTTTAACTTAATTATATGCAGTTTCCGTGCAGTGTCCCATGCTTCTGTGTGGAAAATAAATTTGCCTTATCCTTCAGCCAGGAATGCGGCACAGCTGCTGCAGTTATAGAAAATCTAATTCTGACTAATCAGATTTTTCACCTACACAGTCTTATTTCCAAACAAACCCGAAAACAACTGCGTATAACTGCTATAACGTCATCTCGCGAAATAACATGCGTCATGGACTTTCACGAAGTTAAATATAACTACAAAAGGGTAAAGTGACGTCACGCATTAATACGCCGTTTTAAAAAAACGCGACTGTAAGATGAAAATCAGATCATGCTCTTATTTAATAAATAAATAAATAAATAAATAAAACAAACTAATGCACGAAGGTAACAAACGGTTGAATACAGAACTTAAAAAAGGCAGGTTAAAGCAGGCCAAACTGCCCTAGATCATCAACACACCTTCTTAAGTTTGTAAATATAGTTGCAGTACGCCTCGGTGGGTCTCCGGGCTTTTCTGCTCGCACGCTTCTGCTTCTTCAGATCTGCGCCATTGTGCGGGGTTTTCATCGTAAAAGCTGCCCAAGACCTTTCACCAAACTACTTCTGAAAAGTTCTATCAAACAAAATCCCCTTACCTGTTTGCCTTTTCAACCCTTTGAGCAGGTGCGGCATATCCTCGTTATACAACCTGCACTGATTGTAAGGGGCGGAGCTTCACCACTTTAATACATATTACGACGCTACATATTAACCCATTTACTCCTAAACATTTTTTAAGTTTGTAAAAATAGTTATTGATATATTTTAGTGACATGCAAGCTATTACATATTATATTAGAGTTTGTTTTGGTTTTATGTTTTTTTTTAACGTGTGACGTATATGGTCACATGACCTGGACCGTGTAATTTACTTCAAACATGATCTAAAATTGAGAAAGATGTTTTAGCCAAAAAAAAAAAACCCAACTTGACTGTTGTTTAAAATCTTTAAATGGACTATTTTTGATACACTATATTGCCAAAAGTTTTGGGACACCCCGCCAAATCATTGAATTCAGGGGTCGGGCCTGGCCCCTTAGTCCCAGTGAAAGGAACTCTTAATGCTTCAGCATACCAAGACATTTTTCAGACCAGTCATGTTCCTCCACACCAAACTCGCTCATCCATGTCTTTATGGACCTTGCTTTGTGCACTGGTGCACAGTCATGTTGGAACAGGAAGGGGACATCCCCAAACTTTTCCCACAAAGTTGGGCACATGAATTTGTTCAGAATGTCTTGGTATGCTGAAGCATTAAGAGTTTCTTTCACTGGAATTAAGTGGCCAAGCCCAACCCCTGAGAAACAACACCTAAATTCAATGATTTGAGGGGTGTCCCAAAACTTTTGCCAATATAATGTACTTAGCTAGGTCTCAGTGAGCTACATGTGGATATGTTAAGAGTTAGGGATGCTAACTGACCACTACTAATGCGTGCCATCACGTGTTTACATGCTAATCCATTTGCTAGTGCTTACATATTTGCTGTTAGACCCACTTATTTTGAGCTGTACCACCTGCCTGGCTCTGGTCTGCAGAAATATCAGCATCACGTTTCACCTATGTGAAATAAATTACATAGTTACATGTGTTTTCTAAAGACAAACAAATTTCACAATCACATCCATTGCCAACTGCGCCAAACAGGAAATTGGCTATTTTAGACTTTGTGCACTATATTTGATATCAAAATCAAATGTTTAAAATATTCATCCTATAGGATTCATCAGATTCAAAGGAAATTTGGTCAACATGATGACAAAATGTCCATGATACAAAATGTCCATGGAAATGTTGCAAACTCCAACACTATGCTAGATAAACACACGTGTGGTTTAATTCCAATGTACATCATGCAATGGGGCCTAAAGTTATAATATCATTGCTGTTGTCATATGCACAAGCCAATAGCGATTCATTATCATAGTGCCACCAACTGGTCACTGAGACATTTTAATACTCCTCCCTGAGGAATCATCAGATTTTAACCAGAGCAGCATGAAGTGCAGATGCTCTTAAATGTGAGCATTTCATTTCTAGCAGTTGCAGCAGATTTCAGTCAAAGTCACAGAAGTCATTCATAATAAATTCAGTAATTCATAATAAAGTCTCACAGATGTGAAGGTTTCTCTGGTTGGGTGAATTCTTATCATATCTGACCTAAAAATAAATATGGTTCTCTGAAAAAATGCAGAATCTGCATCCAAGGTGTTTTGTAACTATCGTCAAGATCGTCAAGAGCACCAAATTCCTTGGTGTACATCTAGGGGAGAACTTCACCTGGTCACTCAACACCACCTCCATCACCTAGAAAGCCCAGCAGCGCCTCTACTTCCTGCGGAGGCTGAGGAAAGCCCATCTACCTCCCCCCATCCTGACCATGTTCTACAGAGGGGCCATCGAGAGCGTCCTGAGCAGCTGCATCACTGCCTGGTTTGGGAATTGGACCATCACCAAACCCTGGAGCGGATAGTGAGGACAGCTGAGAAGATCACTAGAGTCTCTCTCCCCTCTATCCGACCCCACACACCTCTCACACACAGTCTTCATTCTCCTGCCGTCTGGAAAGAGGTACCAAAGCGTTCGGGCCGTCACAACCAGACTGTGTAACAGTTTCTTTCCACAACCCATCAGGCTTCTTAATTACCGCTGTTAATGTACCGCTGTTTTGTACTCAAGTTTTAGATTAGCTTAGACTCAACTTTATTGGCATTACACATGTACAAGTACAAGCCAACGAAATACAGTTTAGCATCTAACCAGAAGTGCGATGAGCAGCAAGTGCTTTATATACAGAAGTGTAGATAATCTAATATGTACAGATAAGTAACCGCTGCCCTCCCACACACAGGGGAGGAAACGCCCTGGATCTAGTCTTCACTCATCCTTCCCCAGCTACAGACATGACTGCTACCCCACTTCATATCTCTGATCATCACCTGGTATCCTTCACTATCACTCTCCCTGTCCTGCCTAAACGTAACTCCCAGGACCTCTCTCTGACCCGCCAAAACCTGCACTCTGTCTCCCCTTCCTCTGTAGCTTCCTGCACTCTTTCATATCTTCCTGACCATGACTCCTTTTCCTCCCATCCCCTGGACTCAGCTACAGACACTTTTCTCTCTTCTCTCTCTCAACCATGGACCTTCTCTGCCCTTTGTCCACTAAGACCTCCTTCTACAAGGAAAAGCTTGAAGCTTCTGCACAAGATCTCAGAAAGCTCCACAACATCTTCTCATCACTACTCAACCCTCCGGCTCCACCTGCTCCATCCTCCCTGACCGCCGAAGATTTCGCCACTTTTTACACAGAGAAGGTTGAGAAGATCTGCCAGACCTTCACTTCTGCCCCAACTTCATCTACATCACACAGTCAACACTCTGCTACTCCTTCATTGAAGCATCTCTCAACCGTAGCAGCAGAAGAGGATGGATCCACTGGATCCAATCCCTTCAACTATGCTCCAGACCATCTCACCTGACCTCCTACCCTTCATCACCACAGTAATCAATGGATCTTTAACATCTGGTCATGTACCAACTGCCTTTAAGGAAGCCAGGGTCATCCCCATCCTGAAGAAACCTGCTCCGGATCCCTCAGACATCAGCAACTACAGACTGGTATCACTTCTCACAAGGCTCAGTACTTGGTCCTCTCCTTTTCTCCCTCTATACTCACTCTCTTGGCAAAGTTATATCCTCACATGGATTTTCATACCACTGCCGATGACACGCAACTTATCTTCTCCTTCCCTCCCTCAGATGCCACGGCTTCTGCTCGGATCTCAGCGTGTTTGGAGTACATTTCATCTTGGATGACGGCCCATCAGCTGAAACTCAATCCCAGCAAAACTGAGCTGCTGGTCATCCCAGGTGATCCATCCCCAGCCCAGGACCTTGTATTATCTCTGAACAACTCCATGATTTCCCCTTCAGCCACTGCTCGCAACCTTGGGGTAACCATGGACAATCAGCTGTCCTTTTCCTCCCATGTCGCTTATGTGACACTCTCATGTCGGTTTCTTCTGTACAACATCAGAAGGATTCGGCCATTTCTATCCACACAGGCTACTCAGGTGCTTGTTCAGTCTCTGGTCATTTCGAGATTGGACTACTGCAACTCTCTTCTGGCAGGTCTACCTCTGAATGCAATTTGCCACTGCAAATGATCCAAAATGCAGCTGCACGACTTGTTTTCAACCTGCCTAAGTTTTCCCACACCACCCCACTGCTGCGTTCCCTCCACTGGCTTCTGGTAGCTGCACGCTTCAGATTCAAAACACTAATGCTTGCCTACAAATCCAAGAATGGACCAGCGCCATCTTACCTCAAAGCTCTTGTCACTCCTCGCACTGCACCTCGCTCCCTCAGATCCGCTAGCACTGCTCGACAGGTCCCACCATCACTCAGGGTAAAAGGTAAGTATACATCTAGACTCTTCTCTGTTCTGGCACCGAGGTGGTGGAACGAACTTCCCCTAGATGTTCGTACAGCCGAATCACTAACCGTCTTCAAATGGCAACTGAAGACCTACTTCTTCCTGAAGCACTTAAACTAGCTCTTATTTTTCCTGTTTATGTATTATGTTGTATCTATATAAAAAATAAATAAATCCCCAACTCAGTTTTTAGGCTAATGGTATCCCAAGTCTGTCCTATTGAACCAGTGTTAATGTATTCATTGATAGAGCATTAAAGCACTTTTGTACATCGCTCTGAATAAGAGCATCTGCCAAATGCTAGAAATGTAAATGTAAATGTAAATGTAAGTACTTATGTACAGATGCAGTACTATGGAGATAAATTACAGTTGTGTATATACAGTATTATCAACATGATATGCAAATGTATGTGCTATGGACATGACATACAGAATACTATGGGTCATGTATAGATAATACAATATGTACATATAAGGACAGATGTCCAGATAGGAGCTATTGGATTATGTATAGATAATACAATATGTACAAATAAGGGCAGATGTCCAGATAGGAGCTATTGGATTATGTATAGATAATACAATATGTACAGATAAGGGCAGATGTCCAGATAGGAGCTATTGGATTATGTATAGATAATACAATATGTACAGATAAGGGCAGATGTCCAGATAGGAGCTATTGGATTATGTATAGATAATACAATATGTACAGATAAGGGCAGATGTCCAGATAGGAGCTATTGGATTATGTATAGATAATACAATATGTACAGATAGGGCAGATGTCCAGATAGGAGCAGTATATGGGGATAATTACAGGTGGATATGTACAATATTATCAACATGATATATGGATGTGTGTGCTATGGACATAATATACAGAGTAATATGGACAGTATACATATGTGCAATGAGCATATATACAGGAGATTAGTGCCATGCGCATACAATACAAATGGAATGTGCAAACGATGTATAGGCTGAGGCTATGAACAATTGTATACAGAATGAATGTGTGCTAAGATTTTTCCAAAAAATTGGGGGTTACGTAGAAGGGGGGGGAACATGGGCTAAAAAATGGGGAAGGGGGAATACAAGGTCCAACCCCAAAAAAGGGGGGGGGAATTGGGGGGAAGGTTTTTTGTTTTTGGGGGTTTCCAACTTCATTTATTTTTGGGTCCCTTAATTTTAGGGAAACGGGGGGCCTTGGTTTTCTTTCCTGGAAAATTTTTTTTTTTTTTAGGGGTCCTTCTTGGTTTTGCCCCCCCTTGGAAGATAATGGAAAAATTTTATCTGTGCTGCATCAAGTGCTATTTTAATGTAGCCATATTGTTGAATTAAACCATATTTGCAGCAATTCATCTGATAATTAACAATATCCACAATAAGACTTCTATTGATCTGAAATGATTTTTTGCTTTACATCGTTTTACATTTGACAGCAAAGAAATAAATGAAATCTGATTCTTTAGTCCGCATTTTCTATCCCTGATTTTGTTTGTATGTGTGTGTGTTTGTGTGTGTGTTTGCCTTACCTCTGACTCTTCTACTCAAGAAAAATCATGCACACACATGCAAAATTGACCAAATCTGATTAGGACACCCAGAAAATTAACTTAAAGATCTGTGTAACCTGACTCTGAATTTTGAGAAACTTTGAATGTGTACATATTAACATACCTTTTTGACATGTAGAATCAAACCTATTAAGCTGTTGATCAATAAGAATCATCAGAAGATGTTTTCATTATTTTTTACCTGCTCCACACTAAGATATAGAAGTCTTCTCTCTACTATTTAGAGCTAACACATTAAATTGTTTTGTCGAGATACATGGCATGTTACATTACTAGCTAAATTGATGTCATTTGCACCGGAGGCAAGTGAAAAAAAAAAAAAATCAGAATTCATTTGCAGATACTTGCTTCATTAGTTTGAATGTGCATCCCAACAGGATCATTAAAATGGGGTGCTGTATAAATTTAGCATGCACACTTCAAATGGCACATAATAATGAATGTCACACAGCCTGAATATTCATTATTTACAATGACAATGCTGGTGATCGAGACAGAGAGAGAAAGAGAGAGAGAGAAGGTGAGAATATATTCTGAGAGAAAATAACACAATTCCCTCTTTTGTGAAATCAAAATAGAGTCCACAAGGTTTATTGAGAGATTACTGTCCATAACAGGTGTAAACAGAAAACAGTTTTGAGAACCGAACGTCTCCCTAGTAACGTCATTCACCCATACAAACGAAGATTCGTCACTGAAGATGAAACATTAACCATCTATGCTACCGTGTTTTCTATGAGACCCGACGTTTATTTTCTAATTTCGATCATTCGGAATTGCTGAGCTAAATATAACCGAACAAATAATCACACCTTAGTATTAATGTCGTATGTCCAGTGTCTACTGAAAAAAAAACCTTTTTTGTCCCAGGTTCCACACATCCAACAGAGACAAGAGTTCCACTGTTAAGCTGCAGTACCTGGAATAATATAAATATTTACTGCATATATCACAAATACAATATACAAAAGACTCCTAAGATAGGCTGTTATACCCAGTTACACGTTTGGTTATTACTGTACACTGCGTGTGAAAATACTCACCACACCGCGTGAAGAGACAGAAGCGTTTTCGTCTGAGAAACATGTCGTCTAGTTATTTAAAGTGCACCATTTAAGGAAACCAGTCGCTCAGTGACATTGCGTAGACTTTCCTTTTATTGATTTTGTGTATTTTTTTTTTTGGAGTTTAAGGCTATATACTCTTAGTGGTGTAAGGTGGTGTTCAGTGAGAGGTTGTTTGTTTCATGGGGTTTCTCCTTTTATTAAGAAACTCTTGATTTTATGTAATACGATGCTGGTGTTAATGCAGTTGATGTGTTAGAAGATGCTAGAACCTTCTTCTAACATAATCACAATCATACACTATTATTATCAGCTATCCAGGTCTCATTTAAAGGGGCGGTTTGTAACATTTCTAGTACTTTATTGTCCATTCCTACAGTGTAAAAGATTTTCTAGATGTTTTGCCATTTTATTAGATGTGGTTATGTTCTTTATAATCAGGCTTCTGTTTGTATTTTTCCAGCCCTGAAATTAGCTCCGCCCACAGCTTATTGAACAGTGCAACAGAGCTCTGAGCTTTGCTTCCAGAAGATGGGTTCTGTATGTTACATACTGCCCCTTTAAAGGAGATGAATCCGGGGTGGACAAATCAATAGCCCTGTTATTTGTATCTTTGTTGATACACCAATAATTTTGTTTCTCCCATTTGGACTTTCATGTAAATTTCACACTCCTTCTTTAAGTTTAATTCAAACACATCATATTCATGGTTCATATATTTCTTATACTACTAGCTACCGGTTCCTGAATCCAACCTCCTGCTAAACCAATTCTGTGTCCTGGTTATCAGTATAAAGTAGTTTATCTAGACAGTTAAATTAGCTTACACAGCTAACATGTGAGCTCAGAATCACACATAATAAGTGATGAGGAAATCGAGCCAAATAAAACAGTACAGTAAAAAAAAAAAACTCCTATACATCTCTATTGCTATGATGTTCAAACACATTTACAGCTAAAATAAAAAGCTCTGGTGTGAATGGTGACACAGCTCTCCAGCGCAAACAGACAACATATTAAAACCTTGATGCCGGTTTGTAGAAAAAGACGATAAAGACAATATGCTACATCATCGAGGATCAGGATTACTACAGACTGCAGAATCCTCCTTCCTTTTCCTCTGGGCATCTTTATTAAGTTTTAAGGCCCTGATCTAGTTAACTGTGTTAGGGTTAAATGACGTAACCTCGATAATTAGGGTTCTGTCCAAACAAATCAGCATAGGCCCAATGTATAAACATATTTATGATTTGTCCACCCCATGAAACACATGCTTTCCCCTTTATCTACTTACTAGTAATAACAAAATTTATTGTGAGTTAAATATTGGCACCCCATCCCAAGAAAATCTTTTGTGATGATGTGGCGATTGATTGGTTAATCGTTTTATTTTTCCATATTGCAGTAAGCTGTCGTCTTATTTCTATTTTCCCCTCACACATTCATATATTAAGTATTTACCTCTAAACTGAAATTTAAAAATCTATTTTGTTCTTGTGTTGGTCTTAAAATATTGCAATAAAATAATATTTACAGTGTTTATATAACACTAAACCTGAGAATATACAAATGGCATCTGGCTTTAACACATGAGAACATGCCGCATGTCTGCAGCAATTATGCTTTCTTTTTTGTTAAAAATGATGAAGCTGATTTATTATTATTATTATTATTATTATTATTATTATTATTATTATTATTTGTCTGCGATTGTGTGTAGTGAATAGGATTGGCCAGCAGATGGTGCCATAGCAATATATGATGAATTTGGTATATGTCGGACCTACAGCGCTTTTAAAAACTTTACTTGCTGCATTTTATTAGCAGATTCGCCGCAGACGAGCGCCTGATAGCGTCTGACTCTCGTCACCTGTGTCAAGTCCACTGAATGGGTTTAGAAATAAATGTAACAGAAAGTTTTGATGTGCATTGTAACAATATTCTTAACCTCTTTATAAACTTAGATTTCATACACAAACATTTGACATTCTTAACCAAATATAAGAATTATTATATGCAGAATAATAGAACTAGAATTATTATTATACATCTTATACTTATAACAAGATATATATTTATACATATATTCATTTCAATCGTATTTCTCCCATAACAAAAAATACAATAAGTACATAAATAATATTACAAATTCTATTAAATATGGAAGATTAAAAAAAACAAAAAACAAAAACAGATTAAGACATGTCTTGGCCTACCCTTATTGTTCATGAAAAGAGCAGAGTCCTTCAGTGTTTGCTCTCTCTAGCCCTCCAGGCCTCCAGGTGGCACTGTATTTGAGAAACAGGCTCAGTTTAAAGTGCAGTCTCTTTCAGGTCGTTGAGGTTTGGCATGCGTGAGCGTGACGAGCGGACAAAGCCGTGCCCGTTCTGGCCTGCTTTGGATGCCAACTGCTCTGGGTACGGGTTTCCCTCGGCTCTTCCCAGAGCCGCAGAGTGCCACGTGGACTCTAGCTGACCGGCGTGAGAATACGCGGCCTGGCGGGACATGGGCTGAGTCGGCCCTCCAACTCCTCCTCCTCCAACGTGGCTCCGCGACTCCACGAAGCTTCCTCCTTTGGAGGCAGGGTTGCCATGGGGGAAACGCATGTCTGGTGTACTGGGTTTGCTGGAGGAGGATGAGGCAGGGAGATGAAGAAGCTTACGAAGAGACCTGAGAGGCTGGTTCTAAGAGAAAGGAGAAAAGCGGAATCAACAAATTATCCAAAATGGATGGATGGATGGATGAATGGACCACCTGATACATAGATGGATGTATTGACTGATTAATGGACGGATAGATGGATGGATAGATGAATGGATGAAAAGATGGTAGGACAGACCTATAATTGGATAGATTGAGAGTATAGATGGATGGATGGATGGATGGATGGATGGATAGATAGATGGATGCGTTTATAGATGGGTGGATGTCTTAAGGGATACAAATGGATGGATGGGTTGATGGATGAAAGGATGGATAGGTTTATAGATGGGTGGATGGGTTTATAGATGGGTAGATGTCTTAAGGGATACAAATGAATGGATGGCTGGATGGACAGATGGTGGATGAATGAATGGGTTTATAGATGGGTGGATGGATGGATGGATGGGTGGATGTATGGAGAGTGGGATGGATGAATGGATGGATAGATGGTAGCTGTATGGATAGTACATTGATGGATGGATGGGATTATAGATAGGTAGATGTCTTGAGGGATATATGTAAATAGATGGATATAATAACGCTGCTAATCCTCAAAAAACTGGGAAGCGCTCTCTCTCTCTCTGTCTCTCTCTCTGAAGTACCTGAGAGTGGGATTCTGTGAGCCTCTCGGCTGGCCACTCGTCTCTGTCTCTCTCCTGCTCCTGTTCCCGCTCTCGACTCCTCTCGCGGTCTCTGCTGCGTGTCCGGTGTCTGGTGCTGCTCTGCTGGCCAAAACCCCGGGACGATTTCTGTACCACCACCTGATCTGGTCCCTCGTTCAGTACCTGAGCGATGATAAGCAATGATAAGTGTTATGATCACTAAAATGTTGAAATCCTGACCTGCGCCTGCTGAGATGCCACCAGGAGAGAGGATGAGCTACTTATCAGCTGGTCTAGTGAAGGTCAAGGAGCTTGATCAGTTCCATATGGATCACTTGAAATATTAAGATATTTCTATTTAATATTCTATTCTGACTGTATATTATATATACAGTCTATAAATATTCTATTCTATCCCTGCTTTTAGCTTTCCACCAGTAGAAAGACAACAGGCTCAGCTATTATTTGGGGGTTGAACCATTCTCAGTACAGCAGGAACACTCACACACAGGTGTGTGTATTGCTGAAAGGTGTTTATACACCTGCAGAAGGGGTTAAGAAACAAATCAGGGTTTAGATTGAGAAACAATCCAAATATTTGAAATGTTGTATATTGTGTGACCTTGTATATATATATTTAATATATCTGATCATGTATTCTGCTCTGTTGTTAAAGACCTTCATGCTGACATTATGAAGAAAATTTTGATACAAGCAGTCTTCCTCTCTCCAGAGGAACTCATTTTCCCATAAAGCTCAATGTTTAGGCAACAAAGATATACGAATCAAACTGGTCCGAAATTTAGATTTGATGATCATCATCATCATCACTACCATCATCATCATCAAGTGTGCTTTGTAAAACAACAGATCCACGAGGTCACGGAAACAAACCTTGCTTAAAGACAACTCTTTCTGTGAAGGTTGTATTTATATCATGTTATACTGCACACAAGTTTTTTTTAATGAAAAAAACAGTGATCGCAGGTTTACTAATTTGCACATTCTGATGTTACGTTATCGTTTCCATAGTAACGATTCATTCCTATGGAGTTGTATGTAAGTATAGTTTAATAAATTTCAACATTTCTAAATTGCTCTGTATATATAAACTGCAGCGTAGTTTTGCGCTTGATGAAATTGTGAGGAAATGAAAGGTCAGACATAATTAGAAATAAATGAGAAAATAATTGGTCAATTTAACATTTACTTAGACATAAGAGCTGTTATAAATACTACTTATATTATTATGTATTCTGTTAGGAATTTAGAAATGCATTATTAACATGCCTCTTTCACCTTCTAATCATCAGGATGTTTCACTGCTACTCAAACACAACAGATTTTATTGTATTTACATTACATCAGAATGTCCGTGTAAAAGTTTTTAGAATCAGGGATACGGATTTCTTTTGAAAGTCGAAGACCTCACAGATCAAGTGAACCACAGAGTGAAGCACAAATAAATAGCTCATGATGTCATCATTACTGATCAACTGCGGATTAATCGGGTTAATAACATGCAGTGTGAATGGCACAGGGTTAGTGGTGTTATTATTATTGGGGATATATTAATGGGCATTTGTACCATGGGCGTGGCCACTAGAGGGAGTACTCTGTCTGAGGAGTTACGTTTAAAGCTAGGCTTTGAGTTATACAGAGGAAAAAGAGATTTCTTGATCACAGGACCTCTGGCTTCTGGAGCATCCACCTGGAAACACAAGAGGCACAAGACTGACAGTGGGACACAGGACACCAGTGTTCACACACACACAAACACGTATGGGCACGGACGCATAAAATATACAGAAATGCCATTACATATAAAATGCACAAGTGAAAATCTCAACACAGACACACAGCACTTTGCCATGCAAAGAGTTGACACTGACCGCTTGAGATTTCTTCTTCTTCTTCTTTATTGCTCTGAAAAAACCTTGCTTCTCCTTCTCTTTGGCTGGCTCTGGAGGACCCAAATCCAGTGCCTCGGACCCTGTCCTGATAAAAAACACACAACACGTACCTGGTACTCGGTATACTGCAAGATGAATTTACTAGCAACTACAATATGTTGAAATAACAGACTGTTTATATCAGTTTATAATCAAAGGAATTATAATAATCAGCCAATAATATATTGGTTGTATATATAGCATGCTGCTATAGGAAAAATAATCAGAACCTGTGATTTGAACTGAAGTCAGAACTCCTGTCATAGGTAATGAATCAACACTTTTGACCAATCAGATTAGAGAATTCAGCAGCGCTGGTGTGTAAAAATAACTATGATATTTAGAAATGTCAACAATGAAATTGCCTACAAAAAGACACAATTGGGGGTGAGATCAGGCATTGATCAAGGCGTGATGGTCATA
The DNA here is from genome assembly GCA_033459395.1 of Hemibagrus guttatus. Lineage (NCBI taxonomy): Eukaryota > Metazoa > Chordata > Actinopteri > Siluriformes > Bagridae > Hemibagrus > Hemibagrus guttatus. Next base: position 10,813,809 of record JAUCMX010000017.1, on the reverse strand, counting down.
ATCTTCTAATTCTATCAATGTAATTATGTTCAGATGGGCTGAGAAATCTGCATAGAAAAACAGAAAGTGTGTTAAAACTCACCAGGGGTCATAAGTGGGCTGGCGTTTGGTGTGACTGCTGCTCTCCATGTTCACCCCTGAGCTCATATTTTGCCCACTGCCCTCGTGGAAGGTGTTATCTGGTCTAGGAGACGGCACTATGACCGCAATAAACAAGTTCAGTATGGCTATTTAAAGAAAAATAATGTGTGTGTGTGTGAGGTCATGCTGACCTCTGTAGAAGCTGCCAACTCGACGTGGCATTGAGTCGCTGTAGACCATGCGGTTCTCCTTGGATGCTCCTCCGTCCTCTGGATGCTGCTCATGATACATGGCTGCCTGCAATACACCACAAGAGTGGACTGTCCTGACTGGAGGCGCGAAATGTTTGCATATAGAATCGTAGAAATAAACAAGATGCATCAGGAATCAGAAAAGAAATTATAAGCAATTAGTCTAATTAGCTGGAACCAGCATGCAAGCATTATCAGCAAGATACACACACACACACACACACACACACACACACACACATACACACACATACACACACACACACAAACACACCAGAATTGTCAAAGCGAGGAGTGTGTGCACTCAGACTGACCCTGAGGTCATCAGGGGTATCGTCACGGCTGCTGGAGCTGCCCACGTGCCTGGGTAGAGTGCGATGCTGCAGCTGTGGCGAGAGCATCTGGAGGCTGCTGGCGCGAGTAGGAGCGCTCTGCCCCAGTGCCAGGCTGACGTCAGCTCCGTGCGGTCGACTGCGCTCCCGGCGGACATACATGGAGTGTCTGTGGGGGCGCTGTTGTGACGAGAAAGGGCTGGTGTAGCCCAGGCCATAGGGGAAGTCACGGGCTCCTCCTCCAGGATCCAGGGTTTCTGTGGTTTTGGTCTCGTCCTGCTGCTGGCCCTTGTGGCGTGTGGATGACCGGCGGAGGGACGAGTCCACCATGCCGGCTTGACGCTCGGACTTGGCGCGTCCTCCTGGGCTGTGACGCAAGGCAGGACTGCCGGGTGCCACCAGGTTCAGGTTGGCATTCAGGTCCAAGCAGCTGGAAGGGAAGTACCGTGAAGGCACTGGTGCATCATCTTGGAGAAGGCGTGGATCGCTCAAGTTACCGATGGACTTGGCGTCGGTCAGTGCGCCATGGCTCTTGGACAGACTCATAAAAGACGAAGAGCTTTTGGTGCTCGAATTCAGTGGCATGGGCTCACCATGGCGTACCAGCTTCTCCCGCTCTCCCTGCAGCGTATTATTCTTGCCCTCCACAAATGAGTGACGGTTGTGGGATCGTGATGCATTGGATTTGAGGTATTTGGCACCAGGGCCATCAGACACCTTGGGCAAGTCAAAGTCCAGGTCGGAGGCTTTGGCTCGCGCCTTCTTTGGGCTGAGCGAAGCCAGGTCTTTGCCACAGGATGCTGAGCGGTTAAGGGGTTGTGGGGAGTGGAAACTTTTGGCGTGCAGCGTGGGGCTCAGGCTACTGGAGGCGGGAATTGCACCGTTTAGGAACGCTTCAGCACTCTGTGGGTGTAACTCAGCCTGATTATGACGCGGTAGGCTGGAACAGTCCCGGCTGTTAGAACGATGATGTCCTGAGCTCTTGCTGCCGTGACTCCTTATACAGAGAAGAAGAAGAGGGTTCAGCCAATTAGGTTTTAAAGCAGATTTGTTAAGCATCTAACTGACAATAAAAACAACAAAATTGGCCTCAGATTCGTGGACATTTTATAAAAAAATGTATACAAAAATACAAGTACACTAACAATATATTAAACATTAGTCTCAATTAAATTTCTTCAGCCAGTTCCAGGTGTTTTCAGTTTTTTGCTCTTGAGATATTCTACATAAACAGCAGAGAAATGTTCTATACTCAACCCAACTGGCCACAGCCAATTAGAGTGAGCGTCCTCCTCCTGACCTGCTGAGGGCCGTGTTCTCGTGGGGGTGGGGTTTTCTCTTGGAGGAGCGGATGGGTGTAGGGGTCGGGGGGCCGGGTCGCTCAGTCTGCCGCTGGCTCTGGAATACGTGGTGGTTCAGACTCTGTTCCGTCAGAAAACGTTCATTCGGGATCAGAAGCAGCAGATTCTGAAACGGCAGTCGCACAAAAGCAAGAAAGAGCTGATAAAAATAAAATCAGAGATCAAATGGTACAATACCGTGTCATCTGATTGGCTGGAAGGTCTTTAGTCAGCTGCTTTGACTGTAGTTCCGAAAAATATGCTCTTTTTAAAAGTTCCAGTTTTTGTAATTACAGCTCACTCATAACTTAAGCTGAAAAATAAACAGAGTAAACAAAACGTGCCGTTATGGATTATGAAGGAGTCTCCAGTGTCAGTGACTTTGACATATTGCTTATAATGTCATTGATAATAGTAATGTAATTGTAATCAATTAAAATTGTAATCACTGGCAAACTACTGTTGTAGACCCTTCAGGATGTACTGTTACTCAAAAAATAAAAAACTCAATGCGAAGACAAGTGAAGACAGAAAAGCTGTCGTTGTTATCTGCTTGTATCTGACTTGCACCACTGTTTAAAAGGTTCTGTTGTTGCAGCAAACTGCCATTTGGCCCACTGCAGGAATTTTTAACGCTCCAGTTAAAAACAGACACACAGACAAACCCACACAGCCTCCTCTGGATTAGCTCTGAGTTTATTAGCACACATACACATTGTACAGTTTTAGGGAAAGCACTCGCTCTCCAGTCTTTACTTTCCAAATTCCAAAGTGAAAATGATCTTCTGGGTGTTGCCATGACGCTCGGATCGAAACGTGCTCTAAAAGTTCAAGGTTATGTCATAATATTCAGTAGCAGCTCATTGGAATGCACACGAACCCAAGATGCTGCAGTGTGAATACAATTAGCATAGGATCAGCATATTAATACCATCTCGTCCTGGGCTAAATAAGAGATGTTAACATGAATCACACTAATTATCATAAATGTGTTACAGCTTCACTAGGTGCTCAATGTAACGAAACTCATCTAAAGGAGCCTAAAGCTCTGCAGTGTCACTTCTCGCTCACTCATACTTTCTCACATTTCTTGTCTATTTCTAAAGAGAGTTGTACGTAGGAATGGGAATTAAGCCAAAAAAACAGCCACAATACAGAAAAAAAGAAAGATATATCAGCATCCACTTTCTTATATAAAAATGTTCACATTTTCCAAATCAGCCTCAAGGATGTGTTTGGTTTTCACTAAAGCTACAGGGCTGATGTACTGTGGCTAACAAAGTAGTGGACATCTGATTTCTATAAAATCTCCAAATCCTTAATTGTAATTTTTGGGACTTGTGGATAGTTGTTGATGAATTTACAAATGTACGTTCTAGCTTTCTATTACAACTTTGGAAGACGGAGTCTAGGCATGTGGAACGATATCAAATTGTAGGAAGAAAAAAAGATGGCCACCCTTTTAGCTATATTGTGTTTAATCATGCTTACTGATCACACCTAGATTAAGACGTTGGAAGGAAATTTCGTAATAGCTAACTACTGGCTGATTGACTGACTAAATGTACAGGAAACAGTTTTTTTTTATGTGACTGAACCAATCCTTTAACCAGTAAGTCAATTTGGATTGGTGTATCAGATCCAGTATCAGAGAAAATGTTCTTGTTTTATCTAAATCTCTGATATAAAATACAAAATGAAGTTTCCTGTTGCTCCTTTCTAACTGCATGAGTCTTTTCAGCACGGACTGTTGTGTATTCCCCCCTCATCCTTCTCTCTGCTCAACTGCCTTTCGAGTCTCGTAAACACTGTAGGTTATGCAAACCTCTTCGCTCTCTCTGACAGTAAAGTGTGACAGTGTTTACGGAGATGACCTTCTAGCAAACTGACGATACAGGGCAGGTACAGCAGCACATCTTCAGATAAAGTCATACAGGAAAAGAACAGAAAACAGCGGGGAGAAACAGAACGAGCACAAAAGATGAAGAAAAAGATGTGCATTTAGAAGCAAGAAAGAAGAGAAATGTTCTCTCCTCTACATTATATAGCCAAACACATCTAAGTAGGAGGGTAAAGCCACTGTGCCTGTCAGTCACAGTGAAGGAGGTGTGGCCTCAGTGTCTGTCAGTTACAGTAAAGGAGGTTTGGTCATTGTGCCTGTCAGTCACAGTAAAGGAGGTGTGGTCATTGTGCCTGTCAGTCCAGGTGAAGGAGGTGTGCCCTGTCTGTCAGTCCGGTGAAGGAGGTGTGGCTATTGGTACCAGTGAAGGATGTCTGCACTGTATATGTTTCAGTCCTAGTTTTGAAGCCGTGGCCTGTGTGGCTATATGTCCTCGTGAAGGAGGTGTGGTCTGTGTAGCTGACAGTTCCATAAATTGTATAGTAATGAATTGGCTGTTTTGAATCTACAGATGTGTGTCATATCACCTCAGATAATAGAGAACATCATAGCTGTAACATTACTACAATAACATAAGATAAACATTTACTCAGACGATAAAAAATTACATTATTCAAACATTAACATTAACATTCCTACCACTGAAATCCTTACTGCATCACTGTAAGAACAATTATAAATGGTGATCAAACCTGACAGGTTGAACATTCAGTGAACATTATTAAAACTTCTGCAAACCTAAATTTGTTTGGTTGGTTCCTACATCACAGAGTGAATTCTGTCAAATGGAATAATAAACTGAGCTTGGCCTAAGATGCATAGAGTCGATGCCAAGGTGCTGCACAAGCAAGCAGTGAGTCATCAGCAGGAGGAAACAGGCACTACTGCCCACATGGCTTGACAGCAAACACACTGTTCATACACACACACACAAACACACACACACAATCAAGCCCAAATTCAGACCGGTATCATTTTCCATGTAAAACAGCGAGACCCTCTCGCTTCCTTCCCTTCCTTCATCCTTTCACACAGACCTGGCGTAGCGCTGGCAGTCAAAATCAATGTTCCATTACGCAATGATCTGGGCTCTGTGCCTGACAGTCTCAGTGAAGGAGCTGTGGCCTTACATGTCTCCAAGCATATACACATGGCTCGGTGCTCTGGTGGATCTTACCTTCATTAGGTCCAGCATGGGGCCGTTGATGATGCCAAGGTATCTCCTCTCCAGAGTCTGCGGGTGGCTCACTGTAGGGAACTTCACACGGGAGAAGAGGAGAGGATATGAGATTATACACACAAACACACACACAAACACAATCATGTTTCTGTACAGTAAGCACTGTGTAGGTAGTGGTGCCTCAGTGGTTAAAGCTCCAGGCTACTTGCTGTGTTAACATGGTTGAGCAAGACCTGAACCTTCACCTGAACCTTTGCTTTAAATAAAAGTGTCTGCCAAATAAGTAAACATCCAACTGAATTATGTAAATGTGTTTAAATGTGTTTCACAAATATCTGTTTGTTTGTTCTTGGCGAAGATGCAAATGTTTCTGTGGTAAAGATGAACTGAAAATTAGCAATGTGCTTTACAGAGTCACCTGAGGACCAGAGACTGTATGTGTGTGTAAACGTATATGACTAAAAAACAGCTATTAAATTTATAGAAGCCTGTTTCCACTCGTTAAATCCCAAATTTTCTTAAAAATATATATAAAAATATACTAAAACAGTAATCAGGAACTTTCTAAAAATGATGTCTTATTACAACTTATTACTGTTGATTTGACTCGTGTTTAAAACTTTTTATTTTAGTTTCAGTTTGATTCTATAACACAGAAGAAATAACATAGGTTAAAAACCTAATTTAAACATTTACCTCATTCCTTCAGGTAAAACTTGGGGAGTGGATTAATAGAAATAGAGATTTTTTGCTTAAGCTTTTCAATTTATCTGTACATTTATGTACTTAATGGAAAGCCCCAGGACAAATTCCTACAGCTGTCCTACGGCGGTGACATTGATGGCTCACAGCTCCAGGCTCGATGGTTTGATCCAGAAGTTTGTGTGAGTTTCCCCCCATGTGAGTTTCCTCTGGGTTCTCTGGTTTCCTGCCACATCTACAAAACTTTGGCTTGGTGACTACATACAGTGGAACCTTGGCATACGAATTTAATGTGTTCTGGAGGCGAGTTCTTAAGGTGAAAATTTGTACTGCAAAATAAATTTTCCCATAAGAAATAATGTAAATACAGATAATCCGCTCCAGCCACCCAAAAATATTACCAATTTTACCAATACGAAGCATATGTAAACTGTATGGCTGCTTACAAAGAACTGACCGAGCCAAGCATTCCATGTCAAGGGTCCACACAGGAAACTTCGGCTAAAACGCCACCAATCTGTCAACAAAAAAATGTGCAAAAAATCACGTAGATTTTGAATGCATGCCGAAGGCATAACTCTTTCGAAACAGCTTTTGCTGACTGAAAGGAAATTTGTAAACTTGCTTCAGACGGATATACGCGCAACTGGTTCGGTTCGGTTCAGTTCATTCGTATGCCAAAAATGCTTTGTATGCCAATGAAAATTTCTTGCAAAATTTCAAATCTTACGGCGGAAATTCGTAAGGGAGGGTATTCCTATGCCGAGGTTCCACTGTATTGCTTCTTGGAGTGTAAGTGTGTGTGTGTGTGTGTGTGTGTCTCATCTATCAATCTGTACATTCAACCAGTTTCTTGCTAATTATTGCCCTATTATCCTAATTGTGTCACATGACCAGGAAAATCAATAACACACAAAATCCTGAACATTCTGGCTGTCGAAACAGTGTACAAGTTCCATTTCTGATTGCAAAAACAATTTGCGACGTTGCTAGAAACATGCTGATCTGAGTACAGACCCACTTCTGCCCCATCACTAGTAGAACAGTTGAAGAGCACAAAGCTGGTGAGTTATAACAGGAATGATATGATTCACAGTGTGTGAGTGTCTGTGTGTGTGTGTGTGTGTTTGTGTGAGTGAGAGAGAGAGAGAGAGAGAGAGAGAGAGAGTAAAGAGACCTGCTCTTGGGTTTTGTCAGAAGGTATGAGCCAGCATCTCACACGTTTACACACACACACACACACACACACACACACACACACACACACACACACACAAACACTGATATACACAAACATATACTTGCTCAACAACTACGTATGAGTCACCTCAATCCAATCAGTCACAGCACAGAAAAACCCAGGCAGAGAGAGAGAGAGAGAGAGAGAGAGAGAGGGAGTGAGAGGAGGGGAGGGAGAGAGAGAGAGAGAGGGGAGAGAGAGAGAGAGAGAGAGAGAGAGAGAGAGAGGGAGGATGTGTTTAGAGAAAGGAGTGAGAAGATCAAGGGCAGAGAGCGAGGAAAAGAACAGAGACTGAGAGCGTCGGATGGAGACAGACAGGAGCCCACCCGTAGGCCGTGGAAGCGGGGGTTGTTGTAGAAAAGCTTCATCTGCTCTGGAGGCAGGGGTCCCAGAACCTTCTGTATGGTGAAGAGCTGATCTATTTCACTCTCTCCTGGAAACAAGGGCTGTCCGTCACTCAGCTCGCCCAGGATGCACCCCACTGACCACATATCCACCGCCTTCCCGTACGGAGCTCTGATGAGAAAACAGTGATATGGAGAGAACTTTGAATAAAATATATACTACAGGGCAAATATTTGTGGACACCTGACCATCACACCCATATGTAGTGTGAACCAGTTTACAGAACCTCTCTGTATGCGGTAGCTCAAGTGGATAAGGCTCTGGGTTGTTGATTGAAACAGTGAGGTTCATTGCCAAGCTGCCACTCTTTGGCCCCTAAGCAACGCCCTTAACCCTCCCCACTCCAGTGGTGCTGTATCATGGCTGACCCTGTGCTATTTCACTGTGCTGTAATGTACAGTATATGTGACAAAAATAAAGGCTTTTTCTTCTTCTTAAGCATGGAAAGGAGGAATTCGAGTGTCCTGCACAGACCTGCACCCTGACTCTGACTCAACCCCACTGAACACCTCTGGGATGAACTGGAACACCAATCCCCACAGTCACACTTTAACATCTAGTGGAAAAGCTTCCCAGAATAGGAGAGGAGAGGAGAGGAGAGGAGAGCTCATTTTAACAGCAAAAGGAGAAATAAATCTGAAATGGGATCTTCAACAAGCTATAGATGTAACAGTCAGGGGTGCACATACTTTTGGCCAAATCTCTAGCCTTACATTTTCCAGATGTGGAAACAAACAAATTTCAGACCTACTACTGTCTGGAGCTGTCAGGCTAATCTAGCTAGCTAACTTGCCATTCTTTTTTCTAATAAACCCGTACAAGTATCATATCCGCTCCGAAGTCCAGACCGCACTCCAAATATTGAAAACAAACTTCTGAACTAATCAAAAAAATCTGTTTGAATCGACTAATGAGAGAGAATTTCTAAGAGGCTTCCTCTTCACAGTGACAGACGTCAATGCAGAGAAAGACTCAGCTGTGGAAAAGTTCGAAAACCCGTCTTGCGGTTTCCAGGAAATGAGCAATTACCGTCAAACTTTCAAAGACTGTGCTGCAGGAATTAGTTTAAAATGTCACAGAAGCACAGAGAGCAGCTCCAGCTGACTCCTCATGAAGTCTTGCCACACGATGCGATGCACCTGATGCTCGCTGTTAAATATAATATAATAAAGATAATCGATGACGATTTGCGGCTTGAAATCAGGAATTCTGTAAATACCCGCTGTCCAAAATGAGGTTTCCTCTGTCATTAGGTTACAACATTACCACACTGCGGAACTGAAGAGCAAATTCGACATGCACAAACCTAAGAATAAGTTTTATCAACATTGCAGATTAGCGGATCAGCAGCAGCAGAAATCTTTTCCCCTCTTGAACCTTGTTTACGAGTTTATTTTTATACATATTAAAAAAATCAGTGATGAATCATGCAGCATGAAAATCTCTCCAAGTCTCCTGATATGTATATTTGCCATATGGCTCACCCCCAGTAGCTGTGCATTATTTTTACCCTTGAATCCTCCTTTTAACTTAGTGTGTGTGTGTGTGTGTGTGTGTGTGTGTGTGTGTGTGTGTGTGTGTGTGTGTGTGGGCATATGCATATTCTCACTTTACTGTAAATAGCCATGCTGCTACTGTGCTGGTTGACAGTGGTAACAAATCAATGGTATGCCCCATAAGGTCAGAGAGAGAGAGAAAGAGAAAGTGATAAAGAGAGATAAAGAGGATAGAAGAGGTTAAGGCCTGTTGTCTTAATTTAGAGCGCTTTGTGTGAATCTAGATGATTAAATAAAAAACTTTGGGCAACGTTTGGACTACGTTACATTGTGGAGACAATCATAGGAGATTTAATGAATGGAATTTAATGGAAGGGATTGACATCTGCTCCACGCAGACTCTCTACTGGTGTCCCACAAGGCTCAGTACTTGGTCCACTCCTTTTCTCCCTCTATACTCACTCTCTTGGCAAAGTTATATCCTCACATGTATTTTCATACCACTGCTATGCCGATGACACCCAACTTATCTTCTCCTTCCCTCCCTCAGATACCACGGCTTCTGCTCGGATCTCAGTGTGTCTGGTCGACATTTCATCTTGGATGACGGCCCATCAGCTGAAACTCAATCCCAGCAAAACTGAGCTGCTGGTCATCCCAGGTGATCCATCCCCAGCCCAGGACCTTGTGTTATCTCAGAACAACTCCACTGCTTGCAACCTTGGGGTAACCATGGACAATCAACTGTCATTTTCCTTCCATGTCGCTAATGTGACACACTCATGTCGGTTTCTTTTGTACAACATCAGAAGGATTCGGCCATTTCTATCCACACAGGCTACTCAGGTGCTTGTTCAGTCTCTGGTCATTTCGAGATTGGACTACTGCAACTCTCTTCTGTCAGGTACCACTAACAGGTCTGTTGCGTACCACTGAATGCAATTCGCCCACTGCAAATGATCCAAAATGCAGCTGTACGACTTGTTTTCAACCTGCCTAAGTTTTTTCCACCCCACCGCACTGCTGTGTTCCCTCCACTGGCTTCTGGTAGCTGCATGCATCAGATTCAAAACACTAATGCTTGCCTACAAACCCAAGAATGGACCAGCAGCATCTTACCTCATCACTCCTCGCACTGCACCTCGCTCCCTCAGATCCGCTAGCATTGCTCGACTGGTCCCACCATCTCTCAGGGAAAAAGGTAGGTATACATCTAGACTCTTCTCTGTTCTGGCACCGAGGTGGTGGATGTCCATACAGCCGAATCACTAACTGTCTTCAAATGGCAACTGAAGACCTACCTCTTCCTGAAGCACTTAAACTAGCTCTTATTTTTTCCTGTTTATGTATTATGTTGTATCTATATAAAAATAAATAAATAAATAAATAAATATAGTCCCCAACTCAGTTTTTAGGCTAATGGTATCCCAAGTCTGTCCTATTGAACCAGTGTTAATCTATTCATTGACAGAGAATTAAAGCACTTTTGTACGTCGCTCTGGATAAGAGCATCTGCCAAATGCCAGAAATATAAATGTAAATGTAATGATGCTGGAAGAAAAAATGGCTGCCATTTAAATCTATTAAAAAAAAAGAAGTGAACTCAGAATAACAAGATTTTTTTTCCATCCTGCTGACCTCTAAGACATGGTAAGGGTGCTATTTGAGATATTTGAGACAGGGTCTTAGTAGTAAGAGTGTGAATGCTGATGATTAACTGACCCCAGCAGTAGTTCAGGTGAGCGGTACCACCTGGTGGCCACGTACTCTGTGTAATTGGCGTCTGTTCCTTCTGAGAGGTCACGTGCGAAACCTGAGAGTGATGGATACAAGAAAAGGAAGAGAACGAAAAAAGAAAGGAGGAAATTATTGTCTTACTGAGCAGTTAACTTGTCTAGACAACAAAGACCCAGTAAGCATGAAGTTGTGTTTGTTGTATGCAACGTAACAGACAATACATATGAAGCACAGTCTGTTAGCAGGTCGTTGTGTATGTTTCAATTTACAGAAACAATGCCACATGTCTGCAGTCAGCAGTGTGTGTGTGTGTGTGTGTGTGTGTGTGTGTGTGTGTGTGTGCAGTCTGCTTCTGCATGCTGCAGCCGAAACAAAATGGCTGGAGCTTAAACAGACCATGACTGGCGTCCTGCCCTCAATATGGCGTGTGAGACGGAGGACCTGCTGTATCTTGCCCAAACCCGTACACACACACACACACAGACACACACACACACACACACACACACACACACACACACACACTGGCGAAAAGAGCACAGAGTGTTAATAAGACAGGCATGAAATTAGCCCTAATGCTGAATTCTTAGAAGATTCCTGGAAGAAATTATTTCTTAACTGAACATCGGTTCGATCTAAAAAGCTGTAATTTATCGCTGACTTGTTCACTCACTGATATTACAAAGCGTTCCTGAGAAAACCTGGATGCTCCACAAATTATTCTGAATAAAAAATAAAGCTAAGGAAGCCAACGATCGCTGACAGCTAATCCTAAAGCTAATGCTAATGCATATTATGACTTTTCATGTTTTTCTTTACCACTGATCATATAGAAAATGCTATCACAATATCTGTGTCATCTTCCAGGTGGAATCTCTAAATATGTGTAATATATACTAAATAAGTGAAATGAAGTGAATTAGAAGCTATTTTATTCCTCCTAACCACTAGGGTAATGGAATCGCATGTGATCTTGCTACCTTATTATCTTGCTAGGCAGCTTGTTGCCCCAGTTGGGGCTCCAGACATACCCTCTAAATCTGGAGACCCAGTCCTTACCACCTCCTTTCCATCTGTGTGCTTTTATGCAAAATTGTGAGCATTTGTTCCACTGGTATCCATTAGCAATGAATCATAGAGTTTGTGAGCATTGTATTCAGCTAGTCACTTCCCCCTTCCTGATTGCTACGTTCACCTCTTAAGTAAGTCGCTTCCTTCTTTAGTGGTTTCTCTTGTGTTGCCCACCAACTAGCTGGAAAGGGCGTGGTTGTGTAGCTCTCCCTTGATACCTACCTCATCCATCCTTAAAGGTATACTCCAATGTTTTTCAGCCTAATCTCTACTTCTTACAAGAATTGTAGAATTTGTTTTCTCCCCATTTATGTCATCATGGATGAAATTGCTATCTGCCCTCTTATATAAGCATGAGAAGAGGAAAAGTGAGGCCCTAAGCTAGAACACAAAGAAAAATGAGGCCCTAAGTTAGAACATAAAGAAAAGTGAGAACCTATGCTAGAACATAAAAAGTGAGGACCTAAGCTACAGCAAAAGTGAGGACCTAAGTAAGAAGTTAGAAAAGAGACTGCCTAAGCTAGAACATAAAGAAAAGTGAGGACCTAAAACAGAACATAAAGAAAAGTGAGGCCCAAAGCTAGAACATAAAGAAAAATGAGGACCTAACTAAGAACATAAAAAAGTGAGGCCCAAAGCTAGAGCATAAAGAAAAGTGAGGCCCTAAGTAAGAACACAAAAAAGTGAGGACATAACATAAAGAAAAGTGAGGCCCTAAGCTAGAGCATAAATGAATGTGAGGCCCTAAGTAAAAATATATATATGAAAGTGAGGCCCTATGTAAGAACATAAAAAATTAAGACCTAAGTAAGAACATAAAGAAAAGTGAGGCTCTAAGCTAGAGCATAAAGAAAAGTGAGGCCCTAAGTAAGAACACAAAAAAGTGAGGACGTAACATAAAGAAAAGTGAGGCCCTAAGCTAGAGCATAAATGAATGTGAGGCCCTAAGTAAAAATATATATATGAAAGTGAGGCCCTATGTAAGAACATAAAAAAGTTATAACCTAAGCTAGAACATAAAGAAAGGTAAAGACCTAAGTAAAACTATAAGCCAAAGTGAGGACTTATGTGAGAGCATATGGCAAAGTGAGGACCTTAAATTAGAACATAAAATGTGAAGACCTAAGTAAGAACATAAGGCAAAATGAGGACCTAAGAAAGAATAAAAGGCAAAGTGAGGACCTAAATAAAAACATGGAAGAAATTGGTACATTAGCATGAGCTCACAGGTGACTAGGTCTGGTTAGTGTCATTGTGATTGACAGGAGAGACAGTAATATCATCCCTCCCTCAGATTCCTGTTCACTCATGACTGTGGCATTGTCAGGATTCAAACTTGCAATCTCGTAACAATACTGTGAACGGTTTTTGTTGTTGCACCACTAACTAGCAGCACAGACTTAGAACTTCTAAGGTCGGCTGCCAAACTTCATCAGTGTGAAACCCATTTTTGTAGAAAGTATTCATGAATTATTCAAAGGTGTTAAGTTGCCCCTTCATCACCTCCCTCGCGACACAATCAGACTAGAGTACAGCCAAGATTTGTTCTCAGAAACGTAAGTAAAAGCCTTCTCACAGAGGTGAGCTTTAGCCTACATTCCTACTACATCTTCTCTGGTAAACTAGTTTCCTGGTGTTCAGCGATTCCACACCTGCATCATTAACACTGCAGACAAAACAACCAAAGAACGTCTTCAGGCGACGGTATTTCTAAGAGCGAAACTCACCAAAATCACACAGCTTGAGCACATCATCTGAGCTGATTAAGAGGTTTTCTGGCTTAATGTCTGTGAGAGAGAGAGAGAGAGAGAGAGAGAGAGAGAGTGGGAGAGGAAGCATGAGGAAGAGAAAAACAGGTCACTGAAGGAAAACGTTGAATGTTGACAAATATCTTACATTAAATATCTTACAGACATTAGATATCTAACACATTAAATATCTAACACATCATGTCATATATTTTACATGATACTTGAAATACTCTTTATCAGGTTTGAGGAACAGATTACCAGTCTTCCATTACTACAGCTATGATGCAAACGTAAAGAACAAATGGTGGTTATTAAATATGTGTTGGCTGATTGACTAAACACAACTCCATTTATTTCACTTTTTGGACAATGTATTCCTATATGCCTGTGTTTACATGAATACATAAGACTGAATTGGAATTTAATAAGGAGCATATCCCTGCTGTTTCTTTGCAGGTGTTCCCTAAAGTTCGGGAAGTTAAGTTCAGTCAAATTTGTGTTGTGTTAATTCTTTTGGTGATATTTCCCTGTATCTGCTTACAGTGCACAAATAATACTGCATTTTATTTGAGCTCAACATCAAAAAACAGGCTGCCTGCAAGTGGGACAGTGGCTTTCGCATGCAGCTCCTCCATAATGGCCTAGTTAAAGCCCAGCTCTCTGCCAGTGCTGTTTTTACTTTACTAGGTCATCTTGATGGTTTAGGCATCCACAATCGTACGTTTAGCCAGAGAAGGCTGCATTTCTGACACATGCAGCATGTTAAACAGCTCAAAGATAACAATACAAGCAGAACTTCTCAGAGCTCATTAGAAACCATTCACTCATTCTCAGCAGCTCCAGGTCTCTGACTGAAGTGTGTTCATTGTGTAAGAGTGAGCTGGAAAGGAGCTCAAACAGTCCACACTTTCATTCTACTACTGCAAACTCGCCGGTGTTTCAACCTGACTTGGTAAATTGCTCCAATAGTCCAGATCATTCTCTTACCCCTGTGCACTATGTCGTTCTTATGGCACCAGTGGATGGCTTTGATTAGCTGGTAGATGTAGTTCCTCACTTTGTCAGGCGGAACTCCATTAGGCAGCTCTTCCAGCAATTCCAGCATGTTCTACACAGCGGGAGCAAAAAAAAAATCTTTAGGAAAGAAATCCAAATATATGGCCAAGCAGAACATGAGGTCATAGAATATATATATAGTCAGTCCACATATTTTGAGTTCCTAAAGCTAAAATATGAATGCACCTATCCTTGTATTTTAATCCTTGTATATATATATGTGTGTGTGTGTGTGTGTGTGTGTGTGTGTGTGTGTTCAATTCACTGAGTAAAAAGAACTCTACAAGGAAAAGTGAGGACTTACAGTAAGTAAGAACATAAAAAAAAAAGAGCACCTAACATAAAAAGGGAGGACCGAAGTAAGGGTTCAACGAAAAGTGAGGACTTATGTGAGAACATAAGTTTTTTAGGCAAGAACATAAAAAAGTAAGGACCTAAGAACATAAGGAAAAATGAAGATCCAAGTAAGACTATAAGGCAAAATGAGGACCTGATTAAGAATCTAAAGAAAAGTGAGAACCCAAATAAGAACGGGTTCTTATTCTTCTTCTTTTTTATAGGGAGGACCTATAAAAATAACATAAGGCAAAGTGAGGATCTAAGTAAGGATATAAGGAAAAGCACAGTCTAATGTGAAAGTAATTGAGGACCTAAGCAAAAATATAAAAAAAATGTGGACCTATGTAAGAACATAAGAAACAATGAGGACCTAATTAATAACATAAAGACAAGTGAGGACCTAAGTAAGAACATAAAAAAGCTAGACCTAAGTAAGAACATAAAGTGAGGACCTAAGTAAGAACATAAAAAAGCTAGAACTAAGTAAGAACATAAAGAAAAGTGAGGACCAAAGTGAGAACATAAAGAAAAGTCTGGACCTAATTTATAACATAAAGAAAAGTGAGGCCCTAAGAAAGAACTTAAAAAGCCAGACCTAAGTTAGAACATAAAGAAAAGTGAGGACCTGAGTAAGAACAGATCTACATAAGAACCTGAGAAAAAGTGAGTCTTTAAGTAAGAACATAAAAAAGTTAGGACCTAAGTAAGAACATAAGGAAAATTGAGGACTTGTGTAAGAATACCAGAAAAAGTGAGGACCCAAATGGGAAAAAGTGTCTGCGCTAAATATTTACAGACAACGATGCTATTTTCGGTAGAAAAAGACCTGTAGGAGAATTACCTAGCTATAATAAATTGTAATATGTATCTGTGGATGTCTTATAATGAAATGTGTGTTATGTTGTATGCGTACATTGTGTAGACTTTATTTGTTACCTGCAACTACTGGATCTCTGTCTGTTATTCACAAGAAATTCTTATGTAGGATCCAACAAAAGCTTGTATTTTAAATGAAATATTCCTCTTTCTGTTATTGTGTCCATGCATTATTAATGTGAAGACACCATCGGCTTCATTTGCCCTGTCAATAACGTATTTCGCCGAGCAGACATTTTGCTAAATTCACAGAGTTGAGCTGAACTGAAGCATCCCGCAGAGCGGCTTCCCTGTGTGTACCTTCTCCACATATTCAAACACCAGGTAGAGTTTCCCTCGGCGCCGGAAAGCCTCCTTCAGTTCCACGATGTTTTCCTGCTTGAGCGTGCGGAGCATCTTCAGCTCCCGCAGCGTCGTCTCCTTCACATCCTCGTTCTCTGTGTGAGGAGAACATCAGGCTTTAATAATAATAAAAAAATAAATAAATAAAGGGAGTGCACAAAGCTCCCAGAAGGGCTACTGGTTATTTTTTATGCCTGTTCTACATAGATACACACCCACCTGAGCTCATTAAACAACAGAGGAGTCTCAGGGTTGGGTTCTGCCTACAAGTCTACATCTGTATCGAAATGGGAGTTCCACCTTATTTGAGACGTGTTTGGTCTTTTTTTAGGTTCTTTTTTCATCTTTTTACAGCTATTTTAGACAAAAAATAAGTAATGAAAGAGTTAAGGGTTTAGACATGCAGCTGCATTAAACAGCAAAATAAACTTGCATTAAAAAGTATACAATTTAAATTAATTAAATGATTATATTATTAAATATAATATAATATAATATAATATAATATAATATAATATAATAAAGTTCCAAAATATAATATGGCTTCCTGGTGGTCCAACAGCAGGATCCTGTGCTCTCATTGCCGCGGCCCGGGTTCGATTCCCGGGCAGGGTGCCAACCCAGCCACTGAACAGTTAACTCTCATTGCTGGTCCCAATCCCGGATTAAAAAAAAGGGAGGGTTGCAACAGGAAGGGCATCCAGCATAAAACCTGTGCCAAATCATGCAGATCAAATGATTCGCTAAAAACAGCAGACCCTGCCATTGTGCGGGACAAACGCTAGGAAAAAAAAAATATATATATAATATAATATAATTATCATCCGATCCTAACGAAACCTAGGGAAAAACTTCAGACCTTTTATTTTTATTCAAAGTTCTTTTGGTGCTGATAAACCACAGCAATGGACACCATAATTCAGTGAACCACCGTAACACTGGCTATAAACTATATCTAAGTGTATTTTAAGGCTACACTTTTAAAATAAATCAGTGCATGAAATGTGCAAAAAATGTGTATCATATGACACTAGTGAAGAAGGTATCAATTCTTAAAAGGCACCAGCATGTGGGCACGGCTATGGAACTGAAAGCACGCAGCATGGAAGCTCATGTCCATCTGCTTTTCTTTACCATCTGCCACATCACTAATCCCCACAGCGGCGGATAATGAACGTATTAGTCGACTAGTCTATGCAACATTTAGTATGTAATACTGCTAAACTGGTATATATATGCTTACCTTACTTGTTAACTAGTTAAACTTGTAGAATTAATAAAATGCAGCAAATGAAATTTTTGGGCCAAACTGTTAAAACAGCATATTTCCAATAAAAACTTTTTTTTTTTGAGAATACCAACTGAATTGAATTTAAATGAAAAGTCATTTCAATGCACATTACACACTGACATGCTGCTAAAAAATATTACAGATCATTACTTAGTAGTGCTGTAAAGTAGAAATGATATGTAAAATTATGACACAGTGCTCAGTAAACTGAGAAAATGGCTTTATAAGTTAGCTGAGCTTGTTTTTCTTGCATTTGAGTCATATGGTCTAATATGCTAAACAATCAAGCAGCAGTGTGTAGGTAGCAATTATTTTGCTACATGAGACACAGCACTGGAGATAATCTTGACGTGTTGAAGAAGAGCTAAAGATTTACAGTAGTCTGATCATTTACCTGGAAGCTCAATGAGAGAACTTTAATTGCTTAAAATTCCCTTCAGGGTTCAAGACATAAAACAGATATCATTGGTGTGTCTGTAAATTTAACATAAGGCATACTCGTTTTTTTTAATCATTAATTATTGAGATATGTCTGTTTGATTTTGTTCTCCGTTAGTGTCACTTAATCAGTCTTACCTTCACTGTCCTTGAACTTCTTAATAGCCACGATTTCATTAGTCTCCTGTAATAAAAGGAAGGGTTGGTGATTAGGGATGAAGCTGCCGCTCTGAGGGTCGTTATGCCACACAATCACATTCCCCAGCAGCGGGCCGTAATGAAAAACACACCCGTTATTGCACTTCATTAGCCCGTGAGCTCCGGTGCTGCGGCCCACTAAACAAAAGGCTCTTCTCAGAGTATCGAGGCACGAAAAACACTTAAAACACTTAAATCAGAAAAAATAAACAATTAAAGCATATTTT
The DNA here is from genome assembly GCA_033459395.1 of Hemibagrus guttatus. Taxonomy (NCBI): domain Eukaryota; kingdom Metazoa; phylum Chordata; class Actinopteri; order Siluriformes; family Bagridae; genus Hemibagrus; species Hemibagrus guttatus. Next base: position 10,795,556 of record JAUCMX010000017.1, on the reverse strand, counting down.
GACTGCTGGAGGATGTATATGTCTAGGAATCACAAACAAGACGTAATAATCTCGTGTAGACATAAACAGCAGTGTTCTGTGGAGGATGAGGTGTTTAATGTAGACGTTCAAGATGACTACAATAAGGGCTGTAAGAGGTGTTTTTCTACATTTTTACATTTTTTCTTTAATTATTTTTACAAAAAAAATATATTTTACTTTGTGCCTTTATGGTTTAACGCTTTTCCCTATACTGTATAAAAAGAAACAAATTAATAAATGTCTTAAATATATATATTTTTCCTTTAATTTTAATCCATCTACTCAGGCTTATAAAACAAGAGCCAAAGAAAACCCCAGTCATTAAAATACACAAATCAGCCTCTTGCTGGGGTTACACTGCATTTCCACCAGCCAAGCAGAGCTGCTCTAAAATGAAACTCTTTTAATAATCTGAAACACAACACCGCCACAAACAGCGCAGTAATAAAATATCATTCACAGCTTAGTTAGCTAACAATGGAGAATATGTATGTGTGTAAATGTGTGGCGGTCTCGGAAAACCCATCAGATGGCTGAATTCTGTTTTTGGACAAAATTGAAAGAGTTTCTGAAGACTACTCTTTTCCCCAGAGGCCAAAAATGGAATTTGCTCCTGTTTTGTTGTGTTCAGCATTGAATGTCTTTGTCATGTCCCACAGTGGTGGTTAAAATGAAGCTCATATGAAAGTAGACACTCAGGAATTTGTAGTGTTTCAAAAATATTTTTGTTTTTTCCCTAGCGTACTACGGGCAATATATTCATAGAAAAGTTCCAAAATCCCCCAAACGATTAGTTTTTCTCACACAAACATTTGTATCTTGAAAGTAAATGTTGATATCAAACCCATTTCTGCTCTCTGAGATGCCCAGGTGTTTATTCATCTAAACGCCAGCTAAAATTAGACCTTCAACCACTAAAATTCTGTGTGAGATTATCCAACATACGGAAAAACAGACATCTAAAACCTGTCCTGGCTCATTTTATATCAGACTCACAGGCAGAACATCATTCGTTTGTTTACACTGATTGGAAATGCCCCACAAGTCCGTTTCCATTCTGCTGGGAAAATGGATACTGCTGTACTGTTAAAAAGGGTTCAGGAAATTTAAGAAACCACAACATAGAAATGATTAATTTACTGTTTAATCATACCTAGCTTTTTTTAGCTTCCCAAGAAGTGGCATAAAACCTATGGGCTTGACACGGTGATTACCTCACACGTTTATTAAAGTTGTTGTACAAATACAATCCAATAGCAAAACCAACATAAATCAATTTGTAATCAGATCACGCTTGATAATAGCCACAAGTGACATTTGATTGAAGATTTTCTCAATTTGATGCAAATATAGTATACAAATGAAAATGATGAAAAGTGTTGCACAAATATAGAATTAGGTATTAGGTTAATACACAGTTACAATACACAAACATACAACAAAGATCTCTATAAATGGTTACACAACTCCGATTGACTGTATAGGACTGTAGAAAAGACATTATTTATAATCACACTCTCTGGTGTTTATAACAATTTATCACACTCTCCAGTTTCACCTAAATGAGGATGTGTTTCCTTTTGAGTCTGGTTCCTCTCACGTTTTGTTCCTAAGGGAGTTTTTCCTTGCCACACTCACCTCAGGCTTGCTTATTAGGGATAAATACAAATAAATAAAATATAATAATATTAATCTTAAACTTTTTGTACTATATTTCCTATGTTCTGTAAAGATGTTTTGAGACAATGTCCATTGTTAAAAGTGCTATACAAATAAAATCTAAATGAATAAACTATAGAGCAGATTGTATTTTGTTCAATACATGTATCGTGTGTGTGTGTAGTGATGGTCATTAAAGGTAAAACAGGAACACACTCAGTAGGAGGTGTCCAGAAATGTGCGATTATTTAAATGGAATAAAATGGAGGTATCAGACAGCTGGATGTACTTCCTGCCATGCTCACCGAGCAGCAGGTGATAAAACAGCGCTAACAGCACCACCCATCTATCTCTCCTCCGTCTCCTCGCCTGTACTGTCCTATTTTACACATACTGTCTCCTTCCAAAACACCTCTGTTCTACTTTCAGCCTCCCAGGAGATAAAAGTGTGAGGGCAAAGATGCAAAAGTGAGGACGGCTGTGAGAGATGTGAAGCAGGGCATTACAACATGAGACGGCTCTGTGTGCAGTAAAGTAGGGAAATGTAAAAAGAAGTGCAAGCTGTGTGATGATACAGACCTGAGAAATCTAGAAATTTCTTTACATGGCATGCGTATAAAAGTGGAACACATGTATACTGGTTTAGGAAACCTGTACCTTTCAGAACTACGAAGCTGAACATCACAATAGGTTCCTTAGGATATTCCTACAAACAATTCCTAGACACAGTATGACATCAACATTTGTTTCTTTTGTTTAGGATTTTAAGTCCATCATCCAGCATGTCTTCACACTTGGTGTGTAAAAGCCATGCATTAACACTTCAGCTTCATTGTGTGTGTTTGTGTGTGTGTAGTTGTATGGATATGCTGTATCACCAGTCATTCTAAGTCCCAAGCTGTGCTCTAATTTAAGACCCGAGGCTAACGTCTCTCTGCAGAGAAACAAGAAAAACAAACCAACATGGCTGATTTTACACAACTGCACTACATACATTTTTGTACTTTAACAACATATAACATTCTATATTCATAATCATTCCACATCACTGTATAATATACAGATCCAATCACTGTATTTGGATACTATTTTTTAAATACTTAAATATTTTTACAAATATTTTCCGCTTACTCTATTTACATATCAAGGACAGTCATAATGAGACATATCATATTGTGTGTGATTGTGTATTTGACAAATAAAATTTTAATTTTACTGCATTACCAAAACACTTACTGTAGCAAGACCATCAACCCCACTGATGACTCACACCTTCAAAGAAAATAAGGATTTGATAATGGAGTCCTCAATGAACTGTTCAGATACTCAGCTTTTTTGAGTGGGACATCAAAGTTGCTATTGCTATTTACAGCAAAAATCCTACGTTATGGTGGTGAACAAGATACTAAAACTAATTAGCTATGGTAAAAAACAGCGATGCAAACGTCCACAGTGAGCTCCACTTTAATTAGTAATAAACAGCTCCTCGTAATAAAGTTTTGTGAATTTACAAATCACTTAAAAATGACCACTGATGCTACCAGCTTTTTCACCAGTTGAATTTCATTTGCATTATCTGACGATGCAAGGATCACTGTAGTAATGCTATCTGTTGTACATGGAACTCCAAGTAGAAATGTTCATGAATTCTGATCTATTCTGCTTCCAAAACGAAAAAACATGAACGCATTAAGAAAGGTTATATCTGTATATTTGTATAGCTATTGTAACTCACACAAAGATCTACGTAAATTTTTTATTCCCGATTATTCAATTTGCAACGACGTGATCTATGCTTATAAAAAAGACTCGTCATGCATTCTAATCATGGGGAAAAAATCATGCTGAAAACAACGTAACAAATCTAAACATACAGAGATAACAGACAAAAGCTACATATCCCATTTTGTTTGCGTTGTAAACAACATAAAGAGAATTCTGTTTACTGTCACTGTTCTCCGCTGGATTGTTGTGTGTTTAATCGAGTCAGGGTTTTTGCAGTTTTGTTTGGACTGGACACAATGGATTGCAAGCTTAAATCTTTACCAGAGGCCAAAAAAAAGTCCGCATTGAATCTCATGATATGACTGCTGGATTATATACCAATGGAAATGTGCATCATTTATAAAAACAGGAACAAACTGGATTTTCATAGGTAATGCAGCGAAGTTGATTATTCATTCATTCATTGTCTACCACTTATCCGAACTATTCTCGGGTCACAGGGAACCTGTGCCTATCTCAGGCGTCATTGGGCATCAAGGCAGGATACACCCTGGATGGAGTGCCAACCCATCGCAGGGCACACACACATACACTCTCATTCACTCACACACTACGAACAATTTAGAGATGCCAATCAACCTACCATGGGGATTGGGGGATACCATTGGATTCGGGGAGGAAACCCCAGAGGCACGGTGAGAACATGCAAACTCCACACACACGGCAGAGGCGGGAATCGAACCCCCAACCCTAGAGGTGTGAGGCAAACGTGCTAACCACTAAGCCACCGTGCCCCCCCGAAGTTGATTATATCATTTATAAAATCTGATTATTGGGTTTAAATGTTAGTATTTTATTCTAGCGGTTTCTGATTTGTGCTTTCTGTTTTATTGTGTAGCGTTATTGTGTAGAGGTGTAAATCAGACTCATGGTGATAAAAAAAAGCTGAGATATATGAAGAAAAAAATTTCACTGTTCTTCTTCTTTATTAGTTTATACAGATTTGTCGATCAGTCGATTAAATCTTACAGCTAAACTATACTGCTCAAAAAAATTACAGGAACACTTTGAAAACACATCAGATCTCAATGGGGAAAAATATCATGCTGGATATCTATACTGATATGGACTGGGTAATGGGTTAGGAACGAAAGTATGCCACATCGTTTGATGTAAATAAAAATTATCAACCTACATAGTGCTGAATTCAAAGGCACTCTGAAAATAAAAGTGAAAAACTGAAGCAGCAGGCTAGTCCATTCTGCTGAAATTTCATTGCAGCAACTCAAAATGGTACTCAGTAGTTTGTACAGCTCCCACGTGCTTGTATGCATGCCTGACAACATCAGGGCATGCTCCTAATGAGACGACGGATGGTGTCCTTGGGTATTTCCTCCCCAGATCTGGACCAGGGCATCACTGAGCTCCTGAACAGTCTGAGGTGCAACCTGGCAGCGGATGGACCAAAACGTAATGTCCCAGAGGTGTTCTATTGGAATTATGTCAGGCAAGCATGGGGGCCATTCAATGGTATCAATTCCTTCATCCTCCAGGAACTGCCTGCATACTCTCACCACATGAGGCCAGGCATTGTTATGCACCAGGAGGAACCCAGGACCCACTGCACCAACATAGTGTCTGACAATGGGTCCAAGGATTTCAATCTGATACCTAATGGCAGTCAGGGTCCCATTGTCTTGCCTGTAGAGGTCTGTGCGTCCCTCCATGGATATGCCTCCCCATACCATTACTGACCCACCACCAAACCGGTCAGACTGAACGATGTTACATGCAGCATAACATTCTCCACGGCTTCTCCAGACCCTTTCACGTCTGTCATATGTGCTCAGGGTGAACCTGCTCTCATCTGTGAAAAGCACAGGGCGCCAGTGCCGGACCTGCCAATTCTGGTGTTCAATGGCAAATGCCATTTTTGGCTTCAAAAGGAGCTACTGTTGATTAACAGAGTGCCTTCGAGAAGGTAGAAAGCATTTTATTTTTCAGCCGTGAGACACATATGATCCCAGAACTCTGATCTCAGCTGTCTTCAAGATCAGTGGGCTAGCAGGTCCTCATTCTGACCCTGTCAATCATAACAGATTTCTATAGTGCCTTTGCTGGACCTCATTAGAGGATCTCAATAAAAAAGCAAGTTCAGGAGTCAAAACTGGTTCCGGGCAGTTTGACGACGTCAAGTATTTTTCACATCATTAAGACCAACCTTCTCTCCTCAGCTGCTTGGCATTTGTCAGGCTTTTTTGTATGAGATCTGACAATTATCAAAAAGGCAGGCTATTTGTGACTACAGTGATGTCGGATCTCACACTTGCGAGTCTGATACTCTTTGTGGCGTGTGTGATGGCTCCCCGGTGACCTGCCAGTCTTCAGCATGGATGAGCAGTAGATGAATTGATCTGTCAGACCCTGCACCTGTTTGTGATTGTTCATGAACATGATCTGCTTGGGGATTTTTTTCTGGATGTTTTCTCAGCACTTTTAAGGAGGGTTGGAAATTCTGGAATGTTCTGAAGAACAAAAAAAGATTCTCCAGGAGTCCAAAATGAAGCCCTTCACCAAGGGTTCGAGCAAATTCCAGGAACACTGTATCAGGTAGGAATTAATTACAGCACAGTGAAATGCTTTTCTTCACATGTCGCAGCTTGTCAGAGTCAGCTGTGATACAGCATCCCTGGAGCAGAGAGGGTTAAGGACCTTGCTCACGGGCCCAACAGCAGCTGCTTGATGATACTAGGGCTTAAGCCATTACCATTTGAGCCTCCACTACCCCTTAGGATAGCCAATCTACCTACTGAAATGATTTTATTTAAAAAAAATAAAATAAAATTTCAGTGGAAATCACAAATAACTATGCATTTAAACAGAACTTGTGAATTTGCACTTTTGGTAACTCTTGTGTCCAGTGCGCTTGGGATAGGCTCTGAACTCACTGAAGTTGAACAGATAAATCTTTTGGAAAAGAGGATCTCATGATATGCTTAATGCAGCAGTTTCTCAAACTGTGTGAAATGTAAATAAACTAGCTAGAACCTTGCCATGATTTCTTCTAAGCCATTTCTTCAGATGGGTTTGTAAATAATTAAAACTTGTTTAATTCCGTTGGCTGTAGACCCGAATTTGCAAACGTAGCATCGTAACTCAGTTCTGAGTTAAAAGAAAACAGATTTATTTTAGTTTAGATTTAGATCAGTTTAACAGATTATTCGAACATACAGAATATGCAAAATGCATCTAAAGACTAGCAAATTAATTTAAGGTTTGGTTTCAAGCCTCTGAATCAGCAGGATATTTAATTGCTCTTAACGATTCTGAAGAGTGCTTGGCCCCCAAAAGTCTACATCTTTCTAGCTTTAATTAAAGGATCTTCTCTAAGATACACTGTAGAGTAGGTTTACATCGTACCATGGGAAACAAAATGCACCTGTACACTACCTTTATTTTGACAAAGACAAATTGCGCAGTATATTTTTTTCATGCAGCACACCAAATGGGGCCGCTGCTAGGGGGTGTCTGAGCGCGGTCCAATTGAACTCTAGTGCAGTTTAACTGCAGTGAGAAAAACGAGTCGACTCTGAATCGACTCACTTGCAGAAAGTGAATCAAACATGCTGTGTTTTTTGGGTTGAGCTGCTAAACCAAGGTGCTGCAGAAATGCCATGAGTTTTGGATATTTGGACTGACAAAAGACAAGAAGATACTCAGAAACTTTAAAAGGAATCTGAAAGGGATCATGGCACTGGGTTGGCTTCTGAAGGCCAGTGCTTTTGCCCGACACGATAAAGAAGGCTTCATTTGTACAAATACACACACACACACACACACACACACACACACACACACACACACAAAAGGGAGACAGTCCCTACATGGACAATGTGTCTAGTGTGTAAATCAGAGCAAGGACTCAGACTGCAGCTCGATATTAATACCACCTTGACACCTCATCTTCTCACTCTCTTTGTGTCCCTCTCACTTTTTTTTTTATCCCTTTTCACAATTTCACTCTCTATGTTTGTCCTCTCTCTCTCTCTCTCTCTCTCTCTCTCTCTCTCTCTCTCTCTCTCTCTCTCTCTCTCTCTCTCTCTGTCTATCCCTGTCCGGAGGAGATTATCCAGAGTGGCAGCACCCTGGCCAATGACGTTTAATTCCTCTAAGTCACACTCGAGCAGGGTGTCATTCTTAAGAACGATGGCTCTGTTGGTCTATTTTGATCAGTCGCGAGTATCACTTGAAAAGGAGCAGTGTTAAGAGGGAGCAGTATGAACCAGACTCGATCCTCTGATCTTTCACATGCTACAGGAAAGCACAGGAGTCTGTGGAGTGTGTAGAAGATGCTCTGTGTGTCCTGGCATCTTTCCATCCAGCATGAACTTTTTCAGCAGTTTGTGCTACAGTAGCTTTTCTGTGGGATCAGATCAGAAGAGTCTCAGGTGTCTAATGACTCTGTCGTTGGTTCTTTGGACCACTTTGGGTAGCAACTAATCACTGTGTACCAGGGCATCGCACATGACCTGTTGTTTTGGAGATGCCCTTATGCTCCCACACGTCTAGATATCACAATTTGTATTGTTCAAGTCGCACAGATCCATACGCTTGCCCATTTTTCCTGCTTCTAACACATCAACTTCAAGAACTGTTCATATAAATCCCTCTGATTTACAAGTGTCAGTGTAATGAGGTGTGTGTGTGTGTGTGTGTGTCTACTTCTTCTTCTTCTTCTTCTTTCGGCTTTTCCCTTCAGGGGTTGCCACAGCGAATCATCTCTCTCCACCTATCCCTATCTTCTGCATCTTCAACACTTGCACCCACTAGCTTCATATCCTCATTAATTCCATCCATATACCTCCTCTTTGGCCTTCCTCTTTGCCTCCTGCCTGGCAGCTCCATGTCCAACATTCTCCTACCAATATACTCACTCTCCCTCCTCTGAACATGACCCAGCCATCTTAATCTTGCCTCCCTAACTTTGTCCCCCAAACGTCCAACATGAGCTGTCCCTCTGATGTACTCGTTCCTAATCCTGTCCAACCTTGTCACTCCCAAAGAGAACCTCAACATCTTCAGCTCTGCTACCTCTAGCTCTGACTCCTGTCTCTTCCTCAGTGACACTGTCTCTAAACCATACAGCATGGCCGGTCTCACCACTGTCCTGTACACCTTCCCCTTGATTCTCGCTGATATTTTCCTGTCACACAGAACTCCCGACCCCTTTCTCCACCCATTCCATGTGGCATGAAGCCATGCTGCTGCTCACAAATTTCCACTACCTTCCTTAACCTAGCTTCCACTACTCTTTCCCATAGCTTCATTGTATGGTTCATCAACTTTATCCTCCTATAGTTGCTGCAACTCTGCACGTCACCCTTATTCTTAAAGATCGGCACTAACACACTTCTTCTCCATTCCTCAGGCATCCTCTCACTCTCTAAAACCCTGTTAAACAAACTAGTTAAAAATTCCACTGCTGCCTCTCCTAGACACTTCCAGACCTCCACCGGGATGTCGTCAGGACCAACTGCCTTTCCACTTTTTATCCTCCTCAAAGCCTTCCTGACTTCATCCTTTCTAATCTTATCTACTTTCTGACAGAGTTCACCCCTTCTACTCTTTTTTCCCTCTCATTTTCCTCATTCATCAGCTCCTCAAAGTATTCCTTCCATCTCCTCTGTACACTCTCCTCACTTGTGAGCACCCTTCTATCTCTATCCTTAATAACTCTAACTTGCTGCACATCCTTCCCATCTCGATCCCTCTGCCTAGCTAACCTGTACAAGTCCTTCTGTTCTTCTCTAATGTCTAACCTAGTGTACAACTTGTCATATGCCTTCTGCTTGGCCTTACTCACCTCCCTCTTCACTCTGCACTGTAACTCCTTGTATTCCTGTCTATTCTCTTCTGTCCTGTCCATGTCCCACTTCTTCTTGGCTAACCTCTTCCTCTGGATACTATCCTGAACTTCCTCATTCCACCACCAAGTCTCCTTATCTTCTTTCCTCCTTCCAGATGACACACCCAGCACCTTTCTCCCGGTCTCCCTGATCAATTCTGCTGTAGTTTCCCAGTCATCTGGCAGCACTACCTGACCACCCAGAGCCAGCCTCAACTTCTGTCTAAAGTATGTGTGTATAAAAATTTTAATTTATCCTTAAATAATTTATTTATTGTCTACCACTTATCCAAACTATTCTCAGGTCACGGGGAGCCTGTGCCTATCGCAGGCGTCATTGGGTATCAAGGCAGGATAAACCCTGGACAGAGTGCCAACCCATCACAGGGTACACACACACACACACACACACACACACACACACACACACACACCAATCAACCTACCATGCATGTCTTTGGATTGGAGGAGGAAACCAGAGTACCCCGAAGAAACCCCCAAGGTACAGGGAGAACATGCAAACTCACCACACACACCACACACACACACACACACACACACACACAACACACACACACACACACACACCACACACACACAGCGGAGGCGGGAATCGAACCCCCAACCCTGGAGGTGTGAGGCAAACGTGCTAACCACTAAGCCACCGTGCCCCCTAATTAATTAATTCATTTGATGAAAAAAAAACAACTCATTCACTCATTTGTTTCTCAATTTATTTCTTAATTTCTGGAATGTTTGGTTAGTCAACCATCCATCAATTTTTTCATTTATTTACTTATTTATTTATTCCAATTCACTCTTTTTTATTTTTTATTTTTAGGTGTTCTTTCTTCTTACAGTTTCTACAGTTACTTTCCTTTTTTTTAATGAAAATACAAAAACATGTTCTCCAATTAAACAAAATTCAGTTACTCCTTTGTTTTTCAGTGATTGTTTTTATAAAAATCAATCAGCAGCCAATCCAAATCAGTGTGGTTTTATCTGTGATGTGTTTCTACCTTGTTTTTTTTTCTCCATCAGCACAAACAAGGTACTCTTAAATCTGTTTGAAATCTGACAGGGTGCTGGATAACCGCACACACACACACACACACACACACACACACACACACACACACACACACACACACACACTATGTGCTATATGGGATTTACATCTTCAATATACACCATCCCCAAAAACCAACACTCTCTATCAGCTCAGTTGGTGGTGATAGTGATGATGATAGTGGTGATAATGATGGTAGTGATGATGATAATGGTGATGGTGGTGATAGTGATGATGGTGATGATAGTGATGATGATGATGATGATGATGATGGTGGTTATAGTGATGAAGGTGGTGATGAAGATGATTATGATTATTACACAAAACATATGAGGGCATCTGCTCAGTTTCTTGGATATCTGATGAAAAATATACACAATCCATGCTGTATCATTTTATCCCTCCTTACACTTGAAGAAAAAACACCTTCAGTTTATGTGACAACTTCTCTACCTGATAAAATCTCTATCTCTATCCACCGACAACAGCGCTATCTCAGGCAGAGTGGTTTACCACTGGCAGGGCCATTTACCTCCTTGACCATTGACCGTATCTCCTTTCAGATAACCATTGCTCTACCTTGGGTGTGAAAGAGGGACAAACTGTATGAAAAAAAAAAACCCATGAGCAGTCCTAAAAGATTCATTTGTTGGACCAGTCAGATGATAATTCACCACAGGGGATTGAGAGGGCGGGCAAAGAGTTAGTATAGAGCATGAATATTTATTACCTTCAAACAGAAAGCTGAGGTGACATTAGACAGAAGGTCACGAAAACTAGAACAAGACCATGTAATTTTTTTTGCCTTTTTTGTTCTAGCTCCTGTGCCTCCATGTTTGTATAGAGTGCTTATGTGAGGTATGTCCATTAAAACTGGTCACATGACCTCTCTCATTCAAGCTATAATTAGATATTTCCAGCCACACGAAAACCTGAATTTAATAACTGTAAGACATGAGAGCTGTAGGCATCAGCTGAACATACTGCTTCATACAGTCTATATTAGGGTCACGGTTCATAATCTTTCTTAGCAAAGTAAGAATCTTTGCTATTCGCCGTAGTATGGGTCAATGAACCAGAACCATTCTGCTCTTTCATGAGGACAAGACACCAGGGCATGGGTAAAAAGTCTCTGAGATTCCTGATACTGTTTCACGGTTACCTTGTAAAAAGACACACACACACACACACACACACACACACACACACACACACACACACACACACACACACACACTTTCCTGTGGGAGGAATGCAGACTGGGTGAAATATGTCCTGTCTGGACTAAAGAAAGAGGACAGGCCCGCAGGTGGATTACTGGACAGAGGATTTGACCATCTAACCACTTCCTAAAATACAGGAAACAGATAAAACAAGACGACTCTTGTTTTTTTCCCTTATCTTTCAGTCAGTCACCTACCTCCATGTCGCCTTGTGATCTGCCTCATTGTTCCACTAATGCACATTCGATTACTCACGCTTTTAGTCCTTCTTGCTAACTGTGGAGTGTCCCACTCTAAATGACCTATTTTTCTCATGCCATGCAAAAGCTTCTCTCTTCTCTCCTGCTCACTCACTTCTGTCCCACTTTTTTCATCATTAGGGAGAAAGAGACTCCCTGCTCCCACAAAAATAGGGCGAGAGGCTATTTCCAACACCGCTGAACACCGAAACACATAGACTTCATATTCCGGGGACATTTTGCGAACAAAACTAATTTATTCGACTTTATAAAACTGGTTTGATCCACAGAAGATCCTGTAGGCAAATGATGTCATGTCAGAGATAAGTGTCCAAACTATATTGAGCTTTCCTTAAAATATTCTGTTGAACTCAAGTGTCAACATCTAGATATTTTTTTCCCATAACGATACTGAAACCTTGAATATCATCTGACGATATCGGACGACTGTCCAATATCTTAACTTTAAAAACTGCGAAAGCTTTAAGATGACTTTTAAACTGAAGCATCTTTAAATCCACTTCAAGTCTGTTTACTTACTTACAGGATCAGATTCATTCATTTTTTTTTATCACCCCTGACACCTGATCTACCATTTCTTTTGCTGTAATTGAGTCTGATCTTATGGACCAGACTGGTGTCTTCCCAAGATACAACAAAACATAAAATACCATTAAATACAATTAGGGCCTGAAAAATGGAGGACTTTGCTGCTGCATAGTGTGATGACAAGCTGCAGTGATTTATGTCATTTACATCAAGAAAATTAAAGGGAGAGAGAGAGAGAGAGAGAGAGAGAGAGAGAGAGAGAGAGAGAGAGAGAGAGAGAGAGAGAGAGAGAGAGAGAGAGAGAGAGAGAGAGAGATGGACAGGGAGAGAGAGAGACAGATGGACAGGCAGAAAGAGAGAAAGTTTGGAGTGGAAGACCTCAAGTGTCCTGCACAGACCTGCACCCTGACTCAACCCCACTGAACTCCATTGGAATGAACTGGAACTGGAGCCTCAACATCTCAATCAGTGTCTGATCTCACTACTGCTCTTGTAGCTGAATGAATGATCACAAATCCACACAGCCACAATCCAACATCTAGAGCTGTCACTTTTTAAAAAAAACAAGTTTCGAATGCCACGCAATTTGTTTGAATATATTCGAATACCCCTGTCCAAAAAAAGCTACCGCAATACAAACACTCTTCTCAGTATTTTATTAACACCCTGTACAATGTCACCAAATAATATGCAATCATGGCTGTCTGACTTGATTGTCAGCTGCCTCAGTTTGTTGTCGTGGAGGTGTAAGACAGCTGTTTTTTACAATGTTGACAAACAGCCTTATCTTTGCCTGTAATTTTCCCATTTGCGGTGTGGAACCCAAAATACTCTGCTTTTTAGATGATTTGGGGTTGTAGTTGTCCGCTCAAAGCAGTTCCTCTGCATGCTGTTACTTCCATTTTCACATCATTAGCTGGTGGTCAAGATGACATTCAAAACTTTGAGGGCTCCCCCTGCTGGATCAGATGCTAAACAACACAACTAAAAGCTGTCTAATGTGCTTAGGCTGCCGAATATGAATTGTTCACGCCATGTTCGAATATCAGTTAAAAAGTGACAACCATAGATTCAACGGCGAAGCAAAAGACTATAGGTAAAGCGTTGATACAGTGTTGATGCTGTCGGAGTGATCTATGATGTGAAAGAACCTCACAGGATCGTCAGACATCTTACCTCTGTGTTGAAACCGATATAAAGATGAAGATCAAGATTATCAGTTCAATAATATAATATAATCGTTTAGCTGTAGAAACGTGTGAAAACGCTCGGTACAAGTCATTCATTTTCTTGTTCCTCAAATGCTTCATGCCCAGCGTTTTTCTTATCCTGACTAATCAGGCTAAAAGGAGCACTTTATGATGTCCTTTTTTGTCCTTGGTGACTAACCCAGGCAGAAGATTTACAGGGACGTGTCTGGACTTTAAAACAGTTAGTCAGTTCTTAAATAGGTTAATCACGCCCTTTAAACTATGTGGAGCAGCTGTAGCTAGATTTCACGGCTGGGCGTGACGATGCGTGACGATGCGTGACAATGTGACATGGAGGATAAGCTCAAACAGTTGTATGTGGCAGAATTATTGGCACCTTTTATAATATTCAAAAGACATGGAAAAAATAAACCCTCTAAACTAAACCTCTATAACTAATGATTTCCGATAACGATACTGAAACCTCGAATATCAACTGACATGTACGATTTAAAAACTGCTAAGCTTTAAGATGACTTTTAAACTGAAGCATCTTTAAATCCATTATGAATCTGTTGCCTTTCTTACAGAATCAGGTTAAATTTATTATTTTATCACCCTAATACTTGAGCCACCATATTTTGCTGGAAGTGAGTCAATTCTGATCTTGTGGACCAGACTGGTGTTTCTCAAGATATAATAGAAAACAAAATACCATTAAACACAATTAGAGCCTGAAAAATGAAGGACTTTGCAGCTGCTTAGTGAGACGACAAGCTGCAGTCCTTTATGTCATTTACCTCATTTAAAAGAGAGAGTTACAGACAAATGGACAGACAGAAATAGAGAGTGAGACAGACAGATGGACAGATGTAGTATGACAGAAGAGAAAGAGAGAATGAGCTGCAGGTGAACAAACTAACTTGCCTCATGTACATTAAATGTACCTATAAAAGGATTTTAAAAAAGGCTGTTGTATCATAAGAAATCACATTAAGACATGTTTACTGTAAGAGTAACAGTAACTGTAACCGTGTCATTAATCAATTTCCTGTAACAGCATGTTCCCCAAGTGTTTTATTCCTTCAGTAATCAGTACACGAAGCGTCAGAGGCATGTTTTAAACCATACACACACACACACACACACACACACACACACACACACACACACACACACACACACTCACCCTGAAGCAATGCCTATAACACGCACAACATAATATATCATTTAATCGTCATTTTTCTGTGAAAAAAAAAAAAAAATTTACTGTGATTCTGTTTGTTACCGAATCCGAATCAAACCCAAAGCCTAATGGAGACAAACTGACTTGGCTTCATTCTGAAAGTCTGTGGGGTAAACAGGTTTAACAGACAAGAGAGGGAAATGAGAACGTGCACCAAACCCACACACAGACACACAGACACACACAGACACACAAACTATTTCCCTGAATGTCACAGCCAGCCTCATTTTAACGCCTTCCTCATGCATATCTCACGCTGTCAGCTTTTTTTTTTATAGCTATGAAGTTCTATTTGTGCAACATGGCTAAAAAAAAAGGCTGTGAAAAGAGTGTTAAAGTGAAAGAATACAAATAAGTTGTATATCTCAAGGGCAGCTATATTGAGATGTGGAGCAAAATATACAGTATTGGTGATAGATTATTATTATTATTATTATTATTAGAAACATTTTTGGCTCAACACATCCTAAACACAACCAGCTCTAGAATTACCCTCTAAATTACACACAAAACACAAAATGGAGGAAGAGGAGGAGGAGCCGTACGCTGGTCTAGCAATATTTAAATATCAAATATTTATAGCTTTAAAGGAGCAGTAGAAAAACGTTTTTTCCTTCCTTTTATTCAATACTACTATATTTTCATTCTGCTAGTGGACTAGAAATCGACTTAAGGAAGGTTTTTTTTCAGTCTAAACAAACGAATGATGTTCTGTGAGTCTGATATAAAATGAGTCAGGATTCTGTTGGCTTACAGTGTGAGATTTGTGTTTTTCCCTAACACAGAATTTTAGTGGTTGAAGATCAAATTTGAGCTGCTTTTTAGATGAACAAGCATCTCAGAGAGCAGAAATGGGTTTTATATCAACATTTACTTTGAAGATCGAAACATTTGTTTGAAAAGAAACGAGTTGTTTTTGTTTTTTGGAACTTTTCTATGAATATATTGCTCCTAGTAGGCTAGGGAAAAACAGAAATACTTACGAAACACTACAAATTAAAAATATTAATCCTCCGAAAGTCTGCTTTCATATGAGCTTCATATTAATCACCACTGTGGAGTGACACATGACAAAGACATTCAATGCTGAACATAAACACAAAAAACAGGAGGAAATTCCATTTTTTGGCCTCTGGGGGAAAAGAGCTAAAACTGTGGCCTCGGAAAAACTGTATTCCAGTTTGGAAAACTGACTTCTGGTCCGGAATTCTTTTCTGCTTCCTTTCAGTCATTTCACAAACACTATACATTAGAGTAAATGAGAGTTGTGAGAAACAAACAAAAAAAAAAAGATATTACAATTAATAAAAAATTTCACATTTTGGAACCGCTCAACTGTTAGAGACCTAATAAAAAATAAATAAATAAAAACAATAATAAAAAAAAAAAGAATCTTACATAAAAACACACCAGTAAAGTGTCAGTTTGTTTTAAAAATTAAAAAATGATTTTTTGAAGTAAATTTGCTTTTAAATGCAAAATAATTTTGGACAATATCAGTCTCTTTGGTTTTGTGTTTTGTTTTGTTTTTTAATTTTTGGAAGCCGAGATAATATTAGTTTATTAGTTTGCATCTAAACATTTAATTATCATATTAGTGACATCACAAAACCTTGTTTACCAATCAATCCTTCCTTCCTTTCATTCTTCATCCTCCTGCTTCAAAACTGCATCTCTCTCACGTTCAGCATGTACCAAGCTGCAGATTTGTTCACACTCTGCATCATTAACGCGTGCTCAAATCTATGAATAAGGGCAGCGGACACTGAGCCCCTCTGCATCCATCACCGAGTCCTGCTGACGATGAGTAATCTGTTTTTGTGACTGAATGAAAGACGAGACGTAGGAGGCTGATCCCACACTCGTTTGTTGGATGTCCTTACAATCCTGACAGGCCTTTTTTTTGTCGTCGCTGTTGTTGTTTTTGTAATGTGACTCAGATAATGGAAGTCCAGATGACCACTAAAAGCAACCGAGAAAATAAAAAAAATAAAAACCAGGAGACTTCAGCAGAGCAAGGCACTTCGGTGTTGATTGTTGCAGCTACGTCAGAGGGCCGTCATCAAGGCTATGAAAGGATGAATCCAGTGGTACACTAATGTGTGCTGTTAACCAGTCTAGTTCTCGCCTCTCTAGCTCTCAGCATCCACCTGTAACATGTATCCATGTGGAAATGAGTATAAATATCTCTTTGTGAAAAGGTTAGATTCGTGACAAACATAGGATGACCTAGATATCCTTACAAAAGTTGCAAAACTCTCCACTTCACCTCCCAATTTGCCAAAATCTGCATTTAATAAACACTGGGCACTGGGATCCGGGCCTTCTAGCAATTCCTAAAAATCTGCATTTGAATTATTTATGAGCACGAAGCAAAATGCTAATAAACACTACTTCCCTTAAACTTTCCACAATTAAACGCTGATGAACTGATTATAAAAACTTCCTGCCGTTTACAGCAGGATCTTCATCTTTCTGTATAATGTCGTGTGGACTGATTAGTGACGTGCTCCGCTGGCTTGTTTCTCGGCTTTCTCTCTAATTTGTCTTTTTCTGGAGAAAATCCACTTATGCTAAATCAGCACTTGAGTGGCACGCAGCACTGACACAAATCAAATAATACGCATAATTAGGAATAGGAAGGCACTATAATTATGATACAGTGTTATAAACTTAGCAAAACAACAAAAAATGGGTTAGTTTTTATGAAAATATCATTAATGCAAAGCTAAAGACACTTAACAGAAGTAAACAGTGTGCTAGTTAATATAAACTATTTTCAATAAAAGTTCTGGAAAACCGATTAGTGTGAAATTTTTGGACAATAAGAAAAAGGTTCAAGGAGAAATCTTAAAGAAGGTTGCTTGGCTCGTTCTTTATATGAGCTAGCAAGTTGATTTTAAGCTAAATACGTTGTTTTTTTGGGGCAGAAGCACAGATGCAGTGTGGGTAAGAAGGATAGTAAAGGCATCTGGACAGCACTTATCTCTGTTTACTTGATCTATTTTTTTCTAGTTTCTACTCAAAAGACAGCAAGACTAAGAAAATGAGGCTTTTACGATGACGAAAAATATTTGTTAATGACCATTTTTTCTGTGACTAAGACAAAACAAGACCATTGTGCACTGTCACAGAAAATGGAGAGAAACCTGTGGCTATAAAATAGGCGTAAAGAATATCACAAATCTTAAAAGGCATCTGAAGGTGCGTCACCCTGCTATTTATGCAGCTTCTGTCACGGAAAGTCAACTATTTAGTCTTATTTAAGTACTTTTTCTTAACATTAGGTCAGTGTTACTGGATGTGTCCACAGGGAAATTCACTAGCAAGTTTTATGTTTTTATGTTTCAGCTTTCTGTTAACTAACGTCAGTTAGCTAGCCTTACTGCATAGTTCTGAGCCAGCCTTGCAGAAATGTACAATGCGTAATTATATATTATACAACAGTTTGGCTTTTCTGCAGCATTCAGTTCTGTTTCTAATGAAATCTGTATCACATGCTGTAGCAATATTATTTAGGCCATAGCCTGTTTGTTTTACCAACTTAATAGCATGCAGATAGCAAGCTGTTTCTAAAATGACAGATGGATTTAAACGTTGGCCATGTAGAAGTTATTGGCCATGTAGTGGCCATTGCTTAAGGCTGGAATACACTACAAGATTTTTGCCCCAATTTTTCCCTATTTACATTCTGCGTAAGTTGACGCTCCCATATCTGAGTTGACAGATTTCATAAAAAATTTTTATTTTGCTTCCAAATGTACACCCTTAATGGTTATTATACAGTAAATACTGTTGGCAGACAAAGGTATGTTAGTAATATTGTCATGGAGGGTTTGGCTAAGTTCCCTGTTGGAACACTAGAGGGCTTCCAGCGGGGGTTTGTTTATGTCTGTGCCATGTGTCTTTGTTTTTGTGTTTGACATGTTTGCCTCGCCTGATCCCGCCTCTGTACACCTGTCCCTCGTGTTGCATTGATTATCTCCCCTATTTATATTGGTTGTCTTGCCTGTGTTGTTTGCTAGTCCTCGTCGTTAATGTGTGTCTTTTCTGTTGTTGGGACTTCGGGTTTGGTTTTCTTCCTAGTGTTCCTGTTGATGTGTTTGCTTATTTTTTAAATAAAACCCCTGTTTCAAGTCTATCCCTGCACATGGGTCTGATTTCTCCAGCCTGGTACCACCGACCCGTGACAAATATATGTTCAGCTACTTTTGAACTTCTGTCTGTTTATTGCACATTTATTTGAATTTTCAGAAAATAAATGCAGTTTTTCCATAACAGCTAAAAAAACCATTTTTGGTTTTTACTTAATACTTGAACTATAGACCACTTTTACCTATCCTTACTGTATGATCCTACCTTAAAAATTAGCAAGGGCAGCACAGCAGGCTGATCTCCAGCTAAGAAAAAGGGATATGTAGAGCTGCACAAGTGTTAAGAGTGCAATGTCAATATAGCTTGTTATCTTGATTCAAATCTCTCATAAGCTTAATTGGTCTAAAGAGAGAATAATGACTATTTTTGTCTAAATTTGCATAGAAAATTAACAAAATTAAAGCTGGTAACTGCAGTTTGACTAAAACTACATTAAGACTATTTAAGACAAAAATATCTAAAATGTAATAAAAAGACTAATAACCATTTTCGTCTGAAGATAAAGACTAAATCAAAAATGGCTGTCAAAATTAACACTGGCCACCACACGTTTATACTTTAAATGCTGTTGATCACAAATTTATTTCAAATCACACTGATGTCACATTGATTACAGTCTGGTATGTAAATCACTACTTGTTTTTTAATCATACTTTATTAGGCGTTACACCTACCTTTGTAGGTGTACAGTAGGAAATTATAGCTCAAGGTATTTTTTCCAATGTGTAGTATGTATCATACCCTTCATTAGCATCATGTTCTAGATGCAGGTTATTTTTGAGGTTATGGACAATTTTTTTTTTTTTAGTTTGTTTACACCTATGACTGTGACCAATGAGGCTTACTCTAAAAAAAATCATTTACCTTAAGTAAAAAACAAAAAATAACATTAGTTTTCTTTGCTGCAAATTCTTTTATTGACTCGTTGCTGAGTTTCTCTTGTCATATTTCACAAAAAAAAGCCTGTTCGATATGCAAACGCTGTAATCACTCAATCAATCCCTTTGTGTTCGCTTTGTATTTTTGTCACACCAGAAAAAAAGAAAACAATGTACAAAGAGAATATTTTAAAATGATTTCGCTGTAACTGTTTACTGTAAATCCGCCAAAAAAAAACACATCCCACCTTTTACTGTTACAAGACAATACTTCAGCTTTACACTGCGGTTATGGATTGGATTTTAACGTGCTGTGATTTTATACGTGTTCAAGTCTTTTTCCTTGTAGTCAGTAGGGTAACTGACTCACTCGAAGTTCGATTTCAGACCCAACAAAGGATTAAGTACCCCGTCGAGGGCAGATGGAGCCGAAAGCTCTACGTATCGTCGCCACTTGGTGTAGGGAATAAATCCCTCATATTATCAGGGAAGTGTGCTGCTGCAATCAGCGAGCTATCGGACTTTAAAGATCACAGCCTCGTCCTCTAATCTCAGCTCGAGCCTGTGGTTACACAGAAACATTATATAAAGCTCCAACAGTAAACCAGACAGGCAAGTGAAGTCATTTGCAGTACAAAGAAATGAGCTGGGCAAACAAGACAGGCAGGATCCATTGTTTGCAAGTGCGAAAACACTGACAGATAAAACCCTGAGTGACATCGCGCCATGTTTAACGAGGGTAATCATCAATCAGTTTGCTTTCGTTCCCCGAATTATACGAGACTGAAAATTAAAAGTGCACCAATTGACGTTTTCTTTCAAACGCTTTCAACTGCTGGGAAGCACGACGTAATTTTGCTTTTAGATCCCACGAAAAAAAAAAGACTCTCTAAATACGTGCCATTAATATTGGTGGAAAAGCCTGTCATTTCATGGCACGGATCTATAATTAACACGGCTTGGTGTGCAACACTGCTGCAGTGCAAACAGCTGCGGCTCGAGAGCCTGCTTAAGGCTCCTGATCGCGACTGATTTTAGCCTATCGCACCCCAGCCATAGTGACACAGGGCTGATTCTGGATCAGCAGTGCTACTGCCATGTGACCTGTTTTTACCCTGCAGCTGTTGGGGTAGGAAATCTTTAGGACAGAAGCACAGATGCAGTGTGGGTAAGAAGAGGTTGCTATGGATAGTAAAGACATCTGGACAACACTTATCCCTTTTTTTTTCTTGCTTTTACTCAAAAAACAGCAAGACTAAGAAAATGAGGCTCGGGGTTACACAATAAGAAAGAATTCGCTAACTAAAGAACTAACATGAAACAGGTAAACACAGTAAGGTAGTAAAACAAAACAAAAAATAAATAAATAAAAATAAATAAACAAATAAATGTTTTTTTTTCCTCAATTAGGTTTTCTTCTTCTCCCTACTGAGAGCAAAGAATGTTTTTTTTAAATAAAGATAGATAGATAGATAGATAGATAGATAGATAGATAGATAGATAGATAGACAGATGCAATAGAGAAATGTACGATAATTTTATGAAAGTTTTTCGATCAAAAATTATAAGATTGAACAATAATCCACCTCGATAACATTCATTACGGCGGTTTCAGTGAAAAACACCAGCTCAAATGGAGATCAAATCTGCATCTAGTGGGTGTGTCAGTCTGACATGACTCTCACTGACAAGCTGCATGAATCTACAGTCTGGGTTTGAAAGAAATCAGCCACCGTCTTACATCTCGCTAATCCTTTGCATTCTGTACACTGTACATCCTAATGCCCACCGGTGGTGGAGGTGTATTTTTTTCCTTCAAAAATCCAAAATATTCAGCTTTATAAAGTTTATCCTTAAATCCTATTGTGAAATCTTTACATTTCTGAAAGACGTCCAATTATAGGTGAGATGAACAGATACCGAATAAAGTAAAAAAAACTAACTTTGATGCAAAACATTATCAATAGGTATATGCTGTAATTGAAATGAATACAAGTGTATTTTCTGCCCGGGAACACAAGCTTGCTCTCTTACTTGATGGATCGAGCCGACGGATCACTGCTGGAGATGGTGATTGATTCCCTCAGGCCACATCCATTCATTGTGGGCGTCATGGATCAGTACGAGCATTTAAGTACCATTTTAGATAACACACTGAAGTCTAAGCATAGAAAAAAAAAAAGACCAGTGGAAATATTTCTATAGAAAGGTCTGCATCTATTTCACAGACCTCTGACAGACCTTTTATTATCAATGTCTCGTGTTGATGTTTTGTTGGTTTCCAAACAGAAAGCGCCTTCCAGCTATATATGAATTTTTTTAAAAATAACTGGAGCACCCTTCAGAAGCATAGCTCATTATATGAGTAACAGGCTGATCGAAAGACAAGTCTCGTGTTCCCCTTCGCAGTCATCGCCTGCCTAAGTGAAGTAACAAGCAGCGTAAAATACAATTTATTCATGAGGCCATCCGTCTGGTGAATAAAACCGTGAATAACAAGCAATAAACAACTTCCTTTTAGTGGAATTCCAAAGGCCCTGGGTAGCGAGTGCGTATGTTCAGCAATATTGCTGCAAATCAAAGAAACCTTATCTGAGTCCAGATCGCAGGTCAATAAAGGAGGAGGCAGCAACAAACAAGGATAATCCTCATACATAAAGCAAAGAACAAGTGAGAGGAGAAACCAGGAAACTAAAAAACTAAGAAAACGAAGCTAGGGCCTTGCATGATGAGATGAAAGAACTTGAATGAGTTAACATAGAACAGGTGAACACATTAAGGTAGTACATCTACCCCTGATGACACAGGGGTAACAAACAGCAGCAGGTAACATAGATGAAGCAAAACCAACAAAAGAGGTGCTCATGGTGCTGGGAAACGCTTAGGGAATTAGTGATAATTGTGTTAAAAAAAAACTCCAAACACTACAACAGACATATTTCTACTGATTTTTGTTAACATGTTGTTATTTACCCCATGAGGCCATGAGGCATACTGAACAATTTTTTTTAGAACTAGTGTGAAATGGGTGAAGGGGAGGAGCTTCCAGAGAGTGTCAGTTAGTATTGAAGAGTTCAAAAATCCTGCGCTAATATCCATTGGTTAAAAAAAAACATTTTTTTAAATAAAATAAAATAAATGTAAAATAAATAAATGAATGAATGAATGAATGAATGAATAAATAAATAAATAGATAGATGGATAGATAGATAGATAGATAGATAGATAGATAGATAGATAGATAAATAAATAAATAAATAAAACAGCTCTTTAATATATATTAGAATATCTTCCAGTGCACTCCAGTGTTAAAATGCAGAGCTCCTAAATAAATGTGTAAAGACCATTAGGTTTGATATGGTCTTCAAACAGGGACTCAAAACTAACTGACAGACTACTAATGTTGTATTAATATAATGTTTGTGTTCATATACTTTATAGTACATGTACAGACTCATAGACTCATTTGTAGGCAGGACTAAACGAACCAAGCTGTATCCCATATCCTGTCGTCCCTCTGTTACAGGACACACAGGAGTCTTTGTGTGAAACTGGTATCTCTCTACCAGACCGTGTCCCACACCGAGAGCTGCCAAGTCCTGTTCAATGATATGCCACTCGATTAGCACTGACAGCCTGAGCAAGTCAAGAGCAAAAGTGGATTTTGCTGCCTAGCAGGGGTTTGTAGTGTCCTGGGTTTGTAGTGCTCGCACTCGAGTCAAGGACGCAGCTGATAATCACTTTCATACAGACTCAATCGAACCACAGGCCATAGTGGCAGAAAATGAAACTTGATGTGGAGGTGTGAGGTGTGTACTTGCTACAAAACAAACCTCATTATACCAATTTCAACCAAAAGTGTGGCAGATCTCATCAACTGAAGGTATACTGTACTACCTAAGGAAATCTGTCCATCATTCCCAGTTTGACCAGAGTCCTCTTGACACGAATAAAACCATTTCCCCGACCAAGTAATACATGCAGCAACATTTAATTCGAGAAATCCTCGTTTTGTTGCCATGTAACTAACCAGAGCTCCTTTTGTAATAGGGTGAATTTCAGGGTCGCAGTTTTTACAGCCTGAATCACGGAACTTGACCTGGTCAGCAACATGAAGAAAAGTCTTCTGGTCTTCTGCTTCCTTTTCATTTTTCACACTAGAGGAATCTGCCCCGTCACCGGGCTGTATATTGCCTGCCTGCTTACAATACGCTGAGTCATCACCAAGACCTCGGATCCAAGTCTCTGAATATGATGCTTTAACACGTCTGCTTGTTGATATAATGCTGAAAAATCCTTCCAAATCCTTCATTATTTTAATGACACCAAAAAGTGAGCCAACATTTTTCAGCCTCTTTTTTTTTTGCAGCATGAAACAGTTTAAGGAGAGGAGGTAATGGAGGAGGAGGTGATCTGGTTCAGGGACACGGTGGTGTATGGGGTGCAATTTTAAAAAAAATATCTCTAAGTACAGTACACGTTTCCCAGCTTTTACAGTCTGCGCTCTGACGTAAATTTGAGGCCAAGTTTATACGAATGTTCTGGAAAGACAGGAGCATTGCTAGGCTTTTCCCAAAGAAACTGAAGCATCTAGAGGCATCTCTCTCTCTCTCTCTCTCTCTCTCTCTCTCTCTCTCTGAGGCTCAATTTGCTTTTGGAAAAAAAATGGCTACACAAGTTATTTGGAGCATTAATCAGTGTCTACAAAACAGCAACCTAAACCTTTCGAGTTATGTTAAGCAAAGCTAGTTTTTTTTCCTAACCAAAAGTCAAAGACCAACTAAACGTACATTTTCATTATTTTTATCACTCTGCATGTCCGTGATCATCATGTAAAATTCCAATTCTATCTTCTATCTTTGGAAAACAACCTTGTGGAGGTCTGTAATGCTTCAATTAAATATTTTTTTAAAAATGGGGATGAATGAAAATACAAACGTTTTGACAGCCTAACATCTGTGACTACAAGAGTTTCTCGCATGAGATTCGCAAGCACATAAATGAATGCAAAGCCTGATGGTGGAAAGCCTTTCACTGAGTGAATCATTTGGGGAAAATCTGGACTAGTTCTCGATGTGATCAAATCAGAGGAAACGATGAATTCTGCTTAGCCCCAACAGACACCGCAGGACAACCAGCGATATGAATTAGCACAAAGGATTCAAAATTCCTCAATGACTTTGAGGGAAAAAGACCTCTGATTGGTCGCAACCTGTGAGCAGGTGCTGACTGTGTGTTTCAGTATGTTATATGCTGTGGGTGAATGAAGCTCCTGTTAGTATTAGGTGGGAATGAAGAGACTAGTTGTGTGCAGCTGTTTGAGCTCTCTTGGCTCCGGATCAGTCAGTGTGTGAATTATAAAGCTCAGTAATTACAGGCTCGGATGCACCGAAGCTCTCTATACAGGCAGCAACCTCTCGAGTTTTTTTTTCTGCTGGATTCACACAACACACACACACACACACACACACACACACACACACACACACACACACACACAAACAGCAACATTTTGCTAATGACGCATTTACTGCTGCGACATGGACACTGGGCCATATACTGTACACTCTCGCCTCCTCTCGTACATGCACAGCTATGTTATTTCTGTGCTTTTGTTTCCAGAAGGTGACATTTTCATTAAAGTCGAGCTAACATCATTCTGCGAGAAGAGAGAAGGAGAGATCGAGCAATGTGGAGCTGTTAGAAAGGAAAGACACTTCATTTATCCTCAAGGTACCATAGAGTACAGCACAATCTACAGCGCAAACTAGCAAATAAAAGAGCACACCAGCATTAAATATAGGCTCTAGTACATTTTCTGAATTGTCTAAACTGTTGTTTATTTAGTCTGCCTTCCGGTTTTCTAGACCAAATAAAACAAAATACGTACCAAAGGTTTTGTGCTTCTTAGATTGTTCATTTCTAGTTCTAGGCAGTTTTTGGTTTCTTCTTGCAATCAAAAGCACAGACAACATTTAAAATGACACTTGTGGGTGGAGCTAACAGCAATCTCAGTTGATGATTTGTTCAGTTACTGGATGGACAAAGAAAAACTGAATAAACAACAAAACAAACAAAATAAAAAAGCATAAAAACATGCTTGTCTGCAAGCCTGACGACCAGAAAAAGTTCCATTACTGTGTAAATAAAGATATAAAACACATTAGCTAAGTATAAATATGAGAATATGACAGTCATGTATTCTTTTAAAGTGTTTAATTATCTTCTTCTGCTTTCGGCTTTTCCCTTCAGGGGTCGCCACAGCGAATCATCTCTCTCCACCTATCCCTATCTTCTGCATCCTCAACACTTGCACCCACTAGCTTCATATCCTCATTTATTCCATCCATATACCTCCTCTTTGGCCTTCCTCTTTGCCTCCTGCCTGGCAGCTTCATGTCCAACATTCTCCTACCAATATACTCACTCTCCCTCCTCTGAACATGTCCAAACCATCTTAATCTGGCCTCCCTAACTTTGTCCCCCAAACGTCCAACATGAGCTGTCCCTCTGATGAACTCGTTCCTAATCCTGTCCAATCTTGTCACTCCCAAAGAGAACCTCAACATCTTCAGCTCTGCTACCTCTAGCTCTGACTCCTGTCTCTTCCTCAGTGACACTGTCTCTAAACCATACAGCATGGCCGGTCTCACCACTGTCCTGTACACCTTCCCCTTGATTCTCGCTGATATTTTCCTATCACACAGAACTCCCGACACCTTTCTCCACCCATTCCAACCTGCCTGCACTCGCTTCTTTACCTCTTTCCCACACTCTCCATTACTCTGGACTGTTGACCCCAAGTACTTAAACTCCTGTACCTTCTTCACCTCTTCAGCCTGTAACCTTACTGTTCCATAAAGTGTTTAATTATAAAAATATAAAATGCTTGGAGAAGATTCAACACTGAAGGCCTGAGCTAAAGTTAAAGGTGTTTTGTAGACATTTTGATGGGATGCCTGGATTCAGTTGACAAAATACTTTACAATTCTGTCACCAATGGGCTTCTGATTCAGCATATAAAACACATCGATCTCTCAAGAGATCCATAACCTCCCTGCTGGCTGTAAAATACATTTAACCCATACTGAAGTTACAGAATTGTGGAAAATACTCCGATCCCTATTGAAAACAGAGTTTTATGCAGGAAGTAATACTATTTCTGACTTTAGTGCTACATTATAAACTTTATTCTAGTTGTGTGAGATTTCCTTTCCTGTATTCTGTATTATTGCACTTAACTAGTAAACTACCAAGTTGTTTTCAAGTTGAAACTCATTTTTAGCTTATCAGTTAGGTTTCTGGGCCAAAAAAATGGGTTTACGATTTAACACCGTTTATGATTTGTCCTGGGACATAAATGTGCTCTATGTAAATAGCTCTGTGTCTTTAGGTAGCACCAGGGTCCTAAAGAAACATTTCATTTCACTGTGTACTGCATCAGCTATTTATAATCAAAATGACAATAAAAGTTTCTTGACTTGAAGTTACAATTGTGTGATCTAAACTTGTGAGAAAAATCTCAGACTCATGTGATTAATGTGACAATTCGTTGATATTAACTCGTAATTACGAGACCCAGACGTGCAGCATGAAGCAGTTATATAACTTCCATAGATAAAGTACAGCATGCGTTTAGTTCATTTAGACTCCTGAGCAAGACCATCGTTACTTTCCCTCAGTTGAGAGAATAAAATGCACCAATGCCCTCAGCAACATCTCTGACAGTAACATAGCCAGATGGTCCAAATACAGTATACAGCCAGCAGGTCCATACAGCATGGGGCTGAGGGCTGGATCCCAGTCCAATGTTAACAGAATGGAGCTGGAGCAGATTTAGCCTGGGCCATCTGCTGCGGCCGGCGGCGAAGAGCCATGGGGCGCTGGGACTAAGGATTGAGCACCATGCTTGTAGCTTCACCAAAGTTATTTATAGAGTTAAACTCCCAAAGAGGTGATTTTGCTCTTGGAATATGTTCTGGGATGTGACACACTACACTGTTATGAATCTCAGCCTCTTTCAGTCCAAATGATCTATGAGCAGAGCTCAAAAGGGCCACTTCGGTGTTTATGCAACCAATGCTGATGTGTAAGTAATTTTAAAAGCCGGGATGTAAAAAAGCCAGAAATAATAAAGCATCTCAAATGGCTGGCACTCTGCCACTGTGATACACTCTCATATCAACACACAGAGCCGTGCGGCTCATAGGCGTCATGTTTCACTTGGTAAAATCAGCCATGTTATTCCAAAATGACCTAAATTCACAGCACAGGGAAAGTAGGCCATTACTTTTGCAAACGCCTAGTGGAAAGTCAGAAATCTGTTCCCATTAAAGGTGTATTAGTAAAGATTAGTGATCTAGTAGTTAGAGCAGGTGGACTACAACAACTCCTTGTTTTTTTTTCTCTGTTCTCGTCCATGTGCACGAAGCCATGCCCCGGACGCCATCTACGCTGGCCAATGTTGCTCGATCAAATGGCCAACGTTGCTAGCGTTGATGCTTCCTACCCTAAATACTGTATTACTCTTGAAATTATTAACATGCTACAAAAACGTAAAAATCAGTTTTTGTTTATTCGCTGCTGTATGAATAGTCGTTTTCCTGTACTGTTTATCTTTGAATTGAACTCTCATGAGTTTTTCAGTTGACGGTCACTAGCTAGTTAGCTTGATTAGAGGTATGATAGCATAGTTATCTAGCATAACGTATATGTATTGATACGTCCAAAATCATTTATCCTTGTCTTCGTCAGTAATACACTCTTCTTCTCTTATATTTATCACTACATTTCTTGTCATTATGCAGAAGCAGAAGCAGCGTGAGCTCTTTGTCATGGATCACATGACATCTACTGTCTTCACTCCCGTTGGAAGCGTCTGCACCAAGTTGCTCTGTATTTGCATAAAATTAAACTTTTGTCACATCTATGGGAACACCCACATCTGTCTCTCATGTTACAGGAAGTTTGGTAGCTCTTATTTAAAATGAACTGTTTAAAGTCACTTGATCGCTGCGAGTCACTGTACATGTGAACGTAGCATTACTGATTTAGATGTGAAGTAATTCCATGGTTCAGAATGAAGTCTGCTATATGAAAGCGAACCTGTGATTATGAGCCTAAACAAGACCTGAGACATTCCTGGGTGCATTCTTAAGGCCCATTGTAAACCCATGACATCTGCAGTATGTCACTGTCACTATGATCTACATATTTTCTAGGTTATTTGTACTAGTAAGAAAAACTGAATTATGCTTTAGAAGTCCACATTTAGGCATTTAGGATGCAAACAAAAAGCCTCATTAGATTTCTGAAGCAAAGAGATAAACAGCTCTCGGGTCTTACCTTGTGTCTGCATTTGAGCACGACTCCATATGCTCCTGCATGGGATAGACCGGGGAGAGAGAGAGAGAGAGAGAGAGAGAGAGAGAGAGAGAGAGATGTAACATGGTGTCAGTTCACAGCCATCATGTGTTAATCACATACACACACACACACACACACACACACACACACACACACACACACACTGACTCTGCTATGAATGAACTCTGAGGAGACTTTTTGTGTACAAATTAATCGATCGTTCTCTGTGTTCGAGTGGCTAGCTTATTTACATGGGGTCACCTCTGTTAAGAGTAAGTGCCATTCAGGTAAAAAAAAAAGGAACTCTGGGGATCGTGCCCGAGGGCATTGACCTGGTGTTCTTTGCAGCGAAAGCTGAGTCATATGAGTGGTTCTAATTGATGAGGGTTAATGATCCAGACGCTGTTAAGGTTTCGCCTGTAGAACTGTCATATAGGATCACTGAGTAATGTGTATATAAGGTCTATGCCTATGTGTGTGTGTGTGTGTGTGTGTGTGTGTGTGTGTGTGTGTGTGTAAATGGGGCACAGTAGTTCAGGAGAAGAGATGCTATTCTGTTGCACAATTTGAAAATCCATGAGCAGCAGTGAGCTTCGAGTGCTCTGATCTCCTCCAGAACACATCCAGTACAATCGACGCTGACACTAGAAAGGCAAGCAATTAACCAGGATAATGAATTAGATGAATGCAACATACAGGGTAAAACTCTGAGTCAGGATGATACAGGAAATGAAACCAAACTAGGCTCTGCTAGATTTGGTAGAAACTAGCACCTGTATTCTGAACACACATTTATTTAAAAAGAAAAAGGTCACAGAACATGATAAAATTAGAGCTCATTTGTGGGTTTAGAGGCTCCAGCAATTTAGGCAAAATTTTATAACAGTGCAACTACAAGTTTCATTCAGTGTGTGTTATTTTCAAGGAAGATCAAAAGAGAGGTTCGAGCTAGAGTAACTTACGTAACCACCCTTTACAACCGTGGCGAGAAGAAAAGCATCTCAAAACAAAATGCCAAGCCTTTAGGCAGATGGACTACAACAGCTCGACTTTAGAAGCTGTTGATCTCCTGGAATTCTCAGGTACGATAGTCTCTAGAGTTTACACCAAATGGTGTGTAGGATGTCTCAAGTATCTCAAACAACCTCTCGTGACAACCTTGCAGAGCAGAAAAGCATCGACTTTGGATGGGTTGCAACAGCAGAAGACCATATCAGGTTCCACTCCTGTGAGCCAAGAACAGGAATCTAAGCCTACACTGAGCACAGAACCCCCCAAAACTGGATGATCTTGTATGCTCTGGATCCACCACAACCCTGACCATGACCTCACCAGATTCCTTCAACATGGCATTAGAGTTTCTTTTAAATAAAGACTCCCAACAAGTCTGGCTCAAAATCCCAGTGCTTCTATCGTACGGTACGGGTAATGTTAACAAAACGAGACCATACAAGAGGCAGTCACCTGCATCATGGTCTGGCCAATTACAGATGCACAGCTGAAAGAAAATCCTGCTCATTATCTGACTTGCGACTCTGCATGTGAGACGCGCTTAAAGATATGGCATGAACTTTATATAACCACCGTGTCTGGGAATAAAATATGAATCCAAGAGAGCATAATTGGCTGTGCTCTCTGGGTTAGAAGGAGGGCATTACGTTCTCCCACTGTCCATTAGAGTGACACTGGCCAATCGTGGGCGTCTGTGAGCTCGGGTACACAATAGATGGCTTTCAGCCGGATGAAAGGATGCAGTCGTCTGGGTTACAAAGTGCTAGAAGGAATTCTGAAATATAGTGAGAGAACTCATCGTAAGACAGGTATACCATGTATCGAGAGGAGTTCTGTCTTTTCTGTTATTGCTTTTCAGCGTAATGCTATCTCAACATGGTTACTAAATAACACATACAGTATAAGCAATGTATTCCAAGGACAAGCAAATTTCCTGGCTATTAGTGGGCAAGCAGATTCAAGAGCTCTACGAATCAGAACATGGAGGTATGTGGAAACCCAAACAAAAGCAAGCAAAATGAATTGAACTTCTCTTGAACTTTTAAATCTGCTCAATAAATATGGATCATGTATAGCAAACAAAGTTATCCTCAAGAACTAAAGAAACGTTGTTCCTTTTTTTCGCTCAATGTTATTTCAAGAAGGTTACACGCTGCTGCATGTTCACGCAAGCAGTCAGACACATTTTCACTTTTAGATTTAATCATGCGGCTTCATCCAGCATCAAACATGTCTCATCTCACGCTCCCAGCTCAGCCTAAAACTCCATTAGCACTTGAACGGCAAAGGCCTAATTAAACTGATTAAAGTCATACTCCAGGGGAAAGCCAGCTGAGAAAGTGGCTGCTAGGCTTCGTAATGTCATTCTTCCATCAGAAGCACATAGAGCAAGCACTTAACCGTCTGGGCTTTTGCTGAAAGAAGCAAAAGAAATAAGATTTACCCTGGTGTAAAGTGTATGAATCAAACAGAGATTGTGACTCATGAGCTGCGTCTGAACATCCCCACTACCCTACTGTACAGTGGGAGAAAAGCAGTAAGTCTGGATTCTCAGAATTCATAAAACAGTAGGTGAGAAATTCCCGCATGACCTACTGATTCCAATGAGATTCTGCAGTATGGAATCAATGCACACTGCACTGTCCCATAATGCAACAGGACTGGGGTGGAAGAGCTGAGTGTAAGCGTTATAGGTATTAAACGTTATTCCTTGTGCTTAAACAGTACCTGTTAAACAACACCTGAGAAAATTGTTAACTTGTTGAAGGTTAAAACAAGAAAAAACAGTTGAGTTTTTTTGGGAAAAAAAGTTTAAGCGGTTATCATGATGTCATAAGATACATAACAGTGGCAACGTAGCGGATATAGTATGTCAGTATTGTATTCATGTACACATACCGATGCTGATCAGTACATACTGTATCAAAAGCAGTAGCTACTAAATCGAATGCTGTAGATAATGTAGTAGATAGTGAACTGAATCGAATGCATTAAGTATTGAATCAAATGCAGTGTGCTGAATCTGAGAATCTGAGGCTGTAGGTACAGAATGAAATGCTGTATGTATGGAATCAAATAGGTACGTCACCGAATGCAGTAGGTACTGAAGCAAAAGAATTAAGTACTGAATTGAATGCAGGAGGCACTGAATCAATTGCTGCAAGTTCTGAATCAAATGCAGTAGGTACTGAACCAAATGCTGTTGGTACTGAATCAATTGCTATAGCCATTAAATCAAATGAAGCAGGTACTGATTCAGTTGCTGTAGGTACTATGTCAAATGCTGTAGGTACTGAACCAAATGCTATAGGTACTGAAGCAAATGCAGTAGGTACTCATTCAAATGCAGTAGGCACTGAAGCAAATGTAGTAGGCCCTTCACAGTATGTGATTTTGGACACAGTCCCATTGACAACTTTACACCTATAGAGTTTGCGACATCATCAGCAGATTATTATTCACAAATATAACTTTCAAACTCTACTGAAACCTGAAATAGTGGAAATTTTCCTGTCACTTTCCTATTAGTTCTGGGGAACTAAATGATTTTTTTTAAATAATTTGAATAAATTCGACACGTCTGATAGAGAGCTCATCTGTTATGACTGACAACCTCTCAACCTATTCTCTCTGCATGCGATTATCCTGACCTCTACATAACTGCTCAATAATACCAGGTCACTGTGATGAAAACACACACACACACACACACACACACACACACACACACACACACACATATGGTGGGCATGTGCTGAGTGATTGAGAGAGAGGCGATTAGTTTGCCTGAGCGCACCTCCAGTCTCATCGGCTCAATGCGGCGGGAAGCATGAATGGCTGCTTGTGTCAACGTGTCGATGTCGCTCCGCCTGTCAGAAGATGTACCAGGGGCCCATGGGAGCTGGGACGAAGACATTTTACGACATGAATGAGCCGGAGAGATGGGATAAGCATGCGCTGACATTTTTAAGTCTCTTTAAACTAACTTATACTAACCTGACCTGGGGTTACTATGGAAACGAAAATGTATAAGAAAGAGTTAGTTACTAGCACAGTGCTGTCTGCATCTGTCTCTTCCATCATCCTCTGCACTGACGGCCTGGCTGTGGATCATGACGAGATCTTCCCGTTACGTCACTTTCGAGATCACAATATCACCACATGCTGATGTCTGCATCTCATTTGCATAAGGCTGAGCTTTTCACCCATCTCTGTAAGAACTTGGAGACTGGAACACTTCTTGATCCACCTTCAATATGTTTAATGGTTCACTATCATCCTCCTTTTATTGTCATTTAAACATATTTATGCTGGTTGGAACAAGCAAATACAAATACAGCTAATCTAGCATACGATCATAGTTACATTAATGCTAACAAGGCTTGAGTAGCTGTATTACAAAATTTAAATTGAACTAAAACTGGTGATATAAATATGATTTAAATTCATATTACATTTGACTTGGAAGTAGAAAATACTACTCAGTCTTCACAAACCTCAAGCACACGGCATGGATTCTGTCAGATTCACTATATGTGCTTACTACATATGTTGTAACTTAATTATCTATCTATCTATCTATCTATCTATCTATCTATCTATCTATCTATCTATCTATCTATATCTTGAAGCAGTGGCATGTTTAGACAAGTGAGAGGGTGAAGGAAAAAAGGAAAGGTGAACTACAGTGGCATATCTAGACCAGTTTGGTTACATGTGTCGGCAAAACAATCAGTGATTCAATGATTCAAAAAGATTACATCAATGTTGTTTTTTGTACCTTCACAGAACAGTCACTAGTTTGGACTTGTTGCATCTGGGAACGAATTCATAATCATGTAACTTTTACTTCAAATGAAATTAAATTAAATAATTTCTTCATGTAAGTAGCTTTGATTTGCAATTTCTATATAAAATCATTCAAATTAAAACCTTCTCTGAGCAAATACTTTCGAGCAATTTATTAGCTTCCACTTCTCCTGGATCAACTCACCTAAAATCCAGCTTCTATTAGTATTATGCTACTAAATTGGGCTAATAATGCTATGCTAGAGATGAGCCAGGCTAAAGAGAGGGTTATGCTTGTGGCCAAAAACAGAATGAAATCCACTCCTCTGACAGCTGAACACACAGCAGGCTATAATCACTGCCAAAACATGAGTTAAAACACACACACACACAACCCTGTAGTGTTGTAGCAGAGAGTCGGTTCCACCACCAACACTTGTTTTATCATCTTCTTGCACCTTGAGTGCTGAAAGCGCCCCGGGGTTGTAATTAAAAATCATCCTGCGTGGTGACAAAGACACGCCGAAACACACACACACACGTGCACGCACTCACGCATCCATGTCAGTGCAGCACCCTGTCAAAAATCAACCCTCTCTGTGTTGGTTTACTCCACCGCACAACAATAATTACACAAGCCTCGTTGGTGTTTCTGCAGCCTTCACCTAGTAAACAACAATTAATATCACAAAACTCAACACCCCTTCATCTGATCACTTCCACATCAACATACACACATCACCGTGCTGACTAATTACACAATAACAATCCTGACACTCTCAGGTAGAGGCACACCTGTTAATTCCTTAAAATACCAAATGCATTTAAGAGGCAGTGATTTAATGATTCAGTGATACATCTATCTCTGTCCGTCTGTCTCACTCATTCTTTATCTGTCTGTCTGTATATCTGTCTGTATATCTATCTATCTATCTATCTATCTATCTATCTATCTATCTATCCGTCTGAATGAGTACAGTGTAAATCCTGTGCATAGTGAGTGTGATGTTATGTTGTGAATGTGTAACAGGTATAAACCTGTGAACAGTGTCTCAGCTGGGACTTGTGCCCTTGTGTATCGTATCCGCTATCTCTACAGTGCAGTAACTGATCAGCTCTATCCAGCTTCCTCTCTCACTCTTCATTACGTATCAGAGTCGACTACATGAACAGAGGGATGCGTAAAAATAGCCTGGTCCCCAGACATTTCTCCCATATCCCTCATGCAAAATGTAAAGAAAACGGATAGTGGGTGAGGGGGAGGGGGGAGTAGAAGAGTGAGGGAAAGAGGGTGAAGGGGAAAGGGAAAAGGGAGGAGGAAGATGGTGAATGGGAGGGGGAATAGGAGAGGGGGGAGAGGGTGAAGGGAAGGGTGGAGGGGGAGAGGGAGATGGAGGGTGGGGAAGGGGCAGGGTAAATGGTGAAGGGGAGAGAGGATAGAGGGTTCGAGTGCACTTCAGTGTTAGTGTGGAGGAGGAACGTTGGCCCACTTTAGCTTTGTCTGAGCTATTAGAAGATAAAGGAGATGCCAGGAATTGTTGACAGATACAGATGAGCGGTGAGAGGAATTCATCATTTTACATATACACCACTTCTATAAATGTCATTTCAGCTTTTAAAGAGACGACTTATAAAAAAAATAAATAAAGAAAAAAATAAAGGGCAACTGAAACATATACAACAATTCACTGAGTTGATCATAATAAACACTTTACTACAGCAAGAGTATAAAGTTCATGCAGATACCAGCTTTTTCATGAATAATCAAAGGCCATTTTGTACTTAAACTCTATTTCACTGAATTAATCTGAATTCAATGATTAAAACGTTTCTTTCTTTAAGTATCAACTAAGTAAAAGTCTGCATGAAGATGGTGCTGTTTAACTGGAAATCATTTTAAACCCAGAAAACCCTCACCTTCCCCGACGATCCCAAGCACCTCAAACTTGTTCATCACATCACCGAAGGCAGGGTTCCTCATCAAGACTAATGCTGGTTGGCCGAAAGAGGTGAAGTTTGAGCGGGTGAGAGGTTGTCGTCTCCGGGGTTACAGGTGGACATGGGGTGGCCTGGTGGCATCAGGTGGTCCGGTCAAAATGGGCAGCTGAACATTTTGCACACTTCCTCCAAGTACACACTTGCACCTGAGGACACACAGAGGGAGAAATGGATTGTTATGGAGTTGAAGGAAAACATCAAATATTGGGTTTTGATCTTTGGAGTGAGAGCTGGATGGAATTTACTCTCAGTGGGGGAAGGTTTTTTTTTTTTTTTTTTTTTTTTTTAATTTCTTACTTACCCACAAAAAATGTCTTCCATTAACGGGATTATGCTGTCCATCACTTTTATATGCTATTTAATAATCAAGCTAAATTGTTAGGACCCATGCTGACCTCCTGATGCTTTTGACATTTTGTTTTAACTGAGAGAAAAAATATCTGTTAATATATTAGTCTGCTTTTTCGCTTCATTTTCAGTCTATGTTTTTAACAATTTCGAGCATAACATGGAAATGTAGACATATTCTTTAACAGTTTTTTGGAAGGAGTCAGTGCTTTGGTCATGCGGTTAGTCTTTTGGGTAAAACTCTGTGACACATCACATCACCTTGTCGTTGATTATTTATCTTGTAACATCATGTCCTCTTTATTTCCTCCATAACTGTGATAGAGCGATTTCTAATTCCATTTATTTAAAAAAAACTGCTTCACACCTAACATCTAAGAGACGAATTTATCTTTAAACCAACTATGTTCATGCAGAAGTGCAACATGAGTATCATCATCCGTCTTGTCTCATATCATCTCATCTCATCTCATCTGCCAAGAGCAAAGAGGATTTAATTCCTCATCTAGCATTGCTGCGTTTTCTGTCACTCTCTCTCAATGTGCTGCTGCTAGCTCTAAACCGAAAAAGCAGATTCAGAAAAACACCCCTCCTCCTCTTTCTCCTCTTCCTTTTCCTTTTCCTTCCTGATAGAGGTAAACATGCCACTTCATGAACTGTGAGTGTGTGTGTGAGAGGTTTGAAGTCACTTCTGAATGAAAACCATTGCGTAACTCTGACTCAGAGAAAGCGTCAAGTGACTTGCATCCAGTCTGCTTAATCTCTACACCGGTATCTGGATCTGCTAAATGTCTGCAGCCATCAGGAACTGAGGACCGGGGTGGTGCTTACGGGGGGCAGAATCATTCATTGTCTACCGCTTATCCGAACTATTCTCGGGTCACGGGGAGCCTGTGCCTATCTCAGGCGTCATTGGGCATCAAGGCAGGATACACCGTGGACGGAGTGCCAACCCATCGCAGGGCACACACACACTCACTCACACATTCACACACTACGGACAATTTAGAGATGCCAATCAACCTACCATGCATGTCTTTGGACCGGGGGAGGAAACCGGAGTACCCGGAGGAAACCCCCAAGGAACGGGGAGAACATGCAAACTCCACACACACAAGGTAGAGGTGGGAATCGAACCCCCAACCCTGGAGGTGTGAGGCAAACGTGCTAACCACTAAGCCGGGGCAGAATCAGCACAAAAAAAAAAAAAAAAAAAAAAAAAAAAAAAAAAAAAGTGGTTTTGTAAATTCTCTGTTAGAGTTAAAAAAAAAAAAAAGAAGTCTTCAATGGAAAATACTATTTACTTTCCACAAAACAAACATTTCAGTTTTAGCTTATCAGGTGAGAGAAGCCCAGAGCCGGTGAAATGCAGAGTGCGGCCATGAAAAAGCGATCATTAGCTATTAAAAATGACCTTTAGAGATGTCTGACACTGTGAGCCGTGATCATGAGTCGACCGCCAAGGAAAAAACACAAAGCTGTGTTAAAGTCTACTGATGGCGACTGAAAGAATTTTCCCGGTGACATTTAACACTATATTAATGAGAAATCCGACGTAGACGTAGCAGAGGCGTTGCTGCGATGGTTGATCTGAAAGTTCCCAGAATGCAATGCAGATCCTCCGCTCGGCTAGTTAGCGATCTACAGGATGACAAGCGAGATGTCAGCGTGAAAGTTCAAGCTTTGGATGCTGATCTGTTTGAGCAGAGTGTCTCAGAAGTGAGAAACACGGACAGACTAAAAGACTAAAGCGCCGCTGCATCGCTCTCTTTAGGTAGAGATGTGTGAAATGGGCGAAATCCCGCTGACACCACAATCAGGTAGGAAAACATTAGCAAAAGTGAAAACAGACTGACGAAAGATGGTCAAACAAAAAAACCATCAGTTCATATTCGCAGAGTATAAAAACTGACATGGAGGTCGTCGAGGGTGGATATTTCCTTTAAATCTGTTTTTCAAGCTGTCATGTTGTGAGAGAGAAATACTAAAAAGCATTTCGATTAGTCATAGCACGGGAAAAATGATCATGTTGTCAAACCCACAAGCAAGTACATTTGTTCTAAATTGTCTTTGATGTCACCCACCCACCCACATACACACACATTCACACACACATACTAAACTTAAGTAATTGACTCAAAATGAGCTTAATTGCTCTCAAAATGTCAAGTTATCATCATAATATGTGTGTGTGGATGGAGTCAGAGTGTCTCTGGCTATTCTATATGTACCATAACTTTTACGATAGAATTTGGCATCCACATTTTTGCCAGGCGATGTGGGCTGCTGGAGCTGAGCGAGCAGAAGAACGCCATGCTGCTCATTCGCACCATCCAGAGGCATCACATCGCTCGGCGTGTGTGAGAGAGAGGGAGGAGAGAGAGAGATGCTAGTGAATCGGCTCTGACACACACCATGCAAATGGGTTTGTTTGACGACAGGGTTGTTTATCAAAACCGATGATGCCAAGCTCAGCCTCTAATAAGGATAATTCAGCATTCTTATTTTATTGAATAACTGCACTCAGCTACAGTGTGTGTGTGTGTGTGTGTGTGTGTGTGTGTGTGTGTGTGTGTGTGTGGTATGTGGTGCCCAAAACAAAGAAGAATGTTTATTCAAATGGTATAATTTAAAAAAAAAAAGCTGGGTCACTTCATCAAATAGCTTCCATCCTCACGTAAACATCTAAAGAGCTTTACATCATAAAAAAGAACAAAAAATGGAGTGAATGTGCAAAAGAAAAGTGAAGATATTCCTCTGTGAAGAATATTTCATTGAGTTCACGCTCAGTTCACGGTTTTTCACTGCCATGCAAAATGTCCACCGTGGAAATGCCAGATTTCAAATCACGTATCTCCTCCTGATCCTGAGATTGTGAAATGCTTGAACAAGAAATTTCTCCAGGTGAGTGAAAATAGCAGCCCTTACCCAGTGTGATGTTCCCAATACATGTTGGTTATTGATAATAAGGGATTGTGATGTGATGAAATAAATACATTCATTCATTCATTCATTCATTGTCTACTGCTTATCCGAACTATTCTCGGGTCACGGGGAGCCTGTGCCTATCTCAGGCGTCATTGGGCATCAAGGCAGGATACACCCTGGACGGAGTGCCAACCCATCGCAGGGTGCACACACACTCTCACTCACTCACACAATCACACACTACGGACAATTTAGAGATGCCAATCAACCTACAATGCATGTCTTTGGACTGGGGGAGGAAACCAGAGTACCCGGAGGAAACCCCCGAGGCACGGGGAGAACATGCAAACTCCACACACACGGCGGAGGTGTGAGGCAAACGTGCTAACCACTAAGCCACCGTGCCTCCCGAAATAAATACAAATGATCTAAATTAAATAAAACCCGTCCTCCATTTTAAGGTCATGTAGCTAATTAATGCACTTAACTAAAATTCTTTTACATGTACAATGGGAAACATAAACATTTTGTTCCATTATGTCCTTCATGGATAAATACGTTGATTTGGTGTATGGATATTCATGAAAAAATGATATCCATAAGCATTGGGCTGATAATCAGATTATCAGTTGCACATTGATTATCATTGTTGCACATTGAAAGCAATCCTTTGGGCAGTGGTAGCTCAAGCGGATAAGGCTCTGGGTTTGTTGATGTTGTTGAGATCGAGGTTCATGACCCAGGACTGCCAAGCTGCCACTGTTGGGCCCTTGAGCAAGGCCCCAAACCCTCACTGCTCCAGGGGTGCTGTATCATGGCTGACCCTGTGCTTTGACCCCAATTTCCAGAGTTGGGATATGTGAAGAAAGAATTTCACTGTGCTGTAATGTATATTTCTTCTTCATCATATCACTAGTAGCCTGTAAATGGGGATGGAGTCATTTTGGACCATCAGGATTGATTAGATAAAGATGATTTGTCAGATCACCATTGTTTGGGTCCATTTACCCAGCTGGGTTCTCCCAAATTACAGGAGACTGGGCCCAAGACAGTGGGCTTCATGGAAATCCAGACAGCTGTGTATGCACAGGGGAAGCCTGAAGGAGCCTGGAGGCTCATTCACAACATATGCAGAGAATCACCTGACTCCTCTGGGAATTGAAAGGGGTTTCTGATGCAATGTGTAATAAATTTCAGCTGCCAGACTCCTGGTTACCACAAACAAGACAATAGTTTGCTTCATCCTCATCCTTCTTACTGAAAGAGCTTTTAACTAGAGTTCACCTGCAATATTTGAGGCAGTCATTTACACCAATCACACAACTTTTGCAGGAGTCTATAGATACGACCTAAAGGTGAGCAACTGCTCTTCTTAAAACAAGGAGAGAATTCTTCTTTGATTGATTCAAA
The DNA here is from genome assembly GCA_033459395.1 of Hemibagrus guttatus. NCBI lineage: Eukaryota > Metazoa > Chordata > Actinopteri > Siluriformes > Bagridae > Hemibagrus > Hemibagrus guttatus. The sequence continues at coordinate 10,754,847 of JAUCMX010000017.1, read as the reverse complement.
ATCAATGGGAGCTTCATCGACCAGGATCTAGCCAAAGAAACAAACAACCAATTAGAGCATCCAGCTGTTCTTATCTGATATTGGCAGTGGTTGGTTGCTCTTGATGCTCTTTTGGCCCTGGAAGGATACACAAGACCAAAGCACTATTACCCTGAAGATATACCTTTGCTGGACATCCAGTCACCTTAAAAGCTTGTAGCACTCAATTTCCTGTTGATATACTAGAAAAACCCTGGTGTTTTATTGAGCAAAGACGAAACATGAGAATTTTCAGAAGTTTTAGAACTGGATAAATGCCTTGACGTTGTCTTCTTCATATCAAGATCTGATTAGGGTGACGCAAATTGGTCCAAATGCTCCTTTACAGGTTTTAGGACTGTGCTGTTAACCTTTTATTTGGTAAACATAATCCTAAATTTCTGGCTATGGAGAATTACATTTAAAAAAAACAGAATTAGATTAACTGAGCAGCAGCAAGCTTTTCAGTATTGTAGGTTTTATCGTCCTGCTGGACTGCAGGGGCCTAAATTTCAACAAAGTAAATTACCTTTCCCCATGACCCTTAGGACCTGCCACCTCAGAACAGATAACAGGCATTTGCAGCACTTCAAAATTTCTCTTTGGGCCTTCACTATCACTGCCTTCCCAGTGGTTATTAACAAGTCCTTAGACGTATGCTAAATAGATGGCTAGCACGTTACATAAAAAGCATGTTAATCTATTACACGTCAGAAGAAGTACTTGTCTCTTGTGTGTTCTACTTGTTCCACAGCCTTATGTAAGACAGTCTGTACGCCAAGCTAAAGAAGTGTGAGATTTACAAACCCACTATCTATTTCCTTTGATATATTCTCCAGACTCAAGCTGGTGAGATTGATAAGAGAAAATTAAAAGCTGTCACTAACTGGCCACTGCAACAGGCTTTCAATACAAAGTCCAGGGGTTTGCTAACGTTTAATCCCACTTGATAAGAGGGTTTATTTCAAAGCCGTAACTCTCATGCTGCTCTCTAAAGAAGCACCTCCATTCCACAACATCATGATCCCTCTTTGCCATTTATAGGAGGTGGATTATGGAGGTGGATGCTTCCAAGGCCAGCTAAGGAGCCATTCTGTCACAGTGCCATGGAAGATGTTGGGAATAACAGCTTTTTTTAAGAGCAGCCCTGCAAGAGTGGAGCCACAATCAAACACTTAGAATATGGAAGATTTGCCAAAAGTTTCAATCCTCAACAGACATTGGTATTATTTACTCCTCATGCTTGGTACATTCATACCTACCTACAGGCCAGATTCTAAAGATACCAAAGTAGATGTCCTGTCCTCCGAGTACAAGCACTACCCAGCTACCCGGCAATACCGGACCCCCAGCAAAGACCTATGTCTCCAGTTTACAGTACAGTGGTTCCACATCTCACTCATTACAGCCCTCAACTGAACATAAATGGTGTCTTTTTTTAGTTTAACATCAAAAATAGTATTTTTAGGAGCCTCCCTTCCCCTCATATGTCTTCCATGGTCTCTAGTCTCTGCTCAATCTTGTCTGTCCAGCACAAGATCACATACCTAGAGTTGATTTAGGGGTAGAATGGTCATCAACAGCAATACCACATTCAGCATTAAGAGGTCTCAATCTTTAAAATTCTGAACTAGCTGCTATGGATATTAGTCATTCATTTAGTTATGGTGGATCCAGAGACTTATACAGGAAACACTGGTTGTGATATTGGTGTACACCTTGGGTAGAACCCCAGTCCATTATAGGGCGCCAGCTACACTCACCCAATCCACCTGCTGCCAAGTTTTTGGAAGGTAAGAGTTAACCCAGAGATACCAGGACGAAGCCCAGTCAAACATGGGAAGAACATAAAAGCCTCCATACAACTGTGACCCTGAACTGAACTGATGAAAGCATCAGTACTATGCACTGCTCCACCATGACACTGTATAGTTATGAATCGATTCTTTTTACTTGATTCACATGACACTTCTTAGTATCCTATGCTTAACAAAGTCTTGCCAATTTATTTGTAAGTATACATCATTTCTCTTCTCGATTTTCTCTCTGTTGGTGACTCCATTTGTACCTGTTGGCCTGTGCTCTTTGGTTTCAACCTAATATTTTATAGACTGTCAGCCAGTGACTGTAACTCACTTATCAGCAGCATAACCTTTTGTGTATTTAATAAAGTCCACAAAGAAACTCCTTCTAAACTCTGCCTGCAATATGAGCCTATATCTGTCAGTCGTTACTATTTCATTCTAATACATACTAGGGTGGCATAATCATACCTTCTAATAACAATTTAGTTCTTATAAGCAACAAATGCAAATCTAGAAAGAATAAAAAAATGCTGAAAAACATACATTCATTTCATTCTGAATAGAGGAGAAGTTGCTTACGGCTGCTCCCTGTTCAGGGTCGCCACAGCAAACCAACTGGTCCGTACAACAACTTGGCAAACGTTTTACGCCGGATACCCTTCCTGACGCAACCCTCCCATTTTTCCAGGCTTGGGACCAGCACTGCATCCAGTGGCTGGGAATTGAACCCGGGCCTTTTGCATGATAGGTGAGAAACCTACCACTGAGCCACCAATGCCCAATCCCAGTTTCATTCTGAATACTCGCATATAATATGAAGACAATCTACAATTGGACAATTTGAAGAGCTTGGTAATAAACAGCCTCACTTACTAAGCAAACGGCTCTGGTCTGAATGCAGCACCCATTACAATAAAAGGAATTAATCTTTCTCCATTGACAATGAATAGACTACTCTTTGTTTCTAAATATATTTCAAGTTGAAGTGCTTTCATTAATATAACAAAGAAAGAGTTACGTCCATCAATATGGGATTCAGCAAGCTTTGTGAAGTGGTTCTACTGCAGAGGGAACAATCCTCTTAGTGAAATAGAGGTTTGGAGTGTGGAAAAAAACTCGTATTGAGGAGATACTCATGTCCTGAGAAATGCCAAATATCTCAAAGGCACAAACAAAATGGCAAGGATCAATAGAGCCGTCTATGGCAGCATGGTGTAGGCTGAATATAGCATAAAACTGGATCATTCAGTGTAGCTGCTAAAGTCTCATTCAAAGTGCTGGTCACACATATAAATATAAATCACAGGTTTATATTAACACGCTCAATCTAATACGATATAGCTTGTATACTAACAGCTAATTCATAGAAAGATGTGCAGCTCAACATGATCTAATCCTAGCAATACACCAATTAACCTTGTTTTCAGTATTTATTATGAAATTAACGTTGATATTACACAATGACTTTAACTTTTTTTTGGAAGGCATCTCCAGTGTCAGTATTTTCTTCTTAGTTTCTCTGGAACATGACAAGCTGAGAATTTTTTGTTGTATTTATAAAGGAAAGAGAACCTGATGACAGAATTACAGCTGCATATTTATGGCTGTTTATAGCATACGTAACATGAAGACGAACTCAACTTGCCCTCTAGACGGTTTTCTAGATAGTCCACAACATTAAACAGAACTATAAATGGATAAGATGGTAAAATTTTGCAGTATAATTGGAATAAAATGTTATGGGAAATTAATCTAGGTGGAACAGCAATCAGTGCACCCTTGTTGTGGTTATTTTCTTGTAACAGAGTGTCCCAAAGTATTTCATTCCTTAGGTATGAAATACACACCAGATAATATTATGAGCAGATCATCATACAAAAAGCCAAATATTTCATATGTTGTTTAACAAACTGGAGTCATATATACATAATTAAAGAGTATCTACTCGCAATAATTGCAGTACAGCAAATCTATGGAAACGAAGCATGCACCTGAATTATTAACACACTGCTTATTTTTAGGTTTCTCCTCCAGAGCAAATGTGACTAATGCCCAGAGCAGCAGAGTAGGTCAAGGGTTAAAGATGGAATTACAGTAAAGTAAAGAACCAACTTTGTGCTTTATGTTGTATGAACAAATGACATGTATGCTTTATTAATGTTTAACTACACAGACCTCTAAAAGATGTGTAGAAAAAACTGAGCTGTAAGATACAAAGCAAATACACAGAATAAATCCCAGCCAAATACACATGTCAAGAAAAACATAATCCCATTTGATTTATACATTGAAGATAAACTAGTTTTTCAAATAACAGCTTTGAAAATGTAAATAAATGTTTGCTTCTTAATACTAAACTTTACAAAAGCAAAGGCCAAGTAGGAAGATTAAAAAAAAAAAACCTCACTAACTTAGGTTTAATCGATGAATCATCCTCCTACCTTATATAACAGAAGCCAGAACGAGCACAAATAGGTTCAAAAATTATTCTTGGCGCCGTTTCTCATTGTGCACAGCACTGATCGACCATGTTAAGAATAAAAACAGAAGTTTATATACAACTTCAGCTCTGAGAACAGCAATGGTACTGTTGAGATGCAACAGAGCCTCAGATTTCCATTTATGACACATTTCTCCCAAAGCAAGCTGGGTAAACGTTACACTTGCTACTGTATCTCACGCTGCTGCTGATGTTCTACAAATATCTAAGAACCCATGCGGAGATTCTGTCTAGATGTAGGGGGCGTGTCACATGTCACTCAGATGTTTAATCACCTGACATAAATCTACAGTCTGAAATAGGAAAAAAATCAGCCTCAGTCTTGCTTCTCGCTTTGTCATAATATTTTGTGTGCTTTTCATATGATGGAGCTCTTCTGCTCGTGTTGCATAAACAAAATCCAAAACAAATGGCAAAGACTAAGAGCAGTACAGGAACAGAGATGATACATCTCTAGAGAGAGTTCCTTGAGACGTGGAAGAGAAGCTGATCCAGCCGTGTGAAAGTTCTAAAATTCCAAGACGTCCCTGAACGCTGCTCTTCAGGTTTGACGTGTTTGAGGGTTTTTTTCGTTTTGCTTCTTAATGATTGGACTGTGAGTCACTGCAGCAGTCATCTTACAGACTAATTACACCTTGTGGGCTTTTGCTGAGATTCGTGAGCTAAAGCAATGTCCAAATATCTTCACCAATCTCCATGATCAAGTGACCTACATGATGTCATCCTGACCCCCAGCAGCCTACACAGGGCTTGGCTTGAGCTTCAACACTTCCCCATGGTTTTGGAAGAAGGTGGAGGGGGGGACGGGCCAGGCTGTGAATCAGTTGGAACCAAGTCAAAGAGTCGGTTCAGTGTTGCAACTCTGTTTTGGTTTGCGACGCAATAGGCTGGAAGTGCGTAGGTGTGAGACTGTGCTGAACAGCAGTATTACACTGCAACAGCCAGGCACATGCAGTATATCCTGACTATTAACACAGGTGTGATCTTAGGATCTTGTTATATTTTAATACATATGCAGCACAGAATGTGGAAATTATGACGCGTCTTTATAATTGATGATTGATAGCTGTGTAGTTCTCACTATACAAAGTGATGTTAAGTACGTTAGTAACAGCAGCCTACTCAGTAATTATGAAATCCAGTCGGTGAGGCTGGGAAGGTAACAGAAAATAATAACAATGATATTAATATTAATTACGCAAGCACCACTAATAATAAACCCTTCTGATGTGTTCACCCACATCCGCTCAGTGTTAGTTTTAACGCTTAACTGGCTAACGCGTTCTTGATCATTCCGCAGGCTCTTTCAGCCACGGAGGATAAAGCAGATAAATGACATGGTCGAGACAGTGGAAGGAAATCATACTCACTCATACTGCGGGGGATTCAGAGGAATGTGTGTGCGCTCAGTCCTCCAGCCCGGAGCGCAGCACCACATCTCCACTGCTGCTGCTGCATACTTGAGAAACCTCACGCGCAGTTGTCATCGGACTGGAGAGATGATAGCAACAGTTATTTTGAGCGACGTGACATCGTCCAATCAGAACGCACCACTATGCTCCACACGCACGCGCGCTCTGTTCTTAAGAACCAACCGGAACACAGATCAGCCGCTGGGGGGCGGGGCATGGGACCTTGGTAACGTCTCGTCGCCGAACTTGTCAAAATAGAGTACTGTAATCGCTAGTGCGCACTGTGACTATTTATATCTTTTTAAATGATCTGGAAATATGATGTTAGCTTGGACGTTTAAAATGCAAAAATATTTTACTTTCAGGTTTGATTCTTGATTATGCTAAAAAAAAAAAAAAAAAAAGTGAAAAAAGTAAAACAGAAAAAGTCTCTGGAAAATAATAAATAAAAAAATAATGAATAAAATTATTATTATTATTATTATTATTATTATTATTATTATTATTATTATTATTATTATTATTATTGTTGTTGTTGTTGTTTTGTTGTTGTTGTTGTTTTGTTATTATTATTATTATTATTGTTGTTATTGTTATTGTTATTGTTATTACAACAACAACAAGACAGCTTCATCATCATCATTGTCCTCATCAGGGATAAATTAAATATATATATCAGGATTTCTGTAAAGCTGTTTTGTGACAACGTCCCTTGTTAAATGTGTTGTATAATTAGACTTCAACTGAACTGAATCACCGCACTGCAAATAATCCACAATAACCTTACAATACAATATATGCACAAGATATACAAGATAAAACTTAAAAAGGTTAATTATAATAAAACGTAATAAAACAATCTATACTCATGAATACGTTCGTTATAATTCTACAAGAATTACTACAAACCATAGAAAAGTACAGTTAAAGGATTCAAAATGCAACAACAGCAACAAGCACAACAAATAGTCAAAGGTAAATATAAAATGTTCTTTAAATTTCATTTGGTTTCTAATGTTTTTCTAATGACTTTTTTTTTAATGATTTCTAATGTCTGGGATTTTTTATTTTATTTTACAAAACACCTACAGCTGGAAAAACATGGCTGAATTTACATATTCTAATTAACATTATGTTGACGTCATAACTCACAGACGTGAAAATAGCATGACATATTAGCTATTACATGCCATTACATACGAATTCATATCAGTTCATTTTTTTTTATACAATTAATACTTTTAGCTATAAAAGCAAGTGCTCTCAAAGATGGACTCCATCGTCTTCATTTCCATCATTTTACAAGTTATTAGCGTCACCGTGTGGTGAACACAGGTACAATCTCAAGTACATTTCTCATTTTAACACGTTGCATTACCAGGGAAAGAAATTTCTGAAACTTGGGAGTTGGTGAAAATTGTTTGTGAAATTAAATATTTAGGATCTAATTCTAACATCCACAGTTACAACTCACATTACACCAGCTTTATTCTAAATGTTTGTTTATACTCAGTACTCCTTGTTTGTAGCCCATATTACACATGTAAACTAATATGCTTTTTAAATTAAAAGATTTAAGAAATTTTTTTGTATATATATTTTTATATTATATATTTATTATATATTAATTAGACACACACTGAGCATATAATAGTTGCAACCTACCACAAATGTGTTGATATTAATTTCCTTATTCCACATCATCACGTCATAAAATAAGGACATGTGTGTCTTTCTTAATAGATATACAGTAAAACATGATGATGTGGAATAAGGAAATTATTATAAGCAACACACTTTCTATGGTAGGTTTCAGCTGTTATATGCTCTGTGTGTCTAATTAATATATGTATATAATAAATATATAATAGAAAAATATATATATACAATAAATTTTTTTTTAAATCTTTTCATTTAAAAAGCATATTAGTTCACATGTGTAATATGGGCTACAAACAAGGAGTACTGAGTATAAACAAACATTTAGAATAAACCTGGTGTAATGTGAGTTGTAACTACGGATGTTAAAATAGATATAAAGAAACAAACAAACAAATAACTAACTAACTAACTAACTAACTAACTAACTAACTAAATAAATAAATAAATAAATAAATAAATATTCCAAGAATCAACTAGTATATTGTGGTTTTTTAAAATACACTTGGTTCCATTTACAAGTGTATTGTGAGCTGCAACTCAGGAGTTTATAAATTAACAAGCAAATATTCATAAATAAAGTCTAAATAACAGGAAAAAAGTATACAAACAACAAACAAAAAATAAATATAGAAATTTAGAAATAAACTCAGTGTAACCTCATGTGTAATGTGAGCATTCTTAGGAACTTAGGACCATTCTTTGTAATAAAAAAAAACCCAAATACGTGTTTGTTGTGTCTCTGTTTGTGTGTGTGTGTGTGTGTGTGTGTGTGTGTGTGTGTGTGTGTGTGTGTGTGTTTGTATGTGTGTGTGTCTGTTTGTGTGTGTTTGTGTGTGTGTGTGTGTGTGTGTGCGTGTGTGTGTATACACTGAGATTTCGTCACAATAAATGTTGTCATTTCTGTTAGTCATTTGTATGCAGGCTTGTAACAGACTGTAATAGCAGCCAATCAGCGCGCAGGGGGCGGGGTTTGTCCAAATACGGGTGGTAGGAATAGCGCTGTAGAGGCGGTTTCAGTGGAAAGTCCACAACGTAACGCTGCTCGGGCGCATGCGCACGCACACGCACACAGAGGTTATCGAAATATGGCGGCTAGGTCTTGCGAAAAGTACTGAGATCTGCTCGAATTTCGACAAATTCGCCCAGGTAGGTGTCCGCTTTGTGTGTTTCATGTGAGTCGGCTCTCTGTGTGAAGCCGAAGTGTGTGTGTGTGTGAGGGGGGGATCGGCCCTTGGTGTGTGTGTGAGGAGGTTTTTTACAGGATAGCTTCAGTGTAAACACTTTCACAGTCGTCGCGATGTATTTCTCATCTTATTTCCAAAGTGGGAGCCGCTGATGGGCGTCTACCCCCGTTATTAACCTTCATAAAGCGGTAATAAGCCCTCGGCGCGTGCGTGTAGGCGGAGTGTGTATGGGCGCGTTCAGGACGCAGTTTTACACAGTTTTTAGCTGGACGACGTGTTATTTTGTTGTTGATGTGTAATAAGGCTTGGCGTGTGATGACGTTTCCTCTGAGCGCGACTTTATCCGAGTCGTCACTAACCAGGCCGAGTGACGTACACGCCTTTTTATTTTAATAAAGTTTGCATTTTTACTGAGTAGACTTTTTCTAAATCAAACTAGAAAGGATGCAATGACCGTAAGCTGCATTTACAATCTACTACTACTACTAAGCTTCACTAATAACAACAACAATAATAAATGTAAAATATAATTGTGTTCTAATGTATGTTAATCATCTATTTGTTTTTCATCATAATAATACGATAATAAAATAATAATAACAATAGTAGCAGTAATAAAGATAGTATATTGTTTTTTTACTTAATACAAAATAATGAATAATACTTTCCGTTATAGTTTATATTTGTATGATTTTAATACCAATAAAATAAAATAAAAATACTGCTACTATACTAATTATTATTCGCAGGTATCTCTCTCTCTCAAAAAAAAATAACAACAGTAATAATATAAATAATAAAAAATGTAACATGTATAGTTGTGTATTTTTTTAATCTGTATATCTATTAATCATTTCACAACAATATATTTTTTATATTTGTTGATTATATCAGAATTTTACTCACAAAATATAAAATGATTAAAGCAGAATACCAATAAACAGTAATAGCAATAACAGGATTATTCCAAAATTAAATAATACAGTGGTGTGAAAAAGTGTTGGCCCCCTTCCTGATTTCTTATTTTTTTACATGTTTGTCACACTTTAATGTTTCAGATAATCAAACACATTTAAATATTAGTCAAAGATAACACAAGTAAACACATCATGCAGTTTTTAAATGAAGGTTTTTATTAATAAGGGAAAACAAAATCCAAAACTACATGGCCCTGTGTGAAAAAGTGTTTGCACCCTAAGCCTAATAACTGGTTGGTCCACCCTTAGCAGCAACAACTGCAATCAAGTGTTTTCCATAACTTGCAATGAGTCTGTTACAGCGCTGTGGAGGAATTTTGTCCCACTCATCTTTGCAGAATTGTTGTAATTCAGCCACATTGGAGGGTTTTCGAGCATGAACCACCTTTTTAAGGTCATGCCACAGCATCTCAATCGGATTGAGGTCAGGATTTTGACTAGGCCACTCCAAAGTCTTCATTTTGTTTTTCTTCAGCCATTCAGAGGTGGACTTGCTGGTGTGTTTTGGATCATTGTCCTGCTGCAGAACCAAACTTGGGTTATCGGAAATGCTTGATTGCAGTTGTTGCTGCTAAGGGTGGCCCAACCAGTTATTAGGCTTAGGGGGCAAACACTTTTTCACACAGGGCCATGTAGTTTTGGATTTTGTTTTCCCTTATTAATAAAAACCTTCATTTAAAAACTGCATGATGTGTTTACTTGTGTTATCTTTGACTAATATTTAAATGTCTTTGATTATCTGAAACATTAAAGTGTGACAAACATGTAAAAAAATAAGAAATCAGGAAGGGGGCCAACACTTTTTCACACCACTGTGTATTAAGATCAAATACTACTACTACAACTGCTAATGAAAGTAATATTTTTAAATGATTAATATTTAAAGAATAGGTTTCTCGGGCAGTAACAGGCACTAGAGCTGTTAGTGCTTTTGGTGTATTTTGCATATTTGGTGTATAAAATAACCGTCATGTTGTGATATGTTACACAGCAGTAATATTACACGATGCTTGACGTTTCTTAAAACCCAGTACAGTGTATATTCGGCATGAATCAGATTTCCTCCCAGTCCCAGAGTCTAATGTGGAAAAGAAAGGACAGTGAACTCTCCGGATGATTCTGATGAATTCCATCGCATCAGACGAGACGGTTTTTTTTTTAGAGCTCATTGGTTGTTGGTTTTATAGTGAATAGGAAATGATCGTAACTTTTAATAACTCTCAGAGATTTATTTTATCTGCTGGACGATCATTATATTGGTGATTCTCTGAGAAAAATGTATTATGGTGGTAATTAATCAGGATTTATAAATATTTTTAGCACTCTCAAAATCATTCTTCACTTCTCTTTCTCTCTCAGATCATTCTGCAGATGAAGAGCTCACTATTATTACAAAAGACAATGTTATGAATATTTTAGAAGGCGTGTAATAAATGATAGTGACGTTCCTATTAAGCCGCTTCTTATTCGGGCCGATCTATTTGCAAAAGTTATTATCACACTTCCTGTGCTGTATTATTCATCTCGGCCTGTCTGTGGACAATATGATCTTTTTAATAATGGGATGTTTTTTGTGTATCTTCCTGGAAAATGTTTCTATTTTTTTTTTTGTGAAGTGAATTTTATCGAAAAGAATAGGAAAAAGATTTGATTCGGTTCACAAATCTGTTATAATGATTCAGAAAACAGCAGGACGTTCAGTTCAGAAGACGACAGAGCTAAAGTGAGTTAGACTTGAAGAGCTTATTCCATCAGACAGGAGGTTTTCAAATCTTTTTGTCTCATTTGTTGTTCACTGTAAAAAATTAACTCAATATTAAAGGTGCATTAGTCTTTTTTTTTTAAGATAAGGTCTCTAATGGTCAGGTAAGTTCAACATGTGTGTAATTCCTGTCCATGTTTCTAATGCTGCAAATAAAAGCAAGACTGAGTCAGAGATCGAGTTGAATAGAAAGTGAGTGTGAGAGAGAGAGAGGGAGAGAGGGAGAGAGGATGAGCTTGAGAGGATGGGATGAGTCAGAGATTAACAAAAAAAAAAGAGTCAAAGTTTAGGTTCAAATAAAAGTGAGGTTCAGTCAGTCATAGACTCCAAATAAAAGTGAGTCAGTGTGAGGAGAGAGGAGACTCCTTCACCTTTATTGTATGGAGAATCCCATTGTACAGCTACCTGTGAATGAGCTGTTACTATGGAAACGGTAACATACCAGACCTCGCTGTCAGAGCCGCTGTTCTAGGAACTCTTCTGACCAGTCAGATTCGAGATGTTTTAAAATCCTAAGGAAAGGAAACAAAAAAATCGAGAAAGAAGTCGAATTATTGTTGCTTTCCTCCTTCCTAGTGCCGAGCTACAGCATTGTTAATGTTGTGAAGTGGTGAAGTTATCGGATCGAGTGTTTTTTCCAGGCGCAGGAGGTGTTGCTCTAGTTAAAGAGAGACTATCAACCCGATCTCCTGCTGCTTTCAATAAGCTCTTCTTGTTAAGTGATTATTTTAACGACCCCCTGTGGAGTCACATCCTCTTTAACGTTCGTCATTTTGTTTTATATATAAATATATATATTTAAAATGGGATTGAAATGCAGACACGTTTACACAGTAGTGTAAGGAGAGATGTGTGTGTGTGTGTGTGTGTGTGTGTGTCTGTTTGTGTGTGTGAGAAAGGTATGTTGGCAAGCGAGTCAGAAAAGAGGGGTTGATTGTGTGTGAGGCTCAGGAATGCAATCCCCCCGGCTACATCCTGCATCCAGTAACACACACACACACATACACACACACACTTCTCCAAAGCAGCAGCAGCGTGCACGTGGCCCTCAGCGCCTTCTGACTCGCATTGCTCCGGGGAAGTCTCTGAATCCCGGTATTATTTACATAACGGCATACAGAGCTGATGCTCAGTGTGAGGAAGGTGGTAACAGCGACAGTCTGGTCTTTATCTTCATCTTTGTTGGAAGATGTACTACAGCTGGTCTCGAGGGGGATTGGTCAGAAGGCATTGATTCGTTTCCTGTAGCAGCTGATATTCGGGTCACAGGAAAGAGTCACTTTTATGGAGTCAGAGATGGAATGGTCAGGAGATTTTTCACCATGTGGAAGTCTTCAGGAGAGAGGAGGCTGCACTTCCTTTTTTTTGTTTCCTTTTTGGAGTATGACCTTAGAGATAAAAAAAAATTAAGGTTGGTTATATCTGCTTTGATGTAAGTAATAACATGAATAAATATTTTCTGTTTGCTGTATTCTCTCTCTCTCTAGCTCTTTCTCTCTCATTCTCTTGTGTGCCCTCTTTTTCTCTCTCTTCCTTACTCTCTCTCTCTCTCTCTCTCTCTCTCATTCTCTTGTGCTCTCTCTCTCTCTCTCTCTCTCTCTCTCTTTTAAACTCTTTCTCTCTTTTATTCTCTCTCTCCTTCTGTTGTGCTCTCTCTCCCCACCTCATTATTGAGAGCTGATCATGTTATCTCTCCTGTCTCTGGCTTTATATCCGGCGGGTGAATCTCTCTGTGCTCTTGCCATGTGCTCAGGTGAGAGGAGGCAGAACTGTGCTTCATCCAGCTGACCACAGACTCGTCACGCAGACAAGTCATGCAGCCCGCAGGCGGTCGTCAAAGTCGCTCTGAAACACATTTTCTCACTCACGGATTAGCCCTTGGAAGGATTTTGTGATATATAAATCGTACAAAAATACAGTATCAGTATGACAATAAATACAGTGTGACTATGATGAGTGCAACAGTCTGCAGTTTTAGTGCAGTGATAATTGAGTTCATGAATGATATGCCACTTTTAGCTGCCAAAATTAAATCCACTGCCTGAATTTGTGTCAAGCAATTACAACTTAAATGGATGTGTGATGATAATGAAAACGAAAGGCTTGTTCTTGGCTAAAACATGTCACCAAAGGCGTTAAACTTTTACAGATTTGCTTCTGCCAGTTATCAAACTATTTTTTTCCCCATAATTATTAGTGTCTAAGAGCACGTGAGCGGTGCATGAGACATCAATATCTCTTGAATACTAGAAGTCAGTATTTGTTTCTTACATTATAAGCTATTTGTTACCTGTGACACTTTCTGACCACTCAGAATACACCAGCCAGCCCAGTTATTGTCATCCTAGACGCTCAACACACATTGTGACGTTTCTGCTTGGCAGGCGCTTCGCTGCGGCATTTGGACCACCCGGTTAACGTCTGTCCCATTTGGACAGCAGGATAGGGACATCTGTCCTCTTCTCATTTTGGACAAATTTAAAGGCTGTCTCTTGTGTGACCTTCTTCCTGCAGGCATCCCAGAAGTCTGTTCACCAGACTGAAAAACATGCCACTGCAACTTACTCTATCCACAAGGAATGGTTCATTGCAGTAATGAATTATTCCAAAGTAAAACATTAAAGACCTGCTGGTCATTTCAGCGATATTAGACTTCCTGCAGTCATTTTGTGTCATGATGCAGGTTTTCCTGCTTGGGTTTTGTACTTGTTATGCAGAAGGTAAATATTTTTACCATTTGTTCTAGGAGTAAGTGAGGTAGGTGCTGCTAAAATCGGACGTCACGGTTGGTAAGATATGATAAAGTGTGTGCTACATGAAGAAGCAACAGCCATCAAACATCTGAACTTTCTTTTTTTAGAGCAGAACAGAAACCCAAGTAACCACATAGCATACAAACAGCGTATACCACGTGGAACTGCAACAATCACACACACCGCTAAAAATTGAGAGAGAGAGAGAGATACATATATGGATAGAGAGTGTGAGATGGACATAGAGAGAGAGCGTGAGAAAGAAAGAGAGAGCATAAGCTGGATGGATGGATGGATGGATGATGGATAGATAGAGTGAAAAGAGATGGGTGGGTAGATAGATAGAGATAGGGAAAGAGCAAGAGAGAAAGAACGAGTGAGAGATGAGAGATAAAAAGTGAGAGAGAAAGAGAGATGAAGATAGAGTGTGAGAAAGAAAGCGAGAGTGGTAGAGATGGAAATAGAACGAGGCGAGAGAGCTTGAACATGAGAGATGGATAGAGAGGGAAAGAGGAAGAATGACAGAAATGGATAGCGAGAGAGTGAGAAAGAGATCACAGTCAGTTATTTCCAGTATTTTGGATTAGTTTCAGTAGAAATAGAAAAGTAAGAAGTCAGTCAGAGTCGTGTAATTACAGTAATGATAGTAAACATGTCTTCACATGTTCATTGGCTTGCTGTGTGTTTTTTTTATGAGGTTTTAGGCTCAGCTGCTTACCCAGCACATCGTTTGACATTTGACTGGACAGGTCGCTACACATCACTTTACAGAAGTTTATGTAAACAGAACAATCCAAAGCAGCGTTTCACGGCCATTCAGAAAAAACAATAGGCAAGGACGATCCCATAGCAAAAATCCAGAAAGCATTCTGAGGTCAAGCTCACAATAAGAGGACACAAAAGCATGAGGATAAAAGACTGAGTTTGTACAGAAACGTCAGTAAGAGAGCAGCAGAGAACAAACACGCCTTATTTACAGGGACAGTATACTGATGCGTAACATGAAAGGGTCACCAATAGGCATAAAGAATGTCAGTCTCCGCCCACAAACACACCTCCAGAAGAATCTAATGCTAGCATATTGTTGGGAATATGAATATGAGTAGAGTAGGATGTAGAGTGTAGTATAGAGTTTAATGTAGTGTAGAGTATAGAATAGAGTAGAGTGTAGTGTAGAGTTTAATGTAGTGTAGAGTATAGAATAGAGTAGTGTAGAGTGTAGTGTAGAGTGTAGTGTAGAGTTTAATGTAGTGTAGAGTATAGAATAGAGTAGTGTAGAGTGTAGTGTAGAGTTTAATGTAGTGTAGAGTATAGAATAGAGTAGTGTAGTGTAGAGTGTAGTGTAGAGTTTAATGTAGTGTAGAGTATAGAATAGAGTAGTGTAGAGTGTAGTGTAGAGTTTAATGTAGTGTAGAGTATAGAATAGAGTAGTGTAGAGTAGAGTGTAGTGTAGAGTTTAATGTAGTGTAGAGTATAGAGTAGAGTAGTGTAGAGTAGAGTGTAGTGTAGAGTTTAATGTAGTGTAGAGTAGAGTAGTGTAGAGTTTAATGTAGTGTAGAGTAGTGTAGAGTAGAATGTAGTGTAGAGTTTAATGTAGTGTAGAGTAGAATGTAGTGTAGAGTTTAATGTAGTGTAGAGTATAGAGTAGAGTAGAGTGTAGTGTAGAGTTTAATGTAGTGTAGAGTAGAGTAGTGTAGTGTAGAGTATAGAGTAGAGTGTAGTGTAGAGTTTAATGTAGTGTAGAGTAGAGTAGTGTAGTGTAGAGTGTAGAGTAGAGTGTAGTGTAGAGTTTAATGTAGTGTAGAGTATAGAGTAGAGTAGAGTGTAGTGTAGAGTTTAATGTAGTGTAGAGTAGTGTAGAGTAGAGTGTAGTGTAGAGTTTAATGTAGTGTAGAGTAGTGTAGAGTAGAGTGTAGTGTAGAGTTTAATGTAGTGTAGAGTATAGAGTAGAGTAGAGTGTAGTGTAGAGTTTAATGTAGTATAGAGTAGAGTGTAGTGTAGAGTTTAATGTAGTATAGAGTAGAGTAGAGTGTAGTGTAGAGTTTAATGTAGTGTAGAGTATAGAATAGAGTAGTGTAGAGTGTAGTGTAGAGTGTAGTGTAGAGTTTAATGTAGTGTAGAGTATAGAATAGAGTAGTGTAGAGTGTAGTGTAGAGTTTAATGTAGTGTAGAGTATAGAATAGAGTAGTGTAGTGTAGAGTGTAGTGTAGAGTTTAATGTAGTGTAGAGTATAGAATAGAGTAGTGTAGAGTGTAGTGTAGAGTTTAATGTAGTGTAGAGTATAGAATAGAGTAGTGTAGAGTAGAGTGTAGTGTAGAGTTTAATGTAGTGTAGAGTATAGAGTAGAGTAGTGTAGAGTAGAGTGTAGTGTAGAGTTTAATGTAGTGTAGAGTAGAGTAGTGTAGAGTTTAATGTAGTGTAGAGTAGTGTAGAGTAGAATGTAGTGTAGAGTTTAATGTAGTGTAGAGTAGAATGTAGTGTAGAGTTTAATGTAGTGTAGAGTATAGAGTAGAGTAGAGTGTAGTGTAGAGTTTAATGTAGTGTAGAGTAGAGTAGTGTAGTGTAGAGTATAGAGTAGAGTGTAGTGTAGAGTTTAATGTAGTGTAGAGTAGAGTAGTGTAGTGTAGAGTAGAGTAGAGTTAGTGTAGAGTTTTTAGTGTAGAGTTATAGAGTAGAGTTTTGAGTGTAGTGTAGGGAGTTTAAGTAGTGTAGAGAGTGTAGAGTAGAGTGTAGTGTAGAGTTTAATGTAGTGTAGAGTAGTGTAGAGAGTGTAGAGTTAGTAGATGTTATGTAGAGTAGAGTTAGTGTAGAGTTAATGTAGAGTAGAGTAGAGTGTAGTGTAGAGTAATGAGTGTAGTGTATTTGAGTGTTTAGTGTAGAGTGTAAAAGTGAGAGTAGTGTAAAAGGTAGAGTAGAGTGTAGTGTAGAGTAGATTAAAAGTGTAGAGTAGAGTTTAGTGTAGAGAGTGTAGAGTGTAGTGTAGAGTAGTTAGATGTAGAGTAGAGTTAGTGTAGAGTAGAGTAGAGTTTGTGTAGAGTGTAGTAGAGTTTAGAGTAGAGTAGTGTAGAGTGTAGAGAGTGTAGGTAGAGTAGTGTAGAGATAAGTGTAGAGTTAGTGTAGAGAGTGTAGAGTGTAGAACAGAGTGTAGTTAGAGTAGAGTAGAGTTTAGTATGTAGAGAGTAGAGTATAGTGTAGAGTAGAGAGAGTGTAGGAGGTAGAGTAGAGTTTAGTGTAGAGAGTGTTAGAGTAGAGTTTAGTGTAGAGAGTGTAGAGTAGAGTTTAGTGTAGAGGTGAGAGTTAGTGTAGAGTAGAGTAGAGTTAGTGTAGAGAGTGTAGAGTAGAGTTTAGTGTAGAGAGTGTAGAGTGTAGAACAGAGTGTAGTTAGAGTAGAGTAGAGTTTAGTGTAGAGAGTGTAGAGTGTAGAGTTTAGTGTAGAGTGTAGAACGTAGAGAGTAG
Organism: Hemibagrus guttatus; assembly: GCA_033459395.1. NCBI lineage: Eukaryota > Metazoa > Chordata > Actinopteri > Siluriformes > Bagridae > Hemibagrus > Hemibagrus guttatus. The sequence continues at coordinate 10,737,318 of JAUCMX010000017.1, read as the reverse complement.
TTTAGTGTAGAGTTAGAGTAGAGTTTAGTGTAGAGAGTGTAGAGTAGAGTTTAGTGTAGAGAGTGTAGAGTTTAGTGTAGAGAGTGTAGAGTGTAGAACTTTAGAGTGTTTAGTGTAGATGTAGTTTATGTAGAGTGTTCAGTGTATGTAGAGTGTAGAGTTTAGTGTAGAGAGTGTAGAGTTGTGAGTGTAGAGTGTAGAACAGAGTGTAGTGTAGAGTAGAGTAGAGTTTAGTGTAGAGAGTGTAGTATGTAGATGTTGTAACAGAGTGTAGTAGAGTAGAGTAGAGTTTAGTGTAGAGAGTGTAGAGTTTAGTGTAGAGAGTGTAGAGTGTAGAACAGAGTGTAGTGTAGAGTAGAGTAGAGTTTAGTGTAGAGAGTGTAGAGTTTAGTGTAGAGAGTGTAGAGTGTAGAACAGAGTGTAGTGTAGAGTAGAGTAGAGTTTAGTGTAGAGAGTGTAGAGTTTAGTGTAGAGAGTGTAGAGTGTAGAACAGAGTGTAGTGTAGAGTAGAGTAGAGTTTAGTGTAGAGAGTGTAGAGTTTAGTGTAGAGAGTGTAGAGTGTAGAACAGAGTGTAGTGTAGAGTAGAGTAGAGTTTAGTGTAGAGAGTGTAGAGTTTAGTGTAGAGAGTGTAGAGTGTAGAACAGAGTGTAGTGTAGAGTAGAGTAGAGTTTAGTGTAGAGAGTGTAGAGTTTAGTGTAGAGAGTGTAGAGTGTAGAACAGAGTGTAGTGTAGAGTAGAGTAGAGTTTAGTGTAGAGAGTGTAGAGTTTAGTGTAGAGAGTGTAGAGTGTAGAACAGAGTGTAGTGTAGAGTAGAGTAGAGTTTAGTGTAGAGAGTGTAGAGTTTAGTGTAGAGAGTGTAGAGTGTAGAACAGAGTGTAGTGTAGAGTAGAGTAGAGTTTAGTGTAGAGAGTGTAGAGTGTAGAACAGAGTGTAGTGTAGAGTAGAGAGTACTTTATTAACTTTATTACTCTCTCTGTTCCTTGGTCTCTCTCTCTCTGTTCTCTCTCTCTCTCTCTCTCTCTCTCTCTCTCTCTCTCTCTCTCTCTCTCTCTCTTTCTTTCTTTCTGATGCTGATAGCGGTAAAATAATCACTGAAAGCACAGACACCCTGTTACTGTTAAAACCCAGAAGTGATGTATTCTTTGTAAACTACAGCAGTTTTTCAACCGTTACAATGTTTTATCTATCAAAGAACATCATGTCAGGCTTTTTATCCATTTACGGTTACGTGTGGACTGTGTTTTAATATAATAAAATCAGTGTTTGATTTCAGTGTACTTTGCTATTACACTGTTACTATGCAACTCCTCAAGCAGCTTGTGTACGTCATATCGCTTCCCTACTTTCTCTGCGTGTAGGATTTTTTAAATATATAAAACAATTGCAAGTCTTACCAGATTTCTGAATAAATCCAGGAGTTTTAGGGGGAGTATACAGTATTGAGATATGGTAGTGTGTGTGGCCGGTGTAATATAGGGGAGTGTGAGACGATGTCTGGGGGAGGAAGTGGAGCTGGAATGGCTAAAAATTTGTTGTTGTTTTTTTTTTTCTTTTTCCCCACAGCCATAACACACACACACACACACAAATTTATACAACCCCTCAAACAGACACACGAGGAATCCTTATCGCCCTTGGCAACAAGGACGACAGAGATGGATGAAGGGGAAACAGTGGAGCGAGATGGTCGATAGTGAGCACGGGATTTACACGTTGCGGAAAAAAGGACGATTTAGTTGTAATTGCTTTGTATTACATTAGACGCGTTGCTCAGAAGTTGTTGATTAATTTTGTACAACAGAGGAACTGACACTCGTCACGACTGCAAGGCATTAATCATGGGTTTACATTAAAGCGCTCCTTCAAATATGTTATCGTTTCCATGGTAACGACGGAGTACAAAGTGGGCAGGGTCTTGTTTCTGTGGACACAGTGCTGCAACGAGATTTATTTACATGTTTGAGCTCTTGAAGTGTAGCATAGAGATGAACCGTCATATGGATAAAAATCCCGCTTGTTATCTACATTTCACTGCATAATTAATTGTCCGACTTTTAGATTTTGTGATCAGAGTGTAGGAAGGTAGCGCTGGCTTTAACCTCTACTGCTGAACTCGTGTGAATAGCGCAATAGGGAATAGAAACAGACCAATTTGTAGCAGCAGAACACATAAAAGAGTGATACCCATGAGAATTTTGGGGTTTATTGACATGACTGTGCGTGTGTGTGTGTATGAGTATTTCTGTGTATATGTATGTTTGCATGTTTGTGTGTGAGTATATGTGTGTATGTGTGTGTATATGTATGCATATATGTATGTATGTTTGTACACGGATCAGCCATAACATTATGAGCAGTAACACGTGAAGTGAATAACACTGATTATCTCCTCATCATGACACCTGTTAATGGGTGGGATATATTAGGCAGCAAGTAAGAGTTTGACAAGCGGCAAATTGTGATGGCTAGACGACGACTGGATCAGAGCATCTCCAAAACTGCAGCTCTTGTGGAGTGTTCCCGGTCTGCAGTGGTCAGTATCTATCAAAAGTGGTCCAAGGAAGGAACAGTGGTGAACCGGCGACAGGGTCATGGGAGGCCAAGGCTCATTGATGCATGTGGGGAGCGAAGGCTGGCCCGTGTGATCTGATCTAACGGACAAGTTACTGTTGCTCAAATTGCTGAAGTTAATGCTGGTTCTGATAGAAAGGTTTCAGAATACACAGTGCATCACAGTTGCGTATGGGGCTGCATAGCCGCAGACCAGTCAGGGTGCCCATGCTGACCCCTGTGCACCGCCGAAAGTGCCAACAATGGGCACGTGAGCATAAGAACTGGACCACGGAACAATGCAAGAAGGTGGCCTGGTCTGATGAATCATGTTTTCTTTTACATCACGTGGATGGCCGGGTACGTGTGCGTTGCTTAGCTTGGGAACACATGGCACCAGGATGCACTATGGGAAGAAGACAAGCCGGCGGAGGCAGTGTAATGTTACTTTGACACGTACCACCTACCTAAACAGTGTTGCAGACCATGTACACACTTTCATGAAAACGGTATTCCCAGGTGGATGTGGTCTCTTCCAGCAGCATAATGCGCCGTGACGCAAAGCAAAAATGGTTCAGGATTGGATTGATGAGCACAACAAGTTTGAGGTGTTGACATGGCCTCCAAATTCCCCAGATCTCAATCCAATCGAGCATCTGTGGGATGTGCCGGACAAACAAGTCAGATCCATGGAGGCCCCACATCACAAATTACAGGACTTAAAGGATCTGCTGCTAACATCTTGGTGCCAGATACCACAGCACACCTTCAGGGTCCATGCCTCTACGGGTCAGAGCTGTTTTGGCAGCAACATGGGGACCAACACAATATTAGGCAGGTGGTCATAATGTTATGGCTGATTTGTGTGCATATGTGTGTATATGTGTGTGTATTCAGTAGTGTATATGAAGTCGACAGCTGACTGTAATAAAGTGAAGCTGTTTTTCATTGCACTTGGCCAACAGAAAGACATCTGTGAGACAGACACTGATCACTGATCTGTTTCCTCAGAACATCAGTTTGTGGAAAGAAAAGGCAAAGAAAATGAGAAAAATAATCGTACAGCAGTATTGTTGTTAATCAAGTTTTACGACATTGTTGCAGAAGCTCCAGTGTCGGAGTTTTTGGAGCGTCTTGAACTTTTTCTACGTTCTGAACGGGAGAACACGTTTTAAATTGAATCAACCACAAAAATAATACACAATTATACAATATTAAATTATACAATAATATCATTCTTCACTATCATGAAAGATATTCTCATTTATTGTTTCCATAGTAACAGCGGTTTCACTGGGACTCGCACGTACTCATATATCAGACTAATAATAAACTGATTTGCTTTGCTATTTAACAAAGAAAATGTATCATTGTTGACAGTTTGTTTTTTTTTTGTCAGTTTGTGTGATGGTGGTTTAGGGTTTATGTAAAGGGTCTCCAGTGTCAGTGCTTATTTATTTATTTTATTTTATTTATTTTTTTTTGTATTTTGCTACTACAAAAAAAGTCAAGCCATTTTGGCTGCAACAGTCACAAAACCTCCATAATCCTTGTCTTTGTCCCTTAAAAGGGATCTACTCGGAACCCGTTTTGATAATCTGTGTACGGTTCTACTTAGAATTTTGAAGGGTTCTCCTGGAGGGTGTTCTGAAGAACGCTTTGTTGTAAATTTGTATAGCATTCACTGTATAGTCGAACAAATCGGATTGGAGCTTCATAGCTTATCATCTAAATATGGCTTTAGAGCTGTCGGTGTACCACACACACACACATTACGAACAGTGAGCAGACCTGCTGTTTCCAACATTTCCTCAGGCATTATGCTGACACAATGTAGAGTTAACAACACAATATCATCAATCATCGGCATTAAGAGAAGCAGCAGCGTCAGCGTCCACTCTGCTTCAGCTGCTCTGCAAATATCACTATCTGTTCCCGTTTAAACCCAAACTGGCCATGACCTGAAGCACTGGGGAAAAAACCCAGTAGTGAAAATGTAGGCATGGTGTATGTGTGCAGGTGTGTGTGTGTGTTCTTGCTCGGAGAGTTCCTCGACCTCAGCTACATCACTCCTGTTTATAATGACACAATGTTCACGACAACCAGGAACTCTGAAATTTTGCAGCAATAAAACAGAAATTAAACGAACGCTCACTTTGAGCTGTTTACAAAAACTGGACTTGTTTGTGACAGAAACGATCTCGCAGAAAGAGAACTAACATTTTGATTTTCCCTCAGCATTTAGCGAATTCGGATCTAAACAGAAATGCAAAAGACTGACAGAATCCTTAAAACGTGCTTTACAGTTTACAAAAAAAAATAGAATAAAGTATGAAGTATAAGATTTAGTTATATCAATCCTAACAAAGGAAGAAGTCAAGTCTGTTCCTGTGTAAAGATTTCCAGTCCCAAATAAACATTTCTTGTTTCTTCTAAAGTCGATCTTCATTTTTCACGTCAGTAGTAAAAGAGTTGATTTTCCTAAGATCTCTAGCATGTCAGCTAATAAATGCAAAATATTTATTCGTATGTTCATTTTGGAATAATTCTATAAAGAATTATATAATTCTATAAAACCAACTTTTGAGATTTTTGTGGTAAAATTGTATGTTTTTCCTCTCTGTCTGCTTATGTGATGGTTCCACTTCTACTCTACGCATTCTAATAGCTGGAGTGGCCACAGTGCAATGCTTTCCATTTTTTAAACAAACATGCAAATGAGCACTCTAATACAGCGCAGATTTATTCGAGCGTCTCAGATGTTTCGCGGTGATGAACCGCGAGGGCTCACGTGGCTCACAGGCAAATTGCCTCAGCAGCTCATGCAGAAGTAAACGGAGTGCTCTCACCCGTGTTTATCGTCATAGAGCATTCGGTGTGGATGCTTGAGCGTGAGGTATCTGAGCTTTCACATTCCTGTACTGGTCTGAAAAGAGGAAGCTGACAGAAGTCCATGTGCAACTGACAGGAACTACTGGGTTTACTGTTCTGTCACCTGATCGAGATCTCTCTCTCTCTCTCTCTCTCTCTCTCTCTCTCTCTCTCTCTCATTCTCTCTCTCTCTCTCGCAGGTCCAGGAACCACAGTGTGTGTGTGTATATGTGTGTGTGTTGTGTAGCAGTGTTGTGGAGCTGCAGAAGCCAATGAACAGCATGGGCAGGACAGCACTGAAAGGTGAAATCAAAAACACTGACATTTAAACACATTAGGCAGCTCCACGTTTCACAGCTGATTAAAATCTAAACACATATTTACTATGTCACACTGCATTCAAGATATGAATACGCACATTTGCGTATTCTTAAAAGTGTTTTCACGGTTTAATATACTAGTAGCCTTTATGCCCAAGGATGGACAAAATAACAAGCTTTAATTTTTTGCTGTTTTTGAGTGCAAACGATGCACTCAATCCATGCTACGAGATACAGGGTTCATGAGATGATATTAACCCCAGATGATATTGACATACATATAATAAACTCATTTGGAATGGCAACAAATTGCATCATCAATACATTTTTTCTGTATGAAAAATAGATCTGGAGTTATAATATCAGGTGTAATGTTCTCTTATTATTAATATGTTATTAGAATCCTTTCCACTGAAATAAATGTAGTTCATAGCAGTTAATAACGCGCTACATAAATGTCACGCTTCACAGTTATGTTTTTTATTCTGCATATTTCCTCATCCTTCTGAAATTCATTTACGATCATGCCGCTAACAGCACGACACATGATGTTGCTTTTGAATCGTTTTAGTCTCGAGTGTGTGCAGCACATGGTTAAGAGAAATAAAGAGAGATTTTTTAAAGAGCTTAAAAATAACTAGATTGCACTTAATTTATCACGCAATGCGTTACATTACCAAACCTCCATCTCTAGACGTTCATACTAACCAGATCAAGTGCATTTTACACCTTAACATCTCTGTAACTCTTTGTTGTTGTTGGTTTTTTTTTTTTTTTCCCCCAGATCAGAAGGAGAGTAAGAAGGAGAAGGCAGGCAGGAGTACTCCGGTCAGCACAGGACCTGTACTTGTGAAAGGTGAAACACTTCACTTACTGATTATTTTGCGTTTGTAAACGTTACACAGTGATTTCAAATCCACTTCCTGCCGGTTGAACTGCAGTTCAAGCATAAGTCACTCTGAGTTCAGCTGGTGCCTGGAGCCGGTTAGAAAATCTCTCTGTAATAGAAAAGTTGTGGTTAGTAATGTTTTTTTTCCTCATACATAAAGATATAGAATAAACTATATAAAAAAGAAAGAAAGAAAGAAAGAAAGAAAAACAGAGAGCATGAATATTTATATAGAATAAATATATGATAGTTAAATGATGAAAGACAAGCAAATGTCATAACCAGGAAACAAAGAAGCAGGAAAGAACGTACTCTGGGAAACATGGCTTGGAAAGTATGATAATTTGTTTGCAATGATGGACAGAAACAAGAGGGTGTTAAATAGACGAATCATTGGCGGAACACAGGACAGATGAACACAATCAGCTAGAACAACAATGACATTATTTTCATCATGCTGGGAAATATGCCATATGTTTCTACAAAAAAAGCCACGTGTTTAACAAAAACATCTGTATCTTCAATATTATCATGAAAATGCAAAATATGGAATAGTTCGATTGTGTCAACTTTTTTTTTGTACAGTTGATGTGTTCCTGTGCTTGAGTCACTTATTTATAGAGCTGTTTGAAAATGCAATAATGCTGTTGTTGTATGATACGGTGTATGAAATGTTGGCGTAGATCAGTAGATTAATGTAGATCAGATGGAGATCAGTATATTAGTGTAGATCAATTTGTCAACAAATTGTGTTTTTTTGTTTTTTTTTGTTGAGAAAGGCACCACTGGAGTCAGATGATGAGACCCACATCTTTTGTATTTTCAATTTGTAACTAAAGCGCCCTCTTGTGTACACCTGAGTCATTAAACAGAGATGTGATGATTCTCTCTCTCTCTCTCTCTCTCTCTCTCTCTCTCTCTCTCTCTCTCTCTCTCTCTCTCTCTCTCTCTCTCTCTCTCTGTGTGTTCTTTTTTAACTATTTAGCCCCCGAATCATTCTCATGGGAAGAGTATCTGAAGGAGACATCGTCCATAACAGCTCCTACCAGCTGCTTCAGACAGGTGAGAAAATAAAAGCGGTTTAAACAGCAGACTGTTGCAGTCTGTATTAGTTTCCTCACACACCATCAGAGCAGTTGAATACATTGCTGCTGTTCTCAAAAATGGCTCGAGGAGAACACGAGCGAGTGAGACTGCAGAATGAGTGGCACTTTACGTTCATGTACAACCTTTAATTGCAGGAGTGGGAGATACTGGTCAGAATTCCTTTGACATTAGGTGGGATTGGTCAAACTTTGTTTAGGTGTGGGCAGAATTGATCAGAAGTCCTTTGGGTGGTCAGAAAACCTTCAGGAGCAGACATGATTAGTCTGAATTCTTTTGGGAGTAGGCAGGATTTGTCAGAATCACTTTAGGAAAGGGTTATATTGTTATAGGTTTAAGGGTTATATTGGTCTGAATATTTCAAGGTACAGACAGGGTTTGGTCAGCATTCCTTCAGGAGCTGACAGGATTAGTAAGAATTCCTTTAGGAAATGGGTGGAAGTAGTCAGTGTTCCTGTAGAAGTGGGCAGAAATGGTCAGAATTCCTTCAAAAGCACACAGGATTTGTCAGAATTTCTCCAGAAGCACGCAGGACTGCTCAGAATTCCTTTGGAGAATTGGATTGGTTTGAATACTTTGGGGACATACAGGATTGGAAATAATTCATTCGGGAGCGAACAACTGGACTGAATTCCTTCTGAAGCATGCAGGATTGGATAGAATTCCTTTGGAAACACTGCATATGCATGTGAATATAACATGCACTTTAATACTTATCTCTTTTTTCAGTCTCGCATCCCTCCATCAAACGACTTCAAGGCTGGGATGAAGCTGGAGGCTCGCGACCCTCGTAACTCCACCTCTGTCTGCATCGCCACGGTGATGGGCATCACAGGAACCAGGCTCCGCCTTCGCCTGGACGGCAGCGACAATACCAATGACTTCTGGAGGCTAGTCGACTCCTCAGATATTCAGCCGATAGGAACGTGCGAGAAGAACGGAGACATGCTGCAGCCCCCGCTGGGTAAGAAAGAAGCGTCATGCTGCTTTTGACTTTTCATTTAGAATGCATGATAAAAAACACTGTATATCTGTCTTTCTCTCTCCAGGGTTCAGGATGAACGCCTCGTCATGGCCCATGTTTTTATTGAGGACGCTAAATGGGGCAGAAATGGCGCCGGCATCGGCGTTCAAAAAGGTGACTTATTTAGCTTTATTGATCGTATTTCTCTGTGTTTATTGCAGTGTTTCAACTTCTTGCTGTTTTATACAAAACTCCCGACATTTGTATCAGAATTGTGTGTATCTTTTCGGTCAGGAACCTCAGAGGCCCCCTCAGAATAGTTTCAAACCAGGCATGAAGCTAGAAGCGGTGGACAAGAAGAACCCTTACCTCATCTGCCCCGCCACCATTGGCGAGGTCAGAGGTGAAGAGGTGTTTGTGATGTTTGACGGATGGAGAGGCGCGTTCGATTACTGGTGCCGCTACGACTCCAGAGACATCTTTCCTGTAGGCTGGTGTGCAGTGACCAAACATAGCCTTCAGCCGCCTGGGAACAGCAGTGAGTCGAAAATCTGCTCATCAGCATTCTGTAGCATAGAATTGTTCCTCTGGGTCATGACTAAACTGTGTGTTGTGATAAAACATAAAATATCAGCACAAATGTTACATACTGTTTCTCTCAGATCCACAATGATTTAAAATAACTCACTAACAGCCAGTTGATTAAGTACCACGTGCATTGTGAATGAAAGCAGAGACATCGCTAGTTCTGTAAGGAATAAATCATACTATGGGAAAGCTGTGTGCTGTTATAGGAAAATAATTAACACCCTGGGCTCATGCAAAGCATAGTTACTGCTGCCACACTGACCTTTTTTATTTTTTTATTCCTCTTAAACCACATCAATCTTCCAACAATTACAATGAATGAATGAATTAATAAATTACAGAATTACCATGCTTTTTATCCATTTATAGTTACAGTTATGGACAGCTGTAGAGCGTCCATAATGTAGATGAGTTGTCCTTACGTTATTGCATCTATTAACAGTCATCCTTTTGATTGTTTGCCTTTCTTCGCTCTTCAAGTTAATAAGACAAAAAATGGTCCAAAAAAAACACGCGTCGTGTCACCTTGGAAGGGAACTGCAAACTCACATGTTACATAAATATTACATCTGCTGACGGAAAATGATCATTTTCTTGGCTACATGTCTGTAAAACAAAAACCATATCTGTTATTTGAATTAGAGCAATAAAAAAGCTGTTATAGATTAAAAAAATTAAAAAAATGCAAGCAAACCTCGTGTATAACCACTAGGGTGCAGTGCAACTCCACTCACATCGAGCAACAGCAGCCATTATACAGTGATTTACATAAAGCACAATACTGGGCAGGCTAAGTCAAAGGACGAGGAAGTTCCAGCTAGATTCGACTCGATTGCTGAGGCACAACACAAGTAAGAGTTATTTCTTTCTAATTCAGTCGTTTTTTAATCTGTTTGTTCATCTCTTGTGGAGCTGGTAACTTTTCCTCTCTTTCAGTTTCACTATCTGACAAGCATATAGGGTGCCATTAATTATCGACACAGTTCTCCATGTGCAGTTTGTACTGCACGTCACTCATGAGGCAACCGTCCATTCAGAACAGAGCTCGTTTACATGAAGCAGCCTTAAAGACACAGTAACAACAAAAAAAATGACTCTCATATCTGGACAGCAATAAAATGACCAAAAGTGGAGCGAGTTTCTCGCAGGTTGTATTTTCTATGAACCCAGACATTGGTCATATGATCACATGTAACGTGCCGTCCAAGAGGTCTAAGAAGCGCTGGAGTAGGGAAGAGACATCGGCTCATATTTCAGTTCGGAGCGTACAAAAATTCCAGCAACAGTTTGAAATAGAAACAATAAAAATGCTCACAAAGTATACAAGAACAATCCAGCTTTCATTTTTTTTGGAAAGTGTTTAATATCTAAACAAAAAAAAAGATTTTTTTGAAGGCATAAAGCTATGCGTTGATTTTACGATTTATATTTTTCCCACTGATGTCAGGATTCAATTTAACGTGAAATATCTATAAAGATAATTATTAAGGTTTATTCATTGTTATTTCTGAGGCACAAAGGGAGAAGGGAAATGTGCATAAAGCCACGTAAAAGGATGTCAGTGAAACTCAAATATACAAATATAGGAAGTGTGATTTCTGTGCTCTGACTCAACATGCAAGTGAAATAAAAATGCTCACAAAGTATACAAGAACAATCCAGCTTTCATTTTTTTTGGAAAGTGTTTAATATCTAAACAAAAAAAAAGATTTTTTTGAAGGCATAAAGCTATGCGTTGATTTTACGATTTATATTTTTCCCACTGATGTCAGGATTCAATTTAACGTGAAATATCTATAAAGATAATTATTAAGGTTTATTCATTGTTATTTCTGAGGCACAAAGGGAGAAGGGAAATGTGCATAAAGCCACGTAAAAGGATGTCAGTGAAACTCAAATATACAAATATAGGAAGTGTGATTTCTGTGCTCTGACTCAACATGCAAGTGAAATCACACTTTCTTCTCCTGTTTTACTGAATGCGGTTGCCGGTAATGTTAATGGTAGAGTGAACATACTCTACAGCTTAAAGTTTTAACATCAGTAAATCAAACATGATTGTTTTCCCTGTGGGGGGCACGGTGGCTTAGTGGTTAGCACGTTTGCCTCACACCTCCATGGTTGGGGGTTCGATTCCCGCCTCCGCCATGTGTGTGGAGTTTGCATGTTCTCCCTGTGCCTCGGGGGTTAACTCCGGGTACTCCGGTGTCCTCCCCCGGTCCAAAGACATGCATTGTAGGTTGATTGGCATCTCTAAATTGTCCGTAGTGTGTGAAGGAAAGTGTGTGTGCCCTGCGATGGGTTGGCATTCTGACCAGGGTGTATCCGGCCTTGATGCCCAATGACGCCTGAGATAGGCACAGGCTTTCTGTGACCCGAGTACAGATCGGATAAGCGGTAGACAATGAATGAATGAATGTTTTCCCTGTTACTTTTGCTCTATAGTCACACATTAAATTCATATTTCTTGATGTGCTGTTCTGCAAACCATATTCCCGAAACCCATCCCACACTTTTATTCGCTTTAATTCCTAATTAAATACAGGTTACTATGACAACATACCCTGAGGATGTCATATCCTCGTATTTTGTTTTCCCTTTTGAGCATCCGAGTGAGGATTAGGATGGATTTGACGTTTCGGCTGATCTGAATTAAACTTTAGATAAGATTGTGTAACGTAATGGAAGTTAATTGAAAAAGTAGCTCCATTGAGCTTTAGAAAAAAACAAACAACAGCCTGGTCGGGTTCTCAGCTGTCAGTCATTTGTGTCGTCATAGCAACCCTGGCAGCGACCTCAGCTTTTTTCCATTCAGTGTGTTCATTTTACCAGCTTTCCACTTAGAATGAAAATGATTTAATTACACAGGCTAAACTTCCTAAAACGATTATTATGATGGATTATCGTAGCTGTGGTTATTGTGGTTGTTTCTGCTGTGCATTTTTTAGCTTGGCTTTTACCAAATTTTCCAAATAGAGCAGGAGAACTTTTTGCTCTGCATCACATCAGCCTTTCCTCGATACTGTGTTTAACTGTGTAATTTGATGGCGTGTTCATGTGTGTGTTTAACATGCTCTGAAAGTTTTATAGGGCAGCATCTGTGTATAATCGGTCAGTTGTGTGTATATGTAAGGAGGTCTGGGGAAACCAGTCAGATGTTGCTGTGATGGAATTCTGGACCAAAAAAATGAGTTTTAACCAAAATGTAGCTTTTCTGCGAGAAAACTTGAACATGTTTTATGTATATGCTAGCTATGTGTGATTTGCTTACAGTATGATAAAGTTGGAGGATATTTACATACTGCATAGATAGGAATGTAAGCAAAATTGATTTATTTGGAATCATATGCTGGTTCTTTATCTGAATGCAGTCTGAAGAATGGAGTCACCTTTAGTTATATACTGCAGTTAAAACATGGCTGGTGTTCGCCATCTTGGGCTAAATCCAAAAGAGAAATAAAGCATTACAAGACTAAAAAAAACAGGATGAAGGCAGAACATGCAACACTACAAGCCTTCAAAACACTCAGATGCCTGGGAGAATAGATAGTTGGATGGTTTTCTCAAGTAGGGGACATACTAGATATTTGAAATTATTTCCACATTTTGGTGTGAAGGAAAAAAAAAGTTGCCTGATGATGATGATGATGATGAAGCACGACTTTAAAAAATGACTTTTACCTCAGGTGAGAAAACAGACACTGATGTGGATGACTTCTTATCCATTTGTCTATAATGAGCTTATATTTATTTGTGTGCATATAAAAATAAGGAAACACTTAATCATCACAGTATAACACCAAGTCAGTTAAACCTCAGGGATATCAGTCTGTCCAGTTAGGAAGCACAAGTGATTGTAAATCAGTTTCACCTTCTTTGGTGCAAATGAAAGTGACAACAGGTACACTGGAGAGAACAGCAGGACAAACCTAAAAAGGGAATGCTTCTCTAGGTGTTGACCACAGACTGTTGCTCTCACCTCATCCTTCCTGATCGATTTGTTTCTAGGTTTGTGTTTTAATAGGATCCTTGTCACTACTGTGCACAGGTAGTCCAGCTCCTCCAGGATGACACATCCATATGTGTTGTCAAAAAGAGATGTGGTCCATCTCCCAACATAGTTTCAAGAGCATGAATGAGATACTGGGAGAAGCTGGAGAGCTGGATAGGGCCATAGAAGCACAATTACTCAGCAGCAGACCGTTATCTGCTACTAAGTGTTAGGAGGAACAGGAGGCGCACTGCCAAAGCCCTACAGAATGACCTCCAGCAGGCTACTGGAGTGCATGTTTCTGACCAAACTGTGAGAATCAGTCTCAATGTAGGTGGCATGGGGGCCCTAGTGGGACCTGTGCCTACAGCCCAGCACTGTGCAGCTTGATTGGCATTTACCAGAGAACACCAGAATTGGCAGGCCCACCACTAGTGCCCCATTCTCTTCACGGATGAGAGCAGGTTCACACTGAGTGCTTGTGACAGGCGTGAAAGAGTCTTGAGATGCCGTGGGGAATGTCATGCTGCCTGCAACATCATCCAGCATGACCGGTTTGGCGGTGGGTCAGTGATGGTCTGAGTGCATGACAATGCCTGGAGTGTGTAGGCAGTTTCTGGATGACAAAGGCATTGACGTGATGCCACTGACTGGCCCTCATGTTCCACAGACTTGAATCAATTGTGAACCTCTGGGAAGTTATGAATCGAAGCATCTGAAGCATCATAGCATCATAGTCTGTCCAGAAGCTCACTGATGCCCTGAGCCAGGTGTGGGAGGAGACCACCAGGACACCATCTGCCATCTCATGGCATGCCTGGCATTGTCTGGAGTGCATACAGCACGTCAGGGCCATACACACTACTGAATTACATTGAGTTGCCGTGATGAAATTCATGCAAGTTGGGCCAGCATGTAATATTAATGTTTACTTAGATTTTTTGTGTGAATTCGAATCCGAAGATGACTCTGGTTTCCATTGACCATTGTCATATTGTTTTGTTGTACGTATATAAGTGCTATTTTCTCCTTTTTTCAGTTCAGTAAAGCATATAGTTTTCAGCAATATGTAGTACAAAATGTCAAAATTTGATAGAGAAGGTATAGAGAAAGAGAGCGACTGTGTGTGTGTGTCTAAAAGCACAGAGGAAGGGAAAAGAGGAACTGCAAATTGAGGAAAATCAAACAGTGAAGTAAAGAGGTGGAAAAAAGCTGAAGAGGATAAGGAGGAGGGGACGTGTGTTTGACAGGATATACGAGTCTCCTCAGTGAGTGAGTGTACAGACAGAGCTGAAGCACATCACTGCAGCTGTAACTCACATTAAGAACCGTTTTATGGTCTGCTGCGACACAGACGAAGAAGAGAAACTCCAGCTTTCATGAGGGCTGTTTGGCCTTGACTGGAATTTTGCAGAGGGGGAAACACAGGCTTTTAAATGTATTAAAGAATCTCTTTTATTTATGTTTCAGTGAACGAGTGTAAGCGTCTACAATTCTGTCAGAGCTTCATTTAAATCTCTGTGTAATAGAAGAAGCACCAGTGTGATACCCAGGATCAGTATCAAACCGAAAATAGTGGCTCAGAAACAAGACTTTATTTGCAGTAACTGAATAAAAAAGTTCAGGGTTTGTATGAGTTAGCTACGGCTCTAGTTGTGTATTTTTCCCTGATTTTAAAAGCTTCAGTTTAAGAAATTCAAGAACATTTTACAGAAAAACATCAGGAATGAATATCTGGTAAGAATAAATCTGAAAGGTTGTTCGTTAGATAAAGGAGATGCATCTTGCTGCTTATCTGAAGGCCGACTTGCATGAAATTGCAATATTCTGAAAAAAAAATAGTTGTGATGTTTGTTATTAGTTAAAGAAAAATTCAGATCTGTCTGTATTTGCGTTAAATGTTGCTTTAACTAAGTTAAAGATTGTCACTATTTTTTTTTCTTTCTTTTCCCTTTTTCAGTTAGCTTGAACAACTGCAGTTGAGAAACATTAACCCTCATGTTCTGTACATTACCTACCAGAGGTTACGCCTTGCTGGTCCATGTCATCGCTTCAGAAAGTCAAATATCTGAAGTGTACTTATTTACTGAATACAAGATGGGGGAAATATTGTAATGTTAGCTTAATACTCCAGGGAAAAATTAACCCACAATATCATCTTGGTTACACAACTATAATATTTATGTTTGTTAATGTTAATATTCATCATGAGAATATAAACTGATATCAACATGCCCAAATATATAGGCTAATCAGGCGATTAAAACACTGGAGTCTGAACATATGTTATGTATATATATATAACTCTTTCTTAGTTTTTGTATAAAAGGTCTCAATTATTTGTCACTACATTTAATGATTCTTCCTATAGAATAAAAAATATATAGTTGTTTAATTGTGCTATATTTAATGAAATAGGGAAAGAAAGGTTTTTGCATATGTGTTTTATATACAAGAATTATGACAATTATATCAGCAAACTATCATTTAAAACATTTATAAAATGTATGTTTATTAGTATTCTTATCATTGTTATTATTACAAATTATATTTTATATAGTTTTTATACAAATACAAAATCACTCTTGTTCTAAGTAAATGTAAAGTATGTTTTAATGTATCTACATTAAATATAGTTAAAAACACTTTTGTATATAAAGATTAAAATTCAGTGGTTTTTTTTTTAGATTATAACTATTTTATTAGGTTTAAAAGATATTATTTTATACAAATTAGATTTAATGATTCTGACTAAACTTGTTGTAGTAGAGTTTATAAAAACAATATTAACTGTGATAAATGTAAGAGGATTATATGATGTTGGTTAAAATACCAAAGCGTGGAAATTTACTGGAGTGAATGAAAGAAATGTCGGTTTCGTTTATTTGTTTAGTTTTTTAACGGTGTGTTTTTTATTTATTTATTTTTTGAACATTTTGCTGTGGATGAGTAAATGATGAAGTTAATCCTTTAGCATCAGAGCTCTTTACCTCAGACACAGGCACCTGTGCGTGTCGCGCGCCGTTCGTGGATTTCCCGCCTCTGATCGTTCCTTCAGACTCCACCGCTCGCTCCTCCCCTCTCTCTCTCTCTCTCTCTCTCTCTCTCTCTCTCTCTCTCTCTCTCTCTCTCTCTCTCCTCTGTACGGATACCGGCCGGAAGGTTGGCCGCTGGCCATTACACGTAATTCATTTAGTCCAGGTGGGACCGGCGTCGTCCTTTGTGACGTGCAACGCGGTTCCGGTTTAAACCTGTGGTTTTGGCGTGTGTCTCTGCGGTGGTGAGTCGCCTCAGCTTTTGTTCCGTTTTCCGCTGAGCCGGACTGTGTGTTTGTGTGTGTGTGTGTGTGTGTGTGTGTGTGTGTGTGTGTGTGTGTGTGTGTGTGTGTGTGTGTGAAAGATTTCCAGATATTTAACCAGTAATCCACTTGTGCTGGTGCAGAGCCCCTTTGGTACTGTATTTTTTCCATTTGCATGAGAGTTTCATTATAATATAGGTGTATAGTATAGGTGATTGTTATTTATCTAATTTAATAATTGCTTTAAAGGAAAACACCATTCTGATACACGTTAAATCATTTTTATAAAGAAACATTTCTGATGTACTTAGCAATTCTGGTGTAATAAAACAGAAAGAGAAAGAAACAGCTTCTTTTCTTAGACACAGTTTTCCAGCCTGCCTTAGAAGTAGAGACTAACCCCAGAGACTTTGGTGCAAAAGCTGGACTCAAAGTCCCAGAATGCAATGCGACAGTTGTGTGGAGTTACAGAAGAGAGTCCATTCAACTAGTTAAAGATCGAGATGACAGACTGGACAGGCTCCTCCTGATTTGTTCTGTCAGCTGTATAGTGTTAAAGGTTACACTGTATAATTGTTATTTGTTTATTTATTTATTTGTTTGTCTGTTTTAGTTATAAGAATAATTTGGTTATTTGAAATAAAAACTTTTGTTTCTCAAACTCTTAAAAACAAGCAAAAATCATAATAGAGTTTTGATTAAAGTAGAAAAAAATCACTCTTGATTTCATGCTAAGTGTGAAATCTTTAACTGAAAAGTGCAGGAGTTAATAACTTTAACATTAATAAAGGAACAATGATGCACTGGATTTAGGAATTAATATCGATATAATACCATTATATATAGAACATAATACAGATATAATACCTTCATTATAATATCATTTAAAAGAAAAATTTACAAGCAGCTGATTTGACCATTTAATTTTTTTAACAGATCTTTTAATTTTTCTTCTTATTAAATAATTTTATTATTTTAAAATTAAGTCAAAAATGTCTCATTCGTCATATCACCACCCCTGTGGTATGTGTTTATCAAAAAAAATGCCAAATCTCCAAGCCTTAAGAGTGTACAATGATTTAATATGTAAATTCATTATTTTGCATTACAACAGCATATCATTTGTCTTGATCTTGTTTAATGGGAGTGTTTCAGCACTTAACAAGTTTTTTGCGGGAATCAATTCAGCTCTAATTTATGTTTAAGGTTTTCATCTGACTCACCCTCTTGATTAGAATTTTGTTTTAATGTTTTCATTTATTATTGTTCATTTATTTCTCTCTCTGTGTGCTGTTTTTTTCCTTTTCCTTCACCCCATCTTTTATCCCTTTCTCTGGTCTTGCCTTCATCATTTTCAAATTATTTTGTTTGTTTCATTACACACACACACACACACACACACAGCTGTCGTGGCCAGGCCGCAGATTCACCGCACGGCACACACGGCCGTTTCTCCCCCGCCCTGAGGGAAAAGGGTCATGGGGAAATGAAGCAGCGGACCGGTGATCATTCCCATATGTCGCCCCAGCAGCACCAAGGGGACTTTGGCAGATCGTTCCCGGCTTTTCCCCTCTTTTTAATCTCACACACTCACACTGCCCTCCAATTTAGTCATACGAGAGTTATTTAGGGCGTGCACACACACACACTTCAGCACATGCCCACACACACACATCTAGTCAGCTTTACTGGGTTGTCAGTGTTCTTTTGTCTGTGCAGTGTATTTAGCATAACGTGACCTTTATACGGACTCGCTCGCCTTGGATTTTTCACTCGCACAGACAACAGCTTCACTGACCAATTTCCTTCACTTCATTTCCTTACTTCGTTCACTATTCGTCTTCATTAGTTCCCTGTTTGTCATCATTAGTTGCTCGAGCGTTTTTCTATTCCTACTGGCGTTCTCATCCCTGCAGTCAAACAAGTTATTAAACATAAATAAGTAAAAAAAGCCTTTTCTGATTGGCTGATTCAGACTATATAAATTTTAAATGATTAAAATAGCTATTTGCATATTTTGAGTGTTGAGTATAAGAGGGCTGGGTGATATGACAATATAATATATAAATATCATCCAGCCAGAACAAATTATTATTAGCTAGTCGATAGCTACAAAAGGGATTGGTTGTTTTCACATGTGTGTGTGATGTCATTGGTGCCCAGGAGTCTCTTGGGATAGGCTTCATGTTCCCTGTGGTACAGAAGATGAATGAATGGATGAATAGATGGATGGAAGTATGATAAACGGCTAGATTAGCTAGTTACATGTGTTAAAAAGGAAAGCAAACACTTTTGCGATCCTCGTTCCAATGTAGCATACCATGTTTACCTTCTTACTTTTTTCTTTTTAATAATTGCTCTTGTTCAACAAAATGGAAGAGAACAAAATATTGTGTATTCATTTTTAATCAACCTTTAAAAATGCAAATATTTGTTTTACATATTTCTTTTCAGGTCTCTACTATTTGGTGTTTGTGTAATCTTGGTAAACAAACTCATTTCTTTATTTTTGCTGCATCTGTTTCGCTTGCAGTTTCTTTGATACATTTTATTCTGCTACACACGTCATGTATCATGAAACGTCCTTACGTATCAGGATGTGTTGCTTGTATCATTTCCACAAACTCTCCTGTTCCTAATTCTGAACAGATCATCGGTTATCGGTGTGTGTGCCAATTAACCAGCAGAGTAAAAATCACTTTCCCTCCATCACAATCTCACCTTCACGAATTCACAACGAATAACACAGCATTAGTATGTGTAGTGTGGAATTTCTTTTCTGGTTGTTAAACCTAATTTTCCATTATTCTATTTTCAAGTATAATGATATGTTTTGTCATGTCGTCAATAAAAAAGTTAAATTCACATTTTTCTGTTTATCACAGACATGAACCAGGGAGTGTTCGTGTGAGCTCGGTTAGTGATGTCACGAAATTAGCAACAGCTTAAACCCATCATGTCCAACATGTAAATTATTTAAGGATGTTGTGCAAACCGCAAACTTTTAGCTACATGAGGCACTTTCTCAGCTCATGTTCTGCATTACAGCTAACGAGAGACAAAACTCTGCTTGTTGTGGTATATTCAGACAGGTTTGGTTACTGAGGAGTAATTGCTGGAAAGAAATAACTGAAATCTCATTCATGTCCACTTTTTCCTCTATGTCCAGGCTCAGTTATGAACTGGCTGAAGGAGTAGACAGCTTCTTAGACCGTTTTAGTAGATATCATACATCCAGTTTAACGGTTACAAAAACAAAACATGAATTTATCGACAAAACCGTTCCACAACCTAACCATTCTTTTCTCTTTTACAGTCACCCTGCCCAAGCCGCTGTCTGCACCTTCCTCGTCCGCCTCGTCCTCCTTTTCAACATCGCCGTCCAAGCAGACGCGGCGCTCCATGCAGTCTTCATACCGCTTGCCCACACCACTGCCCCCGCTGCCTGTGAGGAAGGGCGTGAGGGGCCGGCGACCCAAAAGCGAGACCATCGCCCTGCTCAAGGCCCTGGCTGCATCATCAGGCTCTCAAAGTCCAGGGGCTCAGATGAGCAGCACGGCACCCGATTTGGTCCCACAGCTCGTCCCCCGCCCCTACAAGAAGAGAGGACCCAAACCAGGTAGCAAGGTATGTAACAGAGGTTGTAGTTTTAATGCTGTTCTGTTATAGGAAAATAATCTGTTTTAGAAAAGTAATCTTACTGTTTTAGAATCTGTTTATTAATACGATCATCCCCAAGCTCTGGTCTCTGTATCACACAATATGGAAGAAATCAATGTATACTATGTTTATATTGTTTGTCACCCACATTCCTCCCTTAAACTGATAGCCCAAATTGGATATACTGAGTCTTTATATATATATTGTGTGTGTGTGTGTGTGTGTGTGTGTGTGTGTGTGTGTGTGTCAGAGGAAACCCAAACTCTTGCAGAGCTCCTTGTCAGCACCAGCAGGTTCAGACTCCAGACTGCTGTCTTCTCAGGTGTCCAGGGATGGCCTGTCTCCACTGAACTCTCCATCCTCCGTGATGTCCACAGGTAAAGTCTGAACACACAGCCGTCTCTCTCGCTCTCTCTTTCTCTCTCTCTCTCTCTCTCACACACACAAACACACAATCATCTTTATTTTTTTTGTGCTTAGGTTTTTTTGATGATTAAAAAATCATTGCAGTACAAAACTCCCCAGAATGTGACATAAAGTAAAGGAAGCAGTGGTGTGCTGCATGTAAAATAAAGTGAGGAATAAAACTCTTGGGGATGTGCTGTAATGGACAATAATCTAAGATCTAATTAAAGCAGTGTGATGCATTACTACCCTGAACTTGATTATTTTCTAATAACGGCACATCTCGCCATCTTTTAATTCTCTTATTCATCACAAGAACATTTTTTGCATTTATTAAAGCATTTATTTCAGACACGGCCTGTAAACCCCCCTATGTTTTAAAATGATTCTCGAGTACTCTTGTGTCTGTTCCTGTTCATTTCTCAGTGTGCGTGTACGTGAATAAGCACGGGAACTGCGGCCCTCACCTGGACCGCAAGCAGGTGCAGCGGCTGCCGGATCACTTCGGACCCGAGGCGGTGAACTTGGTGCTGCAGCAGACAGTGCAGGCGTGTTTGGACTGCGCCTATCAGCCCAAAGTGCTGCTGGGATGCCTGCAGAATCAGCCAGACGGTGGAGAAGTGGTACGAGGTACGCAGAAGATATTTAGCCACTAAAAACCTTGATATAACAGGATTTGCGTGTGCTGTACAGTGTTGTAGAATTAACCATTTTGTGCCCCTACGCTGGTTGGTTTAGTAAATCTGACTCATCATGCTTGAAGTAAATGGTTTCTGTCACATAGAGATTGTTTTTATTATTAAATTAGCTTTACACTTCTTTGGCCACAAGTTTCAAGATCTTAAAGGTTTCAATCTGATCAAATGTCTAGCACGTTTTGGTCACTTGAAAAAAAATCCATTTAAGTTATTTTGTGAGATGGTTAGTGGTGAGTAAGTTATAGTGTTTCTTTTGCAATCGTATACATATCTTGCAGTGATATTGGAGGTTTTAGTCCCTAATTATGTAACTAAAATTACATGCAGTCATAATTGTAGTGAATAGTTTGTTGAATCAATCCGTATTTTGCTCTCATGGCTCCATCAGTGCGGACAGACGGAGGGACACGGATGGTCAAGCTGCCGTCAGCGTCCAGCGCGGCATTCGTTCTGCGTTTCCTGGAGAAAGTGTGTCGACACCTGCAGTGTGATAATCTGTTCAGCAGCCAGCCGTTCAGCCCCTACAGCAGCTACGACAGGAGTAAGTCAGGTGTGTATACTGTGTGTAGCTTACTGACTGCCTCACCACACACACACACACACACACACACAATTATGTGTTACTCTAACTGGGATATGTTTGTGCAGTGAAAGAGGAGATGTCAGAAGCTCCAGCACTAAACAGAGGAGTAAAGCGAATCTCTCGAGATTCTCCGCCCTACTCCGCTCCTCTCTCCCCAAAGATCCTCCACACAGATACACACCCTTCCGAAGGTACTTTATAAAGTGTGTGTGTGTGAGATTATATTGCTGTGGGTTTGCATATTTCTGAGTAATTTCTGTGCTTAAGGTGCTATGTACACTACATAGTTGCAAAAAACCTTAATTTGTGTTTGTGTGTGTGTGTAGCTGAGACTCTGCCACCAGAAGAAAATGGTTTATTGAAAGAGCAACGGTTCATGGACTCCGCCTCCAACTCTATGACACCCCACCCACAGACGCTACGCAGCACCTCCGAATACCAGTCCCAACCCAGCAGTCCCTTTTACCATGGGAACGGCCCTCCCTTGCGTCGCCATGCCTCCAACCCCCCGACTCGTACCCACAGAAGGGTAGAAGGTGCGTGTTGTAGCCTAACATAGTGGCTGAGCACATGCAGAGCAGAATCAACACTATAGCTATGGAATTTCGAAAATAACTGCCTTTTAAGCCATGCCTCCATCTCTAAGATTGACAGACTCAGAGACCACACCCACCTCACTGTTTCTGAAACATATTCGAAGATATGATACTGCAAATGCAGCATTAAATCATGTTCCTCAGGTGAAGTCAAATAAGCTCTGTGTGTGTGTGTGTGTAAGAGAGAAATAAAAAACTCAGTTTTAAACAAAATGCTTCCGTGTATATAGGTTACTTTTTAAATAACGTATATTTTCCACAATATAAATATGCAGTAGCTTCATATCCGCAAGCCACATGACAGACACAGAGAAACACACACACACATGAAAAGGTTCATGCAAGGCATGAGTGAGTACATTAGAATAATCACATAAGCTATGCTGCAGATCAAACGTCCTCTCAGCTCGTGTCCCCTAGAGGAGCCGAGTTTCAACCAGAATTTCCACTGTGTGTGTGTGTGTGTGTTAGCTGTGTGTTCCTTTACAGGCTGCAGGTGGTGTTTTTAACCATGTGTTGCTTGAACTTTAAAGATAAGTGCCTAATTGATTAGGTATGGTGGTGACATTAAACAAATTTCTTATAGAGCTATATTCAGATATACTCGCTCTCCCTCCTTCTCTCTCTCTCTCTCTCTCTCTCTCTCTCTCTCTCTCTCTCTCTTTAGCTGCCAGCTCCACTACAGGTCCAGATGCAGCAGCGGCAGAGTGCGAGACTCCCAGAATTCCCAGTGGCAGGAGCCCTTCTTCCTGGTCCATAGAGGAAGTGATGCAGTTTGTGCGAGACGCAGACCCGACAGCGTTGGCGCCACATGCCGAGCTGTTCAGGAAGCATGTAAATCTTGACCAGTCTCTTTCTTTCTCTGTCTCGTGTCTCTCTCTCTCTCGGGATCTTTAACATTACATACATTTCAGACGGACTCAAGTAGTATTTAAACAATGACGTTTGTTCTCATAGCCCTGCAGCTTAGAGCTAATGTCATCTGCGAGAGACACAAAGACAAACAGAGAGCGACAGATAGAAGAAAGACATGCCTGCTAAGCAAGGACATGCGTCATCAGTGTTTAGACTTCACCTGGCAGCGTCCCCCTGAAACAGAGCCAGTCTCTGGAAAACATCACGTCTGCATCCTACACACACACACACACACACACACACACACACACACTGTCTCACTTTTTCTCAGACACCCTGACCCTGAGGCTGCATCAGGCCATGTTTCACTATGATGTCTACGTGATAATGCTATAGATACAACATGCCACTATATAAATACAAGACATTTTCCATCAGAATAATGTTGTATAAAAGTATGCACAAATATCTTACAACATGACATCAGTTGAACCTGTGTGTGTGTGTGTACGTGTACGTACGCCAGACAGAAAACCCGGTGTTCAGTCTCAGCAATATTTCAGCATTCTATTACATATTTTCAGCAGCTGCACTGAATCTCTGAGCTTGTACATGATTGTTTATTTTATTTTGTAATCATATTTCTGCTGCTCATTTTCATGGACTGTGTTGGAGTTTTGCAGTGTCACTACAACATGCAGAGCATAAATTCAGTGTTGAACATTTTAGAAAGTATACGTATAAGCATATATTCTAAAAAATATACATGTAATGAGACTGTTAAAGTATCTGCTAAATTCTTACGTTGTTTTTTTTATGGTTACAAACAGTGGTGGTAGTGATATAACAAAAATATTATATCATGATACTTGAAGGAATTTGTACAATACACAATATGGAGTTTTGTTCACAAACTGACAGTAGAAAAGTATTGAAATCTCTCTTTCTCTCTCTCTCTGCCTCTGTGTGTGTGTGTGTGTGTAGGAGATTGACGGTAAAGCACTGATGCTTCTGCGGAGCGACATGGTGATGAAGTACATGGGCCTGAAGCTCGGTCCCGCCCTCAAACTCTGCTACCACATTGAAAGACTCAAACAGGGCAAGCAGTGAGAATTAAACACACACGTATACCCAAACACACGTACACCCAAACACAAACAGGAACAGGATTAAACACCGGCTTCTAGGTACAGTGCAGTACTGGTCGGTTTACAGTACTAGTATTGGATTAAGCTCGGCAGTACTGGATTAGGTTTTAAAGACTGGATGAAGCACAGCGCCGGATGAGAGCTAAACAAGACGGAGAGTCACTCACACGCGCCGCTTTTCATCCATCCCGAGCACCAAACAAAGCCGCAGACAGACGAGAAGAAACGATGGACAGCAGACTCAAGTCGGGAGGTAACTCTGGGATGGACACAGCAAGTTATCTGGGCAGCAATAAAAACAGCCCCACACACACTACCTGCCACTGAGAGAGAGAGAGCAAGAGAGAGAGAGCTCTAAATGATGCAGAAACTGACTCCATAGATCTACACATATTGTTATTTTGTCATGTACAGGGCGGTCCTCGTCTAAACCACAGAACCACAGAACAGTGTTTGGCTCTGTTACGACTGTATCATGCACAAGAAGCATAGCTAAAAACTCATATATCATATATGTGCATCTTCATCTCTTTTTTTTTTTCCTGTTCTTGTCAATGTTCCATGATCTCACATTTGTCCGTTTTCTTTTCTTCCTCATCCAGTTCAAAACCGTAAGAAAGCAGTCATTCTTTAAAAAAAAAACCCTGCAAAAAACCTGCATCGGTCGGTGCGTGGAGAATCACACACTTCTTCTCCCTACCTCCTGTCTGTGACACAGAGACAGTCCACTCCTGCAGATTCACTGCTGTGAAAACCAACCAGCACTGCAGATCCTTTCATCTCTGTGTTTTCCTTTTTTTTTTTGGGATACAGTCGCCATGCTATGTGTATGTATTTATACTTTTTAGTGTCTAGCATGGGGAATCTGCTCATAAATCACCTCCTATCTCTAACCTCTTCCTCAGCTTAAACCTCAAATCCCAGTATTCGTCATATAATACAGATGTATTTTAAAGTAGAAAAAAAATCAGTTGTAGATGATTTGCTTGTTAAAATAAATTGTATTTTATTAATAATTGTAAGTCACATTTCCGCCTGAGAAGGTGGATATAAATACGAATATGATGTTTCTGATGTGATTTTAATCTCCCTGCAGTTCATTCATGTCAGTCTGATGCATGAGGTTAACGTTTTGCTATCAGTGATGTCGAAGAAAGATGGAGGAAAAATGCCAGTCTCCAGGGCTATAAAGCGACGATTTTAGCTTAAAGAAGAGAGTCTGGCTTCATATCAGCATTATAATGAGAAATGTGACAGGTTTGCTCATGTTCATCTCTACCATATTACAGATTTGATTGAAAATACTCCTTACTACAGAGTAGAGTATTCAGATGAGTATTCCTTCTTTCTTTATATATATATATATATATATATATATATATATATATATATATATATATATATATATATATAAAATATATATATATATATATATCCTAGCAGACTAACCCGTCATTATGCAGGACTTTTTTACTCTTCTTGAGACCAAAAAAATGAGCATAACCTTTCAGGAAAACGAGTGAACTTGATGAGTGACATCACTGTTTTTTTTTCGAACACATTGATCTAGAAACCAAACCAAACAAACCAGCAGATCAATTCTCACAGGTTTTCAGGATATTCTTGTGAAAGAAGCCTGATGTATTCAAAAGATATGTTTAATATATATATATATATATATATATATATATATATATATATATATATATATATATATATATATTTTTTTTTATGTATGTACACACATACATACATACATATATATAAAAACACAGACATGCACACAAACACATAAATGTATGTGTGGTGGTCTGGGAATCCCCATGCCACTGTGGAAAATTTTTTGCTAAATACTTGTTTATAAAATCTCAAAACATACATATTTGTAGCAGAAACAATATTATATTTTTATTTACAGTTGCATATGGTATCTCCACTGTGTGTCACTCAGAAACCTTGCTTAGGTGTGTGTCATTTTCCTGAGGTGCCAATATTTATGGTTCAGCTGTATAATTTACTGTTTTGTTTTGTTTATTACTTTGGTACAGGAGACACCTGAAAACAAGGTTTTTCTAGCTTTTTTTTTTTTTAGCTAGGACAAAAAATATATACAATTCCCCAAAGGAAATTGTAGTTTAGTGAAGGGAGAAAAAATAGCTTTTGATTGCTTGATAGAATTTTTACTTTGCTCTTATTTTATAATATATCTTTTTTGTGACCCAATAAAACACTCCGATTGTTTATGTTTATTGTTTATGCTGCTAGCACAGTTGCTTCGTCCACTAACATCCATTATGCTAATATTTATGGTGAATTTTTGTTTTCTTTCTCTGCTCAAATTTCAGCAAATGTCAGCAAAAATCAGTAATGTTGCTAAAGAGAAACATGTTGCTGGACATATAAATATAGCGTAGCCTAATCTATAAGCCTCATGAATTTAGTTTATAATTAGACACTGTCTGTAACAGGTCCACAATTTTCAATTTTGGTCGTAAACAGACTTTAAAATGTTACTTCTGCTTATGAGGAATATTACCAAGAAGGGTTTTCCCAGGCCGCCTCACCGGAACCTTGAGGTTGCAGTTGTTTTCCAGTTGAAATACTCCTCGCCATTTATGTTGAAATCTTTCTCCTTTCTAAACTTTTGCATGAATATTTTTGATTGTGTATATTCTTATTACACAGATAGGATCCTCTGCCTTTTATTTGGATCCAGTCTGTATTTTTAATTTTTTTTGCAGGTTCACATCCTGTCTTCATCAAATCCTCCATCTACATGCCCTCCATGTTTTAAAGAGACGTGTTTTTATATCGTAGATGCAACATGGATGTGGAAAAAGCAATCCACTTGTCACTCATCTGGCTTACGTCACGAAAAAACAAACAAAAAAAAACCACAGGGTTCATCAGTGTATTATGGGTTTCACCATAAAATGCAGCAGCAGGAATGTACATGTTTTTGTAGAAAAAGAAATATTTTAAACTGAACATATTGTATATGGAAGTAGAAAATGTGAAGCTTTCGGGACGGCCCAGGGCCGTCGTCATCGATCTCATACTGCCTTCTGATACTTTCTACTGCGCTTCGAAATCTGATTTGTCCGTTGCTTTTCCTTTTGAGATTTCTCAGGTTTGTAGTAGAATTTGTTCGAAGTCTGCTTTTGTAATGTAGCATTTCAGTCGGTTTTCACCTTTTAGCCTCTTTTTTTTTCTTTCATTCTTTTGTAAATCTCTTGTGCCATAGTTAACTAATAATCACTATGCTATTTTCAAAACAAAAAAAAAAAAACCCATGTGTAGGAGAAGCAACAGAAGCTTAAAACACTTGTTAAGATGTGAATAGACATTTTTAATGTAACATTTTTAAAAGTAATGCACCCTTCACATACACATTTTTTTCCACATTTTAAATGATACAAATAAGAATAAATAAATAATTTAAAAACATGGCCATCTTCTTTTTTTTTTATATGGTTTTTCATTTAGTCCTTAACACATTGCTCTGTTATTTACAAAACATAAAAAAAAAAATCCCACAGAATACTTTATCAACTCCTACAAAGTGTCATGTACAGTCATTTAGAGCAGGAAGGACGACTTTGTGAATCAGTTCATATCTTCGGGTCGGGTTTTCCCTCACACACACGCGCGCGCACACACACACACACAAAGGATTCAGTATTTGTGCAAGGGTTGTGTGTTTCCCTCCTGAAATTGACAACATAGGTGCACATTGTTAACACATTACAAATCTACAGCTACTTGAGTTTTGACAGAAGTTTGGTTGAGTAAAATAAAAAACAGAAAGGAGTGTTTTATATGATACAATATATAAAAACCACTGTGTCTGATCACACAAGGAATCAAATAGTTAAATACTTGTTAAATAGTTGTTTAATGCCTCTGGTGGCGATTTCAGCTATTTTTGTGGTAGGATTGATATTTAAATAAAATCATATTTGCAGAGGAGAGAATATTCCGATCAAGATTATCAAACATTTTAAAAGTTTGATTCTTTTCGTGGATTTCTTCCCACCGTACAAGCAGGTGGTGGATGAGAGATTCGGCTCTGAGCCGCTCTATGAAAAAAAGTGTTCTGAACGAGCTGAAGGTCAAGCGATCCTCCCCTCGCTGTACAGGAATAAAAAACAACCAGGCATAATTACCCCCTGCTGCGTTCAAGAACCTGCTGTATAACTTTATAGAACGAGAGCCCGTTCATTTACGATATTGAATTACAGATTGCGAGCTGAATTTTGAGAAAATGGCTTTGCTGAGCTTGGCAGTCAGCTTTTTGATGTTGCTTCTAGTTAGTAGCTTTTCGGCTCCTTGGGCGTTTCTGTGGCTTTGTCTAAATTGGTGTTGTTTGTGAATTTGTGCGGTGCAGAACAAATCTGAAGATCTGCTAATCCTTTTAAGCTAGTAGAAATGAATAGCCGAGATGCTTTATTGATCCTGATTAGTGAGTTTAAAGTGTATGGGTGGGGGCGGGGCGGGTCAGGGGGGTAATGTTTCCTTCATCTCCTTTGTGACTGCTTCATTCTGATATCCTTCATTTTTTCAGAGTTGTATGACATCAATAATGTCTCAAACATGCTTACATTAAGGCGGAGTATCCCCGATTCTGCTCCTTTGGACAGTTTGGGAGGTAAATGGTGTGTGTTAGATCAGAAAACACTAAAATGTGCACTGTGACAAACACACATGAGGTGAATGTAGCCGCACCGGGGAAATAAATAAATAAACAGTCAATTTCAGAGCAGCAAAGCCCTCATCATCATCATTATCTCACACACACACACACAAAAAAGTTCCTATAAAACTACCTATAATCGTAGAACAGGTACGGTTCAACTGCACATACTGTATTTGCATATATAAATTAGGGATGTAACCAAGTATAAATACATCATTTTAACAGAAACAGATACAAATACAGTCTCTTTTTTTTTTTTTTTTAAAGATTGCCAGAAAGTACACATTTGTTACCACGACCATGTGGAGCTGTGTGATGAATCAACCTGTTCAGACCAGTTCAGAAACGGAGTGATGTAGCTCAGGTTGTTATCCTGTTAGAGTCATAATTTACACACCATGCTGACAATCCTGACATTTCTATCTCTGGGAGGTTTATTGTATGGTGTTGTGATTTTTAAGAAAAAAAAAAAAAAGAGAGAGATATGGATATTCCGTCGGTAAGAGTAATTTCGGTACACACCTATTTTAATGGTGTAAAATTGTGTGGACTAGAAAAAGGTAACTAGTAACAGGATCAAAATAACAAAAAAATAGGAAATAGGGAAAAAAAAAGTGCCAACGCTCAACTGACGTTGATAAAAGAATTTGGACTTGAAAGGGGACAAAAAGTAAATAAATTGTCTTCTTTAAATCACTAAACTGTGGGACAGTAGTGTCATTTTGTTACACACACACACACAGAGACACACACACACAAAGACAATGCCGGATGCAGAAAGCTTGTGCAGGGAATAGGGGAGTAGCACAATATGAAACACAAACAACTTGATTTATCGGTTGTCGTTTTCATAGGGGTTTAGAATAACAAAACTAAAAGCCAGTGGTGCAGTAATAAGCACCCCACCCAATTTTAGAAGCAGACATGTTGCAATAACAAACAAAAGTAGATAATACCAGTTAAGCCTGAAATGATGAACGCAATTCTGCAGTTCAGGGGGCTTATAAAATCTCCAGAAAAGAAAAAATCAAAGCCCATGCAAAGATCATTAATAATAATAATCCCTTTAAATTGCATTTACTGTGTTATATGCAAGCCCCCAGTGATTATTTTTGTTCTAATTGAGATGGGTGGGCAGTGTGTATTTCTCCTTTCCTGCTCACCCTCCCCCCCCAGAAAGCAACGAGGAAAACTGTGCTTTGTTGCCACTGACAACCATTTCTGCCGATCATCAAAGTTAATGAAACAGAGACCTTTTGCTTTGGCAACTCGTTATTAGCCCGCTGTGCTAACCGCTAGCCCTACCCCCCGTTGAAAGCGGATGTTCCGCTTAGCTGATTCACTGATTAATACAGCGATTACCGGTTAACGGGGCAAAGCACAGAGGTCACACACTACCCCGAGTGAATACAAAAAACCTGTTCACACAAAGTTCATTTTGGAAACGAAACCCGGGGAGAGTCCTGCACGAGAACTTCCAGCTGAATGACAGAGACGAAGCTGAATTCGTCACATTGTGTTTGTAGAACGAATACAGGATTGATTTCATTTTGGCAGCTGGCACGATCTCTGAACTGAGCTTATGCATATTAATGGACATTTAGATTAGAGAAGGCATGAATAATTCATGGGGATGTGTGACCGAAATCAAAATGCATAGCAGAGGAGCAGTTTTGGGGGAAATTAAATGTGGAAATGCGAGTGATTTGTTCAGTAGTGTTGCAGTCTGTCATTTTCAGCTCCTTGTATATTCTATTTCTTGTGGCCTCAGCCACTTCAACAATCTCTCTGATCACTTTATAATGAATGGATCAAATGTCGACCAGGCCAACCAGAGGCAGCCAGCATTGCCCTAAATATTTCTGGTCAGTTTAGAGAGTGTCTAAGTCTTGTTTCTGCCAGAAATGCCTTTAGCATCAACAAACCCTAATTCCTTCCTTGCTCTCCCTCTCTCCAACTTTCTCTATCTCCAGGTCCTCCTTCCTTCCTTTAAGCTTTTGTATGCACCGTATTTCATTCATTATGTCTCCATCCTACAGGCCATCACACTAGTTCAGATCATCAACACCAGAGTCTTTGCTATTTCCTGGGCAGAAAGGCAGCCAGACGCTGCTTCTTTAAGGGTAAAATGTGGATCTCCTGGGAGCTGACCTTCTTTAGTTTAATCGCTCGGTTTTTGGGGATTTTTTTAAGTGCGTCACTTGGGTCTCCCCGCTGCTCTCCTTGGGATCTAGGCAGGGCAGCATAACCCCCTTGACTGGCATCACACTTGATAGAGAAATTCTTTGTGGAGACACCTGACAGACCTTTGAGTTTACCACAAAAGATTGCAGGCATGGCGTCCTTCACAGACACAATGACCTTGGCTGTCTGTGAAGTGCTAACAATTTCAATGTTGCCACTACTTCCAAGAGTAGCATCATGTACTGAACTGGTGACTGAACCACTGCTGCCACTGTCCACCACCCACTTGTGCTGCCGACTAAACTCCAGTGACGCTAAACCACTGAGGAGTTTGGAGTCCAGTTTGGGAGTGCAGTCTACTGGTCTCAAGACCCCCAGAGCCAAAGCTCCATTACAGACCTCCTCTCCAGAGATGCAGGCTTTCTCTCTTTCAGGCGGTGGTAATCCATAGACACTACAGGACTGGATGCATGTCTTCCTATCACTGGATACAGATAGATCAAGTACACTGTCTTGCTGAAACATCTGGATCTCCTGTGAACTGCCACTATGCAGTGGTTGAGATTGAGGAGCCTTGACGGACAAGTCTAGCACCCCCCCATCCATCACCACAGTGGATGAAATAGACTGAAGAGGTGGTTGTTGGACTGCCATGTCCTTGGTAGGCATCATCACAGAAAGGCAGAAATCATGAGTGGAAGTCTGAGTACTCTTGCTTGAAGTGCATGCAGGTTTAGAGGGTATGCTGTCAACCTTGGTGTCCTTACAAGTTGAGACTGGGACTGGAATGGGAATTGGAATTGGAAGTGGAACTGGCAGGGGAATGACAACTGGATAAGGGACAAGCAAAGTGGCTGGAGGCACTAGTGGGGCAAGTGGAGAGCTATATGGGTGTGTAAGTGGTGGAGGGGGGATAAAAGCAGGCGAGAAAGGGTCTGCCTGTGGGGTTGCTGGATGACAAGAAGGAGAGGTATTACCTTGGCCAGGAAAAAGATCCTGCAAAATGGCAGCAAAATTTGGGTTCTGTAATAGGGTAAGCAGACTTGCATCCAGGACCTGACCAACACTTTTCTGGTCGAGAGAAGGGGGAGGCCCAAGAGTGACTGAAGGGTTCTGGCACAACATGTTGTTCTGTAGCGAGAGCGCTGGGCATGTGGCAGCCTGCTGGAGGAGCTGTGGGTTCAGGTGCTGCAGCACCTGCTGCTCTAAAACCAGGGGTAGGGACAGGGGACCTTGGCTGGTCATCAGATATGGCGTAGTACCAGCCTGCCCAACTTGAGCAGCTGCTGTGCCTGCTAAGATGGGTAGCACAACTGGACTCTCACCCAAGCAGATGGGCTGAAGAACTGTGGTTGCCACTTTAAGAGCAACCCCTGCAGGAGATTCTGTATTCGGGGCAACAACAGGAGCTGCCTGAATCGTCAACAGCGGAGAGACAGACCTCTTTGAGATGGTAGGAGAGCTGACATTCCATGTCTCATTGGGGATTACTGGACTGGTCTCGTTCTCGAGCTTGCCGATGCTGTCGACTCCACCCACTGTGCTGTTGCAGACTTCCTGAGGGTTTGCCATGTCTACTGGGACCGAGTCCTTGTACGGGTGCTCCATCACCTCTTATTTATTTCAGCCTCCTTCGGGTATTTTGGGCATAAAAGTTCATACCAATTTTTTCATATTTCAGAGAGAATTCTGGGGACCAACCCTGTAAATTCAAAAAGGAGAAAAACAGTGTTAGATGCTAGCATTAAAGAACATCTAGCAAACAAAACCTTGTAATTATGAGGCTCTATTTGTTTGATTAGTTTGTCACATAACATATGCAAGAGCTTGTTGGATGTGCTTTGATGTTATTTAGAGTCAAAATGTTCTTGCCTCAAAACCTTAAAATTAGAAATTTATCAAATGCATTTAAATATGAGGTTTGAATATATAATTAAGTGCAAACAGCACTTACAATAAAATAAATAAGGTAACAGTAAATAATACTATGACAATTTTTTTAACTAGCCAAAAAATAATGCTGAGCCTGCGTCTAATTAGGCAGCAGCCAAACTTTAATTTGCACTCTAAACCTTGAACATCTGTGTCTTTGCTGCAAAGAGCTGTGAAAATTGTGATATTGCCACAGCAGAGAGGAAACATGAACACAGACACTGTACAACATGAGAGGCAGATGCACCAAGGGAGAGTCTAAACAGATCAGGAATGCATCAATGAACGAAATGGTTTTAGTTGCCTGGGAGGAAGGGAAGAGGGAGGAATTTGATGAAATTAACTCGGAGAGCCTCGGTTTATTTGTTTATGAGCCAGACAGTGTGGAGTTTATTACACAAAATGCTGGCAGCCCTCTAAAGTAAACCTCCTTTTGGCAAGCATGGAGAGAGAAAGGTTAGAGATGCAGATAGAGAGAAAGAGGAAGAGACATGGAGGATGAGGGAGAGAGAAAGAAAGGTTGTGATATAAAAAAAAAAAAAGAAGCAGAGAATGATGGAGAATCATTGGTTGAAAGGTCAAGCTCGGGGCAGTAGTTGCTTAACAGGGAAATGTCTCATTACAGCGTTGTGAATTTCTTTATAAAGCAGACAGAAAGATTGTAAAGACCAGTCAATGGAGAGGATAAAAAATATACATGGACATTCAAATAATAAAAAAAACAGCTTGAAAAGGATGTGGTCTCCTGGCTTCTTGGTTTCTCTGGAAGTTAATTGTTTAATTTCCAAAATATTACATTACAAATTGTTATGAGCCGTGTACAAATTCCACAGAGAATACAGAAACACAAAACTAAAAAAACCCGGCGATCATGCAAACAAACAATCTACAGCTATAAAAGTCTCCCTACTTTCGCTATTTCCGCCCTCGTTTGTGCAATTTTTATTATGCTCGCTGTCTCTGCTCGGGAGCCTGTCTTTAATTTACCACCGGTCTCTGTCCGTGCCAAAATGGCAGCGTGACGTCACTGATAGCTGAGCCTGTGCTGGGATGCTTGTTTAAGGCTTTGCAAAACAAACACGTGCTTCAAGTGCTATACCTGGGTCGTTAATGTCATTTTAAGATGTAAAATCTGAGACACATTCTGCCAAATGGCTAAGAGATAAATCATGAACAAAGAAAAAAAGTCAATAAATTATGATCCATAGTTGGAAAGGCAAAAGAAGATGGAATGCCAGCTTTCTCAATGATTTATCCCAGGAGATAATATTCTAGTTGGGTTCATCGTATTAATGATTTAGTTAAAATGGTTGAAATTAGTTAAAATGAGTTTGATAGAGTTCATGCGCAGCAGACTGCTATAAACAGTTAGCCTTTTTTTTTTTTTTTTTTAAAAAGAAAAAGAAAAAAAAAAAAGAGTTGGAATGAGAGCATTAATATAAACCTGTTACTTCTGTCCAATCAGAACTGAGTATATTCAACAGCACAGTGGAACAAAAATTCATAACCATCAATTATCATAATCATTTTGATGTATTTTCTCCTCCCTTCCAGCCATCTGTTTCTTTCATCATGGCATCCTTCCAGAATTTTCAGTATTAGGCAGATCGTGTTCATGCACACACAATAAATTGTGACATTTTCTGCATTTCCTTACAAAAGCGGTTCTGTCAGATGATGTTAAATGAATGTCTGGTCCCATTTTAGAACGAGAAAATGGACCAGATGTAACAATTTGGTAACAATTTTCTGGTCCATCCGCAGGATTGTTGTCATGCCAACGGCAGGCCGATGAATCCATTTTTGAAGCTGCATGCTGGGACAGCCATTTTGTGCCCCCAACTGCTCCGGTGATGGAGGAGACAGCGGGATGAAGGATGAAGCCCAATAGTCTATCTACTCCCACAATTCAGCCTGCCACAACTGCTAACGCTGCACACAGCCATAAAACACATCACCTTTCCTTCTACAGCAAAACAAAATTTTTTGCAGATAAAGAATTTTAGAGAATTATTTGCACAGTTAAAGAATATTTGTATTTTTACTGTATAACAGTACATATATATTATATATTCGTCTACCGAATTTAGACATTTTTATATCTTCATTGTTTTGTAGTCTTGAGCAATTACCACAAGAATTTCCTTCAGCTTAATAAAGCTTTTTTTTATCTTTGCCTTTGATAAACAATGTTCAAATCAGCAAACATTCACTGAAGAAAGGTGCATAAGGTATATGTGTAAATAATTTACTGTTTATAGCTATTTCTGAAATAAGATTAAGAAATAATAATATGAAATAAGATCGGTCTATTTACCTCCCAGAGAGAGAGAGAGAGAGAGAGAGAGAGAGAGAGAGAGAGAGAGAGAGAGAGAGAGAGAGAGAGCAAAATTTCCATGCACTAAGGACAGTCTATTAACAGACACACACAGAGTAAAGTATCTTCACCTGACTAATCTTAACCTCAGTAATAAAACATTGGTTTGGTTCTTTTACTTATTGTTTGTTTAGTAAATGCTCAAGTTATTGTATTAAATTTCACAAAAAAAACCACAAAACTAAGCAATTTTCCACATGGAGATCTGCTAAATATAAAAACTGCCTGATATTCCTATACTTTTGAGGACATTTGGTCCCAGCCAAGATATAAAACATGCCCACAAACACACACACAATTCAAACACTGCCTTACAACCAACCCATAAAACCTCACATTAACTATTCTAATGTACCTAGTTTTAATAACCAACATCCAGCTTGTGTGTGCATAGATTGAGTGTGTCAGCATGACATTATCTCCACTTTTAAGTTAATAATTACAAAGCAGAGACAATAAAACTGACCTGAGATAAGCAGTCTCCAGAGCTCCTGAACATCTCGTGATCAACAGCTGCCCTTTCTGTCCTCTGCTGAGCTAGTGTGTGCCGTGGTCTGCTGCTCCTGCTACCCTCTGCACCACCATGGTGGCGGAAAGCCACTGACTGCTCAAAAGGCAGGACTCTGATATATGAGTAACAGGAAGTGTCCGATCTGAACCTAATAAATCTGATTTGCCTTCAGCACCTGTTGACCAGTCAGAATAGAGACTTCTGAAGCGCCTTGGTATATAAAGAGAGTTTGGTTTAGTGGAGTAAAAATCCAGTTATAGGAAGTGCATCATTAAATATAACAACCGTACGAATCTTGTGACTTGTGCAATATACCGCGAAATCTTACAGAGGAAATTAATCCAGCCGCATAAGTGAAGCAAAAACAAGTTAATTTATTATGATTAAGTATTTGTATACACACTGAGATTTGTTTCACGTCTGGAGACATGAAACAGATGCTACCATGAACACAAGGCTAGACGAAGGCCAGGCGTCTCTAAGCGCATGAGGAACGTCTTCCAGTGAGCCTACAGCTTTAACAGGAACAAATTTACACAGTTCACCACCAGTGTTTGGAAGAATGAGGTGATTTCATTGGAAATAAACCTTCGATTTGCCTCCAGAGAGACACAGTTTCTCTCTGAGACCCCGCAGCAGCAGGAGGACAGGTTTGGTGCTGTACACATTAGCATCTTATCTGGCCAGTGAATGGCCTATTTGTCTTGAGCTCAAGGCCAGAGCTTTGAATCTGTGAACAGCTCAACTAAGGCCCAAGGCTGCTATAGAGAGAGAGAGGGAGGATGGGGGTGTTCAGAGCGAGACTGGTACACACACACACACACACACACACACAGATGCATATGCGTTAGAGAGGAGCATCTGGCTTGAGATGGATGTGTGTTGTAGCAGAAGGTCAGGGATGGGTGCTGATATACGCCAGTCTGCTGATAGCTTGGCAAGGTTGCAGTCAAAACACAAGTTAGTTTATGAAGGCTGAATGAATGCAAACACACAGGGCAATATGTAGTGATAGCCTCAAGCACACACACACACACTCACACAAAAGAGTTAAAAATCACAGTGACGGCACAGTTCGAGTAAAGAATCAGAGGTGGCAGTGTTTCAGGGTCTCCATTTAAAATGCATAGTCATGAAAGCAGCCCTCTGCCTCCCTGAGCTGAATGCTAATAAGCGAGAGCCTGTGATCTCGCTGAACTCACAACGACTGGACGTGACCTCTGTACTGTTGCTCTCTCTAGTCCACACACTTCAGGTCCTAGTGCTGGTCTTCAGTCAGACTGTCTTACTCACTTACCTCAGAAAACACACACTTTCACACACAGTGCTCGTCTCTGATCAGTGCCTCGAGGCATAATGATATCGACTTTATAAATAATCTGATTAGAGAGGAGCCGTTGATTAATGTGCTACAATCACAGCTCTGACTGCAAATTTCAGCTGTAATTCAAATCATATGTTTCTGTTAATCTGCTCAGTTTAATACAGTAACAGCTGAATCATGGCCTTGTGTGATGGATACTTTACATCAACTAAGCCAAAAGTTATGCAGACAAAGAACAACAGTAATTGTTGATAGGGTTTTAAGGTCACATGAAACTCTGTCACATGACAAGTTGTGTTTTTTCTGCCTTATCAACTTCAAGACAGATTGTTTGTAGCTGCTGCAACATACAAAAAAAAAAAAAGAAGCTAACTTCTATCACAGATTCCATTTAAACATCATGCAACAATAAATGGATAAAAAGTCTGATACGTTATTCATTAATAGTTTAAAATGTGTAGAGAACGCTTCAGGATATGCTGATATAATGAAATAAATCAACCTCGGGGTGGAAACGCATCACCTCTGCCAGATGAATAAATCTAAATATATAAATAAACTCATCCCCACTTCCTTGATGAGGCCTGCAGGAGCAGATGATATAAATAAGCTCCAGAGGGAGGGAGGCTTTAATTAAATATGACGTAATGTGATCTGGGATCTGCTGAGTGTGAGAGCAGACAGACTATCCCTACACATCCGTTATCATTACTACTAAACGTTCCTCCAACACCGAAACTCAACCCTGCTGTTATGACAACAGGGTCAAAGGGCAGCATGAGACAGGGATTAATATAAAGGAATGGATACTGGAACCCGTTATTACCAATAATGAAATACATCAATAAAAGTCTGTGCACTCCTCTGAGACACGTATGTCAAGTAATGCGTATTCATAACAAGTAAACATACCTGAATCAACAAAATAATCTAAAACATATGACATATGACCAAAATAATAAAATGGAAACCCATGCAATGAGTAGAGGCATAAATGTTGTCAAGACGACCAAATGGCTGAGTTTAGTTATTTCCATGTTAAATTCTTGAATCCGATTTGAAAAATATTTACAAAATTATTCAAAATAATATGGTGACACTTTATTTTTTTTTTTAATATGGTGACCCTTTTTTTTTTTTTTTAATATGTATGGAAGGAGTCTCCAGGTTCAGCACTTCAGTCTTCAGGATTCTGTGCTTTCTCAATAACGTCATGAGAGAGAAAAAGAGAAATAAGGACTGTGGATAGCTGCTGTAAAACACAGGATATATCAAGAATTAACTTGACCTGTGGACATTCTGCAACATTATAAATGTTCAGAAAATAGGACATGGTGTTTTGTTAAACAATTAAAAGTTACAGTCTTTGGGACTTGCTTTGGAACAAGAAGAAGAAAAGATT
The DNA here is from genome assembly GCA_033459395.1 of Hemibagrus guttatus. Taxonomy (NCBI): domain Eukaryota; kingdom Metazoa; phylum Chordata; class Actinopteri; order Siluriformes; family Bagridae; genus Hemibagrus; species Hemibagrus guttatus. Next base: position 10,698,371 of record JAUCMX010000017.1, on the reverse strand, counting down.
TCAGTATGTGTTGTTATAGGGGGAAAAAATCCACTTTGCTTCATTTCGAGCACAAAGTGTTTTTCAGAGGTTGGTTCGAGGTTCTGTTTAGTACCAATGATTTCTAAAGATTAAAAAGCAGAAACAAGCAGCGATCAGAGCTACCACAGTCCAGCTCCAAGCCCAGCACCCAGGTGGCTGAATGATGGATAATGCTGGCACGAGGTTTGGCGCCTTTGGAAGGTTAAAGTGCCAGCCGAGAAGGCTGGTCTGCATTCCAACCCCTCCTTTCTACTGTAATAGCTTCCACATTTCACTCCTCCTCTCTGAAAAGGGCTGTGCCAAGCAATGTCAAAACAACACAACAGAAGCCCCAGTGCATGACTACAGAGAAGAGTTCATGAAGCTAAAATACCTCCGTCCATGCCCAAGAGCCTGAACTTAAGCAATGTGGCATTTCATGCACCTAATTTTAAATCTTTAATCAAGCGTAGTGGGCAAGCCAGGGTCTTTATCTGATGCTTTCTCATCACTCTTCATTCTCCCCTCTGTATTTACACAGAGTAAATCACACCAATGAAAACGTCAGGACAGCAGAGGTCTTCATGTTTCAGCGCCATCGTGAGTGATACTCCTTATCCTGTCACGTTTTTTCGTAACTTAAAGTGGAACACACGAGATGAGAAGCCTGATTTGATGGGAAAAAATACAACATAAATGTGATTAAGGACCTCTTTGGGAATTAAAATGTACAAAAGATAAATGGGTTGCCGTTATTGTGCCTACGCAAGCAGGTCCAAACACGACCATATCAGGCAGAACTTGCTTCATTAAACAGGGTTATATTACTGACAAGAAGTACCCGTCAGCCTGTTTTATTTTTTTTTGTTGTTTGTTTGTTTTTTTTATTTTTAATCAGTGCACACTGATCCAAAAATAAAAACTACCCAGAAAAAAGCAGGACACAAACATGGACTAATGTGTTTTAAAACGTGCAAATGAGGCAATAAAGCAGCGATCAACCGCTGCTGAACCTTTCCAGCTCACATACACAGACACACACAGAGCCAGACGTCAACGGTCACCATGGAGACGGTTTAACCCCTTCATGACCCCCCCACAGCCCAGTCACTGGTTGGAATACAGTAGCGTCATCCAGGCTCTTAAAGGGACATTAGTGTAGATTAAGAATGAAAAAGTATTACAGTGAAATGCTATAAAAACAGCGATGAAACAGTGTCCTGCCGAGGTTCTTTCTGTGCCTTAACAATGGTGGTACTCGGCTGACTGGAAGCATTGCTTTCTCATGCACTTCCACGGAAGGAATATAAGCCACTGTAGGTACAATATATGTACATTGTAGACGCTGTAGGGTCCAAACTCGATCGGTACTTCAGGAAGTTATTCCTTATTGAAAGCCCACTTATCTATCACACAAACCTGTAGGTGTGTCCTGAAGGAACAGAACCTTCTGCTTTAATATTTATAGACACCATAAACATCTCTAAACTGTATCGCCTAAACAAAAATACGAGCCTGCAGATTCATACAGGATTTCTTAAAGCTGTGCTGTTAGGGGGGAAAAATCCAAACTGACACTGAAGACTCCTTCCAGAAATCTCCTTACAAAAAAAAATTATCTCCATAATCACAATTAATCATTTTTTTGTTTTTTAAGTAACAACACATACATTTATTACTAGCCCTAGATTATGTAGGGCTATTACATCCACTGTACAAGTTGTGCTCTAGAAACGATCATGCATCAATACGGTGTATTGATATTAACCTGCAATCTAAGCTAGAGTCAGAGTTGCTGCTACAGAAAATGAATCGACACCAATCAGGTTTGATGTGGAATAATCTGATGAAACGCGCCACTTTTGTTTTTGCTAACGGCTCAGCATTTCTGAGAGATTCATTATGATTGCAGTATCATACAAACATTTTGAATAGGGTGCTACAGTGAATAACCTCCACTGTTCTAGGCTTGAGTATTGATCATTTTTTAAAAAGTGGGTTGTTTTTTTTATTAATTAATAAGCAAGTCTGTAACACAGAATGAAAAGATCATAAGCTAAGCATCAATGTAGTTAAACTAACATTTAGCTAACACTGATTATAAATAAAGCATGCTTAGTGAAAGGGCTAAATGTAAATCAGAAAACCATATTTGGTGCAAACACACTCAGACAGAAAAGTACTAAGGTGTATTTCTTCATGTTGTTGTCTTGGTAGGGTCAAGGGTACCTTTAAGATGTAGCTTTTTGAGTAATGCTCCAGTTTTATACAATGTAAAATATACTCATATTCTCTCGATGAACTCGAGTGACCAATAAAAAATTTTTGGTGGCCTTTAATTCTGAGAGTACACTTGGTACTGACACGTACCTTTAATTATCCCTGTTGAGAAACCATTGAGGGAGCATGTTGCATCTTTATTATAAATTTCTCATCTGGAAGCGTATAGCTGCAATTTTAGAGCAAAGTTTTTAGAGTAAAGCTTTAAAGGTGTGTATGTATATATATATATATATATGTATGTATGTATATATATATATATATATATATATATATATATATATATATATATATATATATATATATATATATACACATAGAGAGAGAGAGAGAGAGAGAGTTTTTAGAGTAAAGCTTTAAAGGTGTGTATATATATATATATATATATATATATACACACACACACACACACACACACACACACACACAACACATTACATCCACCTTCCTACCACTACAGCAGCAAATAAAAGTAGTCTGATAGCAATCTACTAAACTGTACCTTTAATTGCCCCCGTGGTGGCACCACAAGATAAAGGGTGCATCTTTAATAGGGTATATATTTCTATGGATAGAGGATACCTTTAAAAAATTTGACATAAACGGGTCTGAGTAAAGAGAACTGAAAACGTCTGGGTAGAAGAGACATTGAAAGTCTACCCTCGGTGGTCCCCTGGCAGACGAGACGGTGCAATTTAGCACCCTTTTTTATCCGAGTGCACATACGTAATACCCCCGTACTGAGTCAGTGACAGTGTAAAAGGCTCGTTTAGTCTTAGACATATGGCCTGGCGTCATGGTTTTAAGCCTGGAAGACATTAAGTGTTGGCTGTGAGTCTGTGTCTTTAAGATCCACCCTACAGTCTCTTTAAAGCCCAGGCTCCAGCACGCACCTGTGTGGCCAGCAGCTTCTGTTTGCGCAACACAACGTCCGTTAAAACTGCTACAGAGTCGGCGGTAGATCCGTTCAGCATTAAGCCTGGGATCTACTGGGTCACTGACTTCTTCACCAAGCTAAACATCGCACTAGACAACGCAATGAGTGTGTAGGAAACCTGGAGGCCGCGTCCTAAACCACATAATGCCACCACACTAAATCATATAGCCACGGTTGGTAACTATAGCAACCTATGGACGGTTATTTTGGCATACTTGAATATTCAGTAGGATAGCAGGCGAAGTACTGGGACGCAGTCTGTTATATGAGGCGTCTCGGAAATGCGAGAAAACGATGTTTACCTTCGAATAAACTCGACGAGAATGAAGAACGGGGGGGATGTCAAGCCTCAGCTGGCGTTGAAACACGCATTATTTCTGGATTTTTCCGTCACCGCTCGCTCCGTTTTCTCCCCGCAGACCCATGAAAGCGTCGACGTTTAGGGTGTCGTCATTCCCAAACCCAGCGCGACTGGATGTTTAATACACGAGTCGTAAGTCGTATTTTTTTATTTCTCCCGACAGAAGAGATGACAGGAGCGCGCTCTCTCTTTTTTATCTCTTCCCCCCACACTACGGAAATGAAGAAGGAGCCGTGTGACAGCCGAGCAGCCTTGCCCTCCCCCCTCCTCTCACCATCCTCTTACCCTCCTCTCTCTCTCTCTCTCTCTCTCTCTCTCTCTCTCTCTCTCTCTCGGTTTTACACGCACACACAAATTAAAGGTGCGAGGCTTAGGGTCTTATAATAATATTTAACAACAATAATAATAAGATATAATGATGATAATGATCTCTTTCTCTCATCAAATTTGCAACCTCCAATTTTATCAGTTAGTGTGTGTTTGCCCTCTATAAAAATAGAAGCATGATACTCACATATCCATGCATCCCCACTATTCATTCTACCTTTTTTTTTTAAATTGAACATCCATCTCAAGCTTGAGAGTTTTGTGTGTTGGAAGGTTTCCTCTGATGTAAGATTGTCCATTGTTTGTTTTAATGAGGTGAATTACACTAACTATGTTCCCTTCAGCTCTGCCAGCTGTCTCACTAAAGAGGATGTTGAGAATATTATTTTGAAAACCAAGGTCTATATGTTATTAAAAGTTTTGGGCTCTACGCCAGCATTGGTGAGGCTTCATCTATTAATAAAGCAAACGCAAATGAATTTCATATGCAGACAATGTCAGCTACACGGCTGTTTGTTCCTACATGACTGACATCCCTGAACAATTGCTTGGTTTTTTCTTGCCCTCTAGCTTAGCTCCTCTGTAACATCTTTAAGCCAAATGAGTAAGAGTATTGTAGTGAGTGATTTAGGCCCTGTTAGGTTAAAGAAGGGGTTCATGCTGAAACTGGGAGTTCCAGCTTGTTTCAGTGAGTCAGATGAGTTGGCTCAGTCCTCTACTAAGAGCTGGATCTTTCGGGAAGCGCCTGGCAGGGTCCTCAGGTTCTGGCACTGCTTTCCATAAGGCATTATCTTGCAGAGAAACAAAGTCCCCTTGAAGTTTTTCATTGGTCCTGTGTTGTTCCTTCTGCCTTCTGATTGATGAGGGTGGTGTCATGAACAGTTTAGAAGCTGATATGCTTTCATTCAAAGGTCTTGACAATATGCAGTGACAGTTCTTTGATAGATTTGTAAGAGGACTGTTGCTCTTTCCAAAGGTTCTCAGTGCAATCAGTCCATGCACACTCTTTCACTTGAATACACTAAGACATTAATAGTTTATCTGTCCAAAACACTAAATATTTTTTACCTTAGCTTTTTACTTAGCTTTTTCCTGGCCAATTTTTATTTACATTACTTTACTACTATATAATTTTAATTATTGTACTTACATCCTATTTTTTTAATTGTATAGTGATTTTAGCAGAACGATGATATTAAATACACAAAATTAAACTTTTCTGTATTTGAAGATGCATCACACCTTTACATTATTATTATTGTTATTATTGTTATTATTATTATTATTATTATTATTATTATTATTATTATTATCATTATTATTATTATTCATAAAATTCATCATCATAAAACTAGCAGTGAACTCAGACCCCCATCCTCATGCTGTCTTTACCAGTGAGATTTAAACGTTACACTATTCTAAATATATATATGTATTTCTTATTTCTACAAATCACTACATCTGATTAAAAGCACTTGACATACAGAACACTGATTCCTCTTTATTTGCAAAGACAGACCCTCTTAATATCAAGCCAGCTCTAAATGTTCACCTAAATGAGCCAACTCGTTTGCAAACTGAATTATTGTCAGCTGCTGTTCTGAGACCATCTCAGTGCTCTCGTGGGGTTTGTGTCATCTCAGGAGGCTGTGCCTGCATCAGGTCTTACTGAGCATGTCTGTCTGAGGCAGAGGGATTTATGACAGCTGTTCCTGGGGGAGTCTCTATCGCCCAGGGCCAGGCCTGCAGTAACCGCAGTAATCACTGCTCCACTGGGGCAAACCTCTGAATGGACCTTAATGAGCAGCAGGTCTCTAGTGTGTACACACACACACACACTGTATTTGCAAACACTTATAACATGAATAAAGGAAACGAAGGTCTGCTGTATAAGCGAGTGATATCATTTGTTTCATTCTTTGCTTCTAGAAGAGAACAAGGGGAAAAAGTGTGATAAATTGTGTAAAAAACCCACAACATATATGAAAATGCAAGAAGAGGAAGTGAGGTGGAAATTCTATAAGAGTATAACTGGAAAAAAAGAAGCAGGATGAGAAAAATGGTTCAGTGTAAGTGGTACTATTTTAACTAAAAAAGAGGATGGGAAAAAAAAAATGATTATGATTAAGGACAGAGGCAGTATTTAGGCTGGTCAAAGACCAACTATCATAAGCTGAAGGGATGCTGTCTTTGAGAGAACCACTGTGAATTTAGATTCGTGTGAATTTAGGTCACCCCTCCCCCCCATCTCATTTATATCCCTCCATCCAAAATGAAAGCAAACATTGTGCATGACAGAGATGCCCTCAGCAAAAAAAAAAAAAAAAAAAAAAAACTACACGAGAGAGGAATGTGGTGTTAGTGAAAGAGCTGAAATTTACTCTGATTTTTTAGCTGTGTTACAGCACATCTTAATGCAAGCCTGAAAGCCTCTGCAATACTCTATATATTTCAAAACAACTGTTTTTTGAGATGCTTTTCTGCTCACCGCCATTTTAAAGAGTGCTTATTTGAGTTACCATAAAATTCCTGTCAGCTCAAACCAGTCTGTTTATTCGCTCATTTCTATCATAACTGCCACTGAATGGATGTTTATATTCCCTACAACATTCTGAGTAAACTCTAGAGACTGAAAATCCCAAGAGTTTCTGAAATACTCAAAGCAGCCCATCTGGTACCAACAACCGTGCCACAGTCAAAATCACTAACATCATTTTTTCCACTCTTTCTGATCTTTGACACGAGCAGTAACAGAAACTATTGATCTGAATATCTGCAAGACATTATCCCTTGTACTGCTGCTACACGGTTGTCTGTTTGTATATAGACGTACCTATTAAAGTGGCCAGTGAGTATATGAAAAAATAAATTCCCATTTGAATGAGCTCTTACAAAAATCTTTCCCCTAAGGAGTTATATTTTAGTTTTACCAATAGCGTTTTCTCTTAAAAACCTAAAATTTAAAAAAATATATTGGTGCCCATAAAGATCTATGGTCTGGATATAAAACCACATGCACAAACATAATATACATCACTGAATTAATTGAGGAATGCTAATAATTTTACAGCAAGTCTTTTCAGACTAATAAAAAAAAAAATACTAGAAACTTTTAGTGTCCCCGTATGTTTATGTTCAATAAATCACTCAGTGCATGTGGTCTTTTATATTCAATTGAACGTGTTTTCAGGAAGATGGCAATAAGTCTAAAGTTGACTCTCTGACACAGGCGACAAATGTACATGAATATGGGGTTTGAAAGTTTTTCCATGCAGTTAAGAGGGTTTCTTTAAGACTGAGCTGGGCTCTGGACACCAGGATGAGTGCTTTGTTTGTGTGTTCTGGTATGAAGCTTCCCTCGCCACTGATAACATTCACTAGGAAATTGGCCAATGCTACAAAGCCAGCTCTGTGAAAGTCCAAGTTCATTTCTGTTCTACCACCACATGAGTCCTGGCTGCAAACCAAAGAGTGAGAGAGAGAGAGAGAGAGAGAGAGAGAGAGAGAGAGAGAGAGAGAGAGGCACATGAGGCTCAGTCAAAAAGAGGAAATAACAGAGTGAAAAAAAATGCAGGCATAGCTTGTTATATTACATAACTTCAACTCATATTTCAAGACTTGTGAGGTCAAAAGCTATTCTTATTAAGTATGAATGCAAAATGCACCAAATGTTTCTTTAAAAATGCTCATGAGCTCAAAACTACAATCCATGATAAGACTTTCCAGTAAAACCAAATCAAGTCCTTGTGAGTTTCACCACACATGAATTCACACACAGGTGGATGATCATATGGAAACTCTTCATAATTCATTTCCTCTTTTGCAGCGTTTATCATTTTATAGTGTTTATTTATCGCCATCTGCTGGACAAATGTCGTAAAAATAACAGTCAAGCCATGATCATACCATTCAACAGCTTAAAAACTTTCCTTCTCTCCCACATCTAAAATTAGCTGGGGACTCACCCCCTGGGTTGGATTAAAGCAGGACAAAACGAGCGGTCACAGGATTGTGGATAATTTTATACCTTGTTAAATTGACAGGGTGAATTCGGTAAAATTGGCAATTTATCTAATCTGCATTTATTTTTCTGATCTGATAAGTAAAAGTCAAACCTGATGTTGTAGTAGAGACTGATTTCCTATTCCACTTCCTATTCCTCTTTTTCTTCCTCATTTATTAAAATTTTATTATTTATTTTATAACCTACATTTTCATTTAATCTTTTTCACCGTAAATTTGATTTGTAGCTCTAACCCAAGCCGGGTTTTATTTGATTATATTTTACATTATTTTTTAAGCTGGATCTGAGCAACTGGGTCTGGGTTATTTAATGTTGATGCACGCATTTATCCAGCAGATGGCGCAAGCTCCCTGTTTACGTTATCACAAAAAAAGAATCAATCACATAAAGAAAATGACTACAATTCATTTGATTTCTTTTTTTTTTTCAGTCATGATTTTATAGCTTGATTACACTTTGTTGTGCTTCTTGCTTGCACTGTATTTCAAGGTAGAGAAATTTATGCTTTCCTAATTTTTCTCTTTTTAGGATTCAGATGTAGATGCAGACTTCAGTGGAATTGATGCTGGCCTGCTCACAGTTTTGGTTGAAGACATGCCTGCCAGAACTTCAAATGCCCTCAATGTTGACTCATCACGGGCTATAATTCCTGAGGGAAGAATTGTCATGGATGATGTCCCAAACTTGCCACATGCTGTATGTCTCCACTTCGCTTTAATCTATGCTCTAAATTTAGACTACCCAAAGACAATGAGAAACACTTTTGATTTTATTCAGAGGGTATTTTTGTCATTGGGAGGTAAGAACCTCAAACCCAAACTCCAAACCTTTAAAAATCAGCTTTTAAGCTAAACTGTTTTTGCTTTTGCATTAAATTCCTCTGTTGCCCGTTCAATATTTTAGTTGGCATATTTTGTAATGGGGGGGGGGTACGGTGGCTTAGTGGTTAGCACGTTTGCCTCACACCTCCAGGGTTGCGGGTTCGATTCCCACCTCCGCCATGTGTGTGTGGAGTTTGCATGTGGGGTTGCATGTGCCTCGGGGGGTTTCCTCCAGGTACTCCGTTTCCTCCCCCAGTCCAAAGACATGCATTGTAGGTTGATTGGCATTTCTAAATTGTCCGTAGTGTGTGATTGCTTGAGTGAATGAGTGTGCCCTGCGATGGGTTGGCACTTCGTCCAGGGTGTATCCTGCCTTGATGCCCAATGACGCCTGAGATAGGCACATATAGACATATAGGCACCAAAAGTAGATCGGATAAGCGGTAGACAATAAATGAATGAAAATTTTGTAATTGCACTAATTTCAAGTGTTCAGTGTCACACTTTTACAACGGAATCATTTTTTTAATCTTTTCAAAGCAAAACGTCTTTATGTTAGGCTTATTTTTTAACTGCACTAATGTCTAGTGAGAACTGGTTTCCCTTCTTGTTACAAATGACTGTTATGGTTTTATAGTTATAACTGAACCTTTATAAAGGCAAATGTGTATATTTTAGGCATTTTATAATTGCACTAATTTTAATAGGCACTGATTTTACTTCTTGTTACAAATAATTTAGTTATGCATTCTTCATTATAACTGAATCATTTTCTGTACTGTGCCTATTCAGGAAAAAAGAAAAAAGTAATTTTTTTTACATTGCTAGTTATTGATTATGTAAGGTTTCAGTTGACTATTGAGTTTGACAAAGGCATTCATTCAAACATTGTGATGTTCTTAAAAATATGTCTAGCTGTTTATTAAAACAAATAACAGTGGAGAATTTCAGGCTTGTGATGTGTGCTTTCTAAGTTGTACTTAAAGAAATCTTGTTCTCTTTACTTTATAAAACTTTGGAAACCGATTGCATGTAGTTTTTTAAGTTGTCATAGCTTAAAATGTAAAATTAAATCTGTGTAAAGAGTACTAATATTTAGAATGTTTACAGTAATACATAAAGCACTGTTAATTAAACTGAATTAATCTAGTTGTCTTATTATCATTTTTTTCATCCATTCATTCATTGTCTTCTGCTTATCCGGAGCCGGGTCATGGGGGCAGCAGTCTAAGTAGGGATGCCCAGACCTCCCTCTCCCCAGACACGTCCTCCAGCTCTTCCGGAGGGACCCCGAGGCGTTCCCAGGCCAGCCGAGAGACATAGTCTCTCCAGCGTGTCCTGGGTCTTCCCCCGTCTTCCACTCGGGTGGGTCTTGCCCGAGCCACCTCAACTGCCCCCTTTCGATGTGGAGGAGCAGCGGCTCTACTCCAAGCTCCTCCTGGGTGACAGAGCTCCTTACCCTATCTCTAAGGGAGCGCCCCGCCACCCTATGGAGGAAGCTCATTTCAGCCGCTTGTATCGGGGATCTTACCCTTTCGGTCATGACCCAGAGCTCATGACCATAGGTGAGAGTAGGAACGTAGATTGACTGGTAAATCAAGAGCTTCGCCTTCTGGCTCAGCTCCTTCTTCACCACAACAGACCGGTACATAGACCGCATTACTGCTGCCGCTGCACCGATCCGTCTGTCAATCTCACGATCCATCCTTCCCTCACTCGTGAACAAGACCCCGAGATACTTAAACTCCTCCACTTGAGGAAGGACCTCCCCTCCAACCTGAAGGGTGCAAGCCACCTTTTTCCGGTCGAGAACCATGGCCTCTGATTTGGAGGTGCTGACCCTCATCCTGGCCGCTTCACACTCAGCTGCAAAATGCCCCAGTGCATGCTGTAAGTTCAGGCTTGAAGAAGCCTACAGGACAACATCATCTGCAAAAATCAGCGATGAAATCCTGTGGTCCCCAAAACGGACTCCCTCCAGCCCCTGGCTGCGCCTAGAAATTCTGTCCATAAAAACAATGAACAGAACTGGTGACAAAGGACAGCCCTGTCGGAGCCCAACATGCACTGGGAACAGGTCTGACTTACAGCTGGCAATGCGAACCAAGCTCCTGCTCCGGTTATACAGAGACCGAACAGCCCTTAACAGAGGGCCACGGACCCCGTACTCCCAGAGCACCTCCCACAGAATGCCACGAGGAACACGATCGAAAGCCTTCTCCATGTCCACAAAACACATGTGGACTGGTTGGGCAAACTCCCACGAACCCTCGAGCACCCTGTGGAGGTTATAGAGCTGGTCCAGTGTTCCACGACTAGGTCGAAAAACGCATTGCTCCTCCTGTATCCGAGGTTCGACTAACGGTCGGACTCTTCTCTCCAGTACTCTGGAATAGACTTTCCCTGGGAGGCTGAGGAGTGTGATCCCCCTATAGTTGGAACACACCCTCCGGTCCCCCTTCTTAAAAAGAGGGACCACCACCCCGGTTGCCCAGTCCAGAGGCACTGTCCCCGACTGCCACGCTATGTTGCAGAGACGTGTCGGCCAAGACAGCCCCACAACATCCAGAGACTTAAGGTACTCAGGGCGAATCTCATCCACCCCTGGTGCCTTGCCACCAAGGAGCTGCTGAACTACCTAAGTGACCTCAGCTTGGGTGATGAATGAATCTACCTCCGAGTCCTTGGCCTCCGGTTCCTCTACGGAAGGCATGTCAGTGGGGTTGAGGAGATCCTCGAAGTATTCCTTCCACTGTCCGACAATATCCCCAGTCGGGACAAGCAACTCTCCACCTCCACCATAAACAGTGTTGGCAGAGAGCTGCTTACCCCTTCTGAGGCGCCGAACAGTCTGCCAGAATTTCCCCGAGGCCGTCCGATAGTCATTCTCCATGGCCTCCCCGAACTCCTCCCAGACCCGAGTTTTTGCTTCCGAGACCACCACGGCTGTAGTTTGCTTGGCATGCTGGTATGCCTCAGCTGCCTCTGGAGTCCCCCGAGTCGACCAGGCTTGATAGGACTCCTTCTTCAGCTTGACCGCACCCTTTATTTCCAGTGTCCACCACTGTGTTCGGGGATTGCCGCCGCGGCCGGCACCAGAGACCTTACGGCCACAGCTCCGGATGGCTGCGTCAACAATGGAAAAGGAGAACATGGTCCACTCAGACTCAATGTCCCCAACCTCCCTCGGGATCTGGTTGAAACTCTCCCGGGGGTGGGAGTTGAAAACCCCCCTAACAGAGGGATCAGCAAGACGTTCCCAACAGACCCTCACAATACGTTTGGGCCTACCAAGTCTGTCCGGCATCCTCCTCCACAAGCGGATCCAACTCACCACCAGGTGGTTGACAGCTCCGCCCCTCTCTTCACCCGAGTATCCAAGACATGTAGTCGAAGGTCAGATGACACGATCACAAGGTCAATCATTGATCTCCGGCCTAGGGTGCCCTGGTACCACGTGTACTGATGGGCACCCTTATGCTTGAACATGGTGTTCGTTATGGACAGGCTGTGACTAGCACAGAAGTCCAGCAACAGGACACCACTCGAGTTCAGATCAGGGGGGCCGTTCCTCCCAATCATGCCCCTCCAGGTATCACTGTCATTGCCCACATGGGCGTTGAAGTCCCCCAGCAAAACTATGGAGTCCCCAGTCGGAGCACCTTCCAGCACCCCTCACAGTGTCTCCAAGAAGGTTGGGTACTCCACACTGCCGTTCGGCCCATAAGCCGAAACAACAGTGAGACACCTATCCCTGGCCCGAAGGTGCAGGGAAACAACCCTCTTGTTTATCGGGGAAAACTCCAGCAAATGGCGGCTGAGCTGGGGGCCTATAAGCAAGCCCACCCCAGCCCGACGCCTCTCACCATGGGGCACTCCAGAGAAGAAGAGGGTCCAACCTCTCTCAAGGAGTTGGGTTCCAGAGCCCAGGCTGTGTGTGGAGGCAAGCCTGACTATCTCTAGCCGGTACCACTCAACCTCCCTCACCAGCTTAGGCTCCTTCCCCCCAGTGAGGTGACATTCCATGTCCCAAAAGCCAGATTCTTTGTCCAGGGTTTGGGTCGCTGGGGCCCCTGCTCATGACCGCTACCCAAAACACATGGCACCGGACCCTTATGCTCCTTCCTGCGGGTGGTGGGCCTACGTCGTTTCTTCGGGCTGTACCACAGGCAAAGACTCGGCCACCAGGCGCTCGCCTGCGTGCCCCAACCCCAGGCCTGGCTCCAGGGTGGGGCCCCGGTGACGCCAGTCCGGGCGACATAACGGTTCTTGGTTTAACAGTCTTGAACCACTCTTAGTCTGACCCGTCACCTAGAACCCGTTTGCCTTGGGAGACCCTACCAGGAGCACTAGGCCCCTGACAACATGGCTCCTAGGTTCATTCGGGTACTCAAACCCCTCCACCACAATAAGGTGGCGGTTCAAGGAGGGGATATCATTTTTTATGTAATGTTATTAACCATTAGAGAGTATATTGACTGAAATTGACATATTAAAATTATTTGATATTTATTACTTACTTTACTCAGTAAAGGTTTGTTTTACTTACTTACAGCTGATTACTAACTTAACTTTAATTGTCCTTTTAAGTTGAGGCAATCGGTTTCTTTTTCTTTCTAAAAAAGATTTTTTCAGTAAACTGAACTAATTAGAATTTACAGTGTAAATTATACTGCCCTCCCCTCTGCATGAGTCACTCCCGGCTTGTCATTGTGTGTGTGTTTGTGTGTGTGTGTGTGACAGTCTTTACTGCAATGACAGGCCGGAAGTGACTCATGCAGAGGGGAGGGCAGTATAATTTAGCTTTGCGCTTGCTCCTACTATAAAAATTGAAACGATGGGGACAAAAAGAAGAAGAAAATAAATAAATAAATAAAAGTGTAGAGAATGAGGCTGACGAAAAGAGAAACTGAACAGCAGAAGGGGAGTGTTTTCTGCAAGTTTTTTTTCCCGTGTCACTTCTTCGTCTCCGAAACACTGATCTGTCATCAGAAGCTAAGTTACAGTCTGTTCACCGAAACAAACATGTAGAGCGACAGAATGAAAGAAGTTGAGTCTGCGTGCTTATAATTCAGCGGTTTATGGAGTTCTTGCATGCACAAACAGGGATATTTATTATCAGTAGAAAATCGACAACAAACCTATACTAAAATGAGACTATAAACTTGTTTAAGATATTTAAGTGAATTAAAGCATTTGTGAATTCAAGTGAAGTTTGTAAATCTCCAAAGCAACAAAAGATTCTGAAGACATTCAGATAATCTTGATAAACATAAGGGGGCAAACAAAATCAGTGAAGTTTTTATTTCTTTTTATTAATATGACAAATAACCAAACACGTGATACATTTCTGAACTCCGCAATGGTGTTGACAATTTATAGGAACGTTTTTAGACCCTAAATTTACAATACAAAAGTTAATAGACTCCGAAACATGCAGCCTACATTTCCACAGTCTATAATAATAATAGTAATAATAATAATAACAACAACAACAAAAAAGAATAATAAGAGTACAACAGTAAAGAGTAAAGAACAGTAAAAAGCACATATTAAAACGTTGTGTGGATATAGGCCTAAATGTCTTGAATAACTGGAATAATTATCTGTTGATTCCGACAGGCTTCACATCCGCTTTCTACCCACGGTGTCACATTTCCAAATGGCGATGTAGAAACTCGAAAATTTATTTAAAAAGTAAAGAAAAGTAAAGAAAATAGGGCACCATATAAACTATTTAATTGAAAACCGTCGGGTTCTTATTCGCCTTTCCCGTGTGTTGTCGAACTATTCACCGTCCAACGTCGACGTTTTCCATCAACAGCATTGTGCTTCTCACTTCATGTAGCAGGTCCGGAATTCGACTATTCTTCTGTTACAAGATGAAGATATTTCAGCAAAGGTCGATGTGTTACTTGTAGCCTGTACTCGAAACCTGCGGTGAATGTTCAGGAGTGAGTCATGCTAAGAGAACGGGGCTGAGAGAAACTGAACAGCAGAAGGGGAGTGTTTTTTCCACCGAGGTACTTGTTTTCTCATTCGTGAGCGAATAAGAACTGATCTCTCCTTGGTTCTGTCAAATTATCAAACGCTTAACCTACAGTCTGTTCCCCGAAACAAACAAGTGCCACAAGGCGAGAGTGGAGAGCATTAAGAGGTGGTGATACATTGGAAAACATGACCCAGAATAAACAAGCACTGCTACATATTCTGCTGTCAAATCAACAGGCTGTAAATAAACAGCATTTGGGCCAAATTTATTTCAGTTGTCTAAGTAAGGGAGTGAGTGTTTTTCCACAGCCTCAACAGGAACGTCCAGTCTTCCGGTGTTAGAGATTTCAGAAGGAACTGAGTCTGTGTGTTAATAATTCACTGACATCATTCAGTGGTTTATGGTGGTATTGCATGCAGAAACAGTGATGTTTATTATCATTAGAAATAAACCCAACAGATGTAAGTAAATTAATCCATTATTGAATTCCGACAGGCTTCTTAGAAAAGTTCTAATCCGCGTTTTAGCGTGTTGTTAAAGTCATCAAAACATTTTTCTAAATCTTAAAAGCGAAACCTAAGAGGCTCAAAAAGATAGGCGGGTTTGGGGTATTAAGGCGAAAGTTCTTCCCGCCTTATGTGAGGGTATAAAGTGCCTGTATTTAGGGAGAAGATGGTGAACAAGCGGACTTTGAAAACGACATTTTAACATTTCTTTCTTCTCTTCCACAAAAATCGCGATGGAGCCCTCACACCTCCCCGACACGGTACTGTACCTCCAAGAAGATAAACAAAAGCAAAACAAGCATCTGGAGGCCATGGAGCAAATGCAACAGAATTTTCAGAAAATGAAGCTGAGTGAAGAATCTGAATGTCGCTGTAAAGGCGTTTCTCAGCGGTCGGAGCAACACCGCTTGAGGTTTCGCTCCTTGACGCTCGGTGAGGTCGGCGAACTATTTCTATATGTACAGCAACTCCAGAAACAGTGTCAGGCTTGGTTGCTGGCTGACGGACTCGATGCTGGAAGGATTGTGGAGAGAGTGGTAATGGAGCAGTTTCTGGAGCAGCTCCCAAAAGAGACCGCCCACTGGCTTCGGAACAACCAACCAGCAACACTAAACGAGGCCATCCATTTGGTGGAGAACCACTGGGCGTCTGTCATTGTCTCCCCTCCTTAACATTTCACCACGTTGTGGCGCTTGATAGGGCAGACGTGGGAGACGTGCGTGCAGGCATTTAACAAATAGCCTATACCCAGTCTGCTCAAATACTTTTTATTGCGCTTGACAGTCTTGATCAATTAAAATCTTTGACAATATTCAATAATTTGTGTTTGTATTTTCTTAGGTGTGGGCATTGTCTTTTTGTCATTAAATGAATTAGGAAAGTGGTCGGCCTTCCATTCTTTCTTTTCAGTAATAAGACAAATAAGCAAATACAGGAGTTTGTGGCAGGATTTCAGGTGAATAGCCATATTCACTCTTCCTTATGGACCAAATACTTTGCTGTCACATTGTGCAAGCCACCGCTTATTTAAATAATATATTGAATAATAAATATTATTTTATATTTTAATGTATCTGTATTTTAACTTTAATTTTCTCCTCTGTTCATAATATTGTATGCAATTAATAATTTCATTAAAGTGCAAAAATAAACAGTGTTGGACAAGTCGCTTTTTCAGGGCAGCATCAGACCTTTATGTTCAGAACTCACCGCTCCACTGTATTTTTTATTTTATTTACTCACACTATAGCGACGATGAAGAAACTTCGATTTTTTGCTGTTACAAGATTGTTGTTTGTTGCCTGAACTTGGACAAAATAAATGCAAAAATAGGCCACAATGACAGACAAGACAAGCAAGTCTGAACAGAAAAAACATGTTTCACACAAATGTAGCCTGATTTCAAATCCTGTCGCTCTTCTTTCTGTAGAAGTCAAAAAAGTCTATCCAGCGGCATAGGTGACACAGAAGAAAATGAATAAAAACATGTCCATTGCAGTCCCGATGGTTTATCGTTCGCCGAAGGTGTGCCGACGGGGTGCGATGGCGGTGTTATAGACTCTTTTCCCACTGAGGGTTGTGTATAGAGGCGATTCCGGAAAATCACACAGGCATACGCGCGCGCGCGCCCGCCCACACACACACACACACACACACACACACACACACACACACACACACAGACACACACACACACACACACACACACGCACGCGCACACACAGCCTTACAGTCCTTACTGCAATGACAGGTCGGGAGTGACTCATGCAGAGGGGAGGGCAGTATAATTTAGCTGTGCGCTTCCGCCTATTGTAAAAATCGAAACGATGGAAAATAAATAAATAAATAAATAAATAAATAAATAAATAAATAAATAAATAAATAAATAAATAAATAAATAAAAAGTGTAGAGAATGAGGCTGACGAAAAGAGAAACTGAACAGCAGAAGGGGAGTGTTTTCTGCAAGTTTTTTTCCCGTGTCACTTCTTCGTCTCCGAAACACTGATCTGTCATCAGAAGCTAAGTTACAGTCTGTTCACCGAAACAAACATGTAGAGCGACAGAATGAAAGAAGTTGAGTCTGCGTGCTTATAATTCAGCGGTTTATGGAGTTCTTGCATGCACAAACAGGGATATTTATTATCAGTAGAAAATCGACAACAAACCTATACTAAAATGAGACTATAAACTTGTTTAAGATATTTAAGTGAATTAAAGCATTTGTGAATTTAAGTGAAGTTTGTAAATCTCAAAAGCAACAAAAGATTCTGAAGACATTCAGATAATCTTGATAAACATAAGGGGGCAAACAAAATCAGTGAAGTTTTTATTTCTTTTTATTAATATGACAAATAACCAAACACGTGATACATTTCTGAACTCCGCAATGGTGTTGACAATTTATAGGAACGTTTTTAGACCCTAAATTTACAATACAAAAGTTAATAGACTCCGAAACATGCAGCCTACATTTCCACAGTCTGTACGGCGAAACACAAACATGTGTAGCGAAGGGCAGCAGTGCTATCTCCACGGCAGTAGCAGAGTTTATGTTAAGGACTCAATGTTCCACTGGGTTTGGTATTTTATTTGATTTAACTGTTAGTGTCACATAATGAGACAATAGACAACATACAGGCATACTTGACATTAGCAGACTGTGAATGTACAAATCCGTGAAAGCAATAATAATAATAACAACAACAACAAATAAGAATAATAAGAGTACAACATTAAGAGTAATTTTTTTTTATTTTGTTTGCCCCCTTATGTTTATCAAGATTATCTGAATGTCTTCAGAATCTTTTGTTGCTTTTGAGATTTACAAACTTCACTTAAATTCACAAATGCTTTAATTCACTTAAATATCTTAAACAAGTTTATAGTCTCATTTTAGTATAGGTTTGTTGTCGATTTTCTACTGATAATAAATATCCCTGTTTGTGCATGCAAGAACTCCATAAACCGCTGAATTATAAGCACGCAGACTCAACTTCTTTCATTCTGTCGCTCTACATGTTTGTTTCGGTGAACAGACTGTAACTTAGCTTCTGATGACAGATCAGTGTTTCGGAGACGAAGAAGTGACACGGAAAAAAAAACTTGCAGAAAACACTCCCCTTCTGCTGTTCAGTTTCTGTTTTCGTCAGCCTCATTCTCTACACTTTTATTTATTTATTTATTTATTTATTTATTTATTTATTTATTTATTTATTTACCATCGTTTCAATTTTTACAATAGGCGGAAGCGCACAGCTAAATTATACTGCCCTCCCCTCTGCATGAGTCACTCCCGACCCGTCATTGCAGTAAGGACTGTAAGGCGCTGTGTGTGTGTAGTGTGTGTGTGTGTGTGTGTGTGTGTGTGTGTGTGTGTGTGTGTGTGTGTGTGTGTGTGTGTGTGTGTGTGTGGTGTGTGTGTGTGTGTGTGTGTGGGCGCGCGCGCATGCCTGCGTGATTTTCCGGAATCGCCTCTATACACAACCCTCAGTGGGAAAAGAGTCTATAACACCGCCATCGCACCCCGTCGGCACACCTTCGGCGAACGATAAACCATCGGGACTGCAATGGACATGTTTTTATTCATTTTCTTCTGTGTCACCTATGCCGCTGGATAGACTTTTTGACTTCTACAGAAAGAAGAGCGACGGGATTTGAAATCAGGCTACATTTGTGTGAAACATGTTTTTTCTGTCCAGACTTGCTTGTCTTGTCTGTTATTGTGGCCTATTTTTGTATTTATTTTGTCCAAGTTCAGGCAACAAACAACAATCTTGTAACAGCAAAAAATCGAAGTTATGAATTATGAACAGAGGAGAAAATTAAAGTTAAAATACAGATATATAAAAATATAAAATAATATTTATTATTCAATAGAAGAAGTTGCTTTCGGCTGCTCCCTGTTCGGGGTCGCCACAGCGGCGACTAGTCCGCACAACAACTTGGCAAATGTTTTACGCCGGATGCCCTTCCTGCCGCAAAACCTCCCATTTTTCCGGGCTTGGGACCGGCACTGCATCCAGTGGCTGGGGTTGAGGCATTGGCTGGATCGAACCCGGGCTTTCCGCATGATAGGCGAGCCACCAATGCCTCAAAATATTTATTATTCAATATATTATTTAAATAAGCGGTGGCTTGCACAATGTGACAGCAAAGTATTTGGTCCATAAGGAAGAGTGAATATGGTTATTCACCTGAACTCCTGCCACAAACTCCTGTATTTGCTTATTTGTCTTACTACTGAAAAGAAAGAATGGAAGGCCGACCACTTTCCTAATTCATTTAATGACAAAAAGACAATGCCCACACCTAAGAAAATATAAACACAAATTATTGAATATTGTCAAAGATTTTAATTGATCAAGACTGTCAAGCGCAATAAAAAAGTAAGTATTTGAGCAGACTGGGTATAGGCTGTTTGTTAAATGCCTGCGCGCACGTCTCCCACGTCTGCCCTATCAAGCGCCACAACGTGGTGAAATGTTAAGGAGGGGAGACAATGACAGACGCCCAGTGGTTCTCCACCAAATGGATGGCCTCGTTTAGTGTTGCTGGTTGGTTGTTCCGAAGCCAGTGGGCGGTCTCTTTTGGGAGCTGCTCCAGAAACTGCTCCATTACCACCCGCTCCACAATCCGTGTCAGATCGGAGTACAGGCTATGAGTAACATGTTCAACTTTGCTGACATATCTTGTATCCTGTAACAGAAGGAAAGTTGAACTTGGCTCGTGGTCGATATTTTCTGTACTAAGACTAATTAAGCGTTTTGTTTCCGAGGACTACCTAAGGAAACTTCTACAAGAAGTGAGAGACATATATTCGCAATATTTCCGCTGTAAAACGTCGAAGTTGGAGGGTGAGTAGTTCGACAACGCCTGGAAAAGGACGACTGTGTTCTCTTAAATCATTTATAGACACTATTTTTCTGTAGTATCTCTAATTCTTTCTGTTTTTATGGTTTAGAAATTTTTAGACATCGCCATTTGGAAATACAATTAGGGGGAAAAATATTTTTTATTATTATGTGCTGATTTTGTACGTTTGACCACTGACAAAAACAGATCAGTCTATAATTTTAATGGTAGGTTTGCTTTAACAGTTAGAGATAGAACAACAACAACAACAACAAAATCCAGAAAAACGCATTTCAAAAAAGTTATACATTGTTTTGCATTTTAATAAGTGAAATAAGTATTTGAGCCCCTATCAATGAGCAAGATTTCTGGCTCCCAGGTGTCTTTTATACAGGTAACAAGCTGAGATTAGGAGCACTCTCTTAAATGGACACCTGTATAAAAGGACACCTGTCCACAGAAGCATTCAATCGGTCAGATTCCAAACTCTCCACCATGGCCAAGACCAAAAAGCTGTCCAAGGATGTAAGGGGCAAGATTCTAAACCTAAGGCTGGAATGGGCTACAATACCATCACCAAGCAGCTTCCTGAGAAGTTGACAACAGTTGGTGCGATTATTCACAAACAGTATTCTTTATTTTCAGCACACTCTCTTTTTCTCTCCAAATACTTGCAGCTAGTTGTGGTGATATGCCAGCAGTGCACTGCAATGACAGGACTGATAATTTCTTTGTCAGTGGGCAATCGTACAAAATCAGCAGGGGATCAAATGATTTTTCCCTCACTGTATATCCGTTGGAAAGCGGATGTAAAGCCTGTCTGAATTAACAGATGATTATTTCAGTTAAGTTATTGGGGCTTATATTCAGTCACCTTTTAAACATAATCATTTATCGTTTTTATTATTATTATTATTATTATTATTATTATTATTATTATTATTATTATTATTATTATTAAGTATCCTGACGTATGTGTACAAAATCAAACCGATGTATTTATTCTTATATTTTTGTACAATATGTAATTTTATGTGTGAAAAAATAAGTTGTTTTTATAAATAAATAAGTTTTATTTACTACTACAACTACTCCTGTTTTTTTTCATGTTTCTGTTCGTGTCAAATGTTGTCTAATGTTCTTATTGCATTACGTGACACTAACAATAAAATAAAATAAAATACAAAACACTGTGGAACATTGTGGAACATGTCGCTACATGTACAGACTATGGGAAAATTATGCGATCTTGGAGAAGTGTGAGGGCTCAGTAATGGTGTGTGTGAGTGTAGATAGATTTCTTTAAATGAAATATCCATCTCACGCCAGATTTTCACGCCAGTTTGAGCCAACATAAACTTTTCAGAAAGCAAACGAGTAACCGCGGAAAAGCAGGCGTTTATATACTCGGATGCCAGCATTTTAAATCAGTTAAAATGAATCAAAGTTCATTCAGAATAAGCACGGGAGTAAAAATAGCAAAAGATTTTCAGGAAAAAGGGCAGTGTCGGTCTAGTATCATTCCTAACATAACTGTATGAAAATCAGGAAACATAAAGCAAATCAGTAACGCTGCAACATCATCATGTAAATAAACTAAATGTCGGCTGGTGCTTTGTTCCAAAGTCGCTGACGTTTTTCAAGTCGGATGATTCACGCTGTGATTTTTTTTTTAGACTGTATAGAGCAACGGGAAGGCGGAGTCCTATATGTTGTATTTAATCTCACTAGGGCGGATCTCTCCTACTATGAAGAGGCAGTATATATATTGCTGAGTATTGCAGTCAGAACATCTCCAGCCGTAAGATGACAAATGCGTCTACCATTGCAAGGCATTGTGTGTTTTAGCACTGAATATGACTAGTCCCACTTGGCACATCTGTTCCGGTAAGATAATTCTTCTGAGTTATTATGATTTGTAGGCTAGAAACCTGAGTAAATGATGCAGCACGCCGCATGATTAGGCAATGAAAATATTTATATTTGTGACTTTTGACGCCTGGCTGATTTCCCAAGCGATTATTAATGAGGGGATCGTGCTCCTGTAGGGATTCTTATACATAATACATTACTGCATAATTAAATATGTTAATTGTTTCTCCTTTAATCAGGGGTGTGCACTGCAGCGCTCACTTGCGTGTCTGAAATCTTCGAGATGCTCGTGAACGTCTTTGCATGTGGAGGTGTGTGTCCCAGTCAACAATAACATTTAACACCAAACATGTCTGATAGCAATATTTTGCGTGTGTTTGAGATCTGTACATTAATTTGCCTGCATTTCTAACTTTCATGCAATATTTAAAAAAAAACAAAAAAAAAAGGTACTGAAGCAACAGTAGCCTATCTGTTTTATCTATTTTATTTGCATTGTAGTCTGAGAATCTCATAAGACATATCGCAATGTTGACTGAATGCTTCTGCACTGAAAAAATAAATGCACCCATGTAATGATAAGAAACAAAACACTTTAGGTTTTAGCCACATATATGTATGCATTAATTGAGGAATTTAGTAAGTCTAATTAATTTCTGTATGAATTACACCCCCCATATTTTCTTCATAATTCTTCACTGTAGGAGAAAGGTATGATGACGTTGCAGTGGCAGAGGACTCAGCAGAGTCTGGAGAAGAAGGTCTGTTCATTTAAACTTGATGCAAATTAAAATTAATTTAAAATTGATAACTTTATGAATGTATGCATGCATATATGTATTCATATCATGACATTAAAACTACTGTTGGTAACATTGATTATCTTGTCACAGTGGCACAGGATGTCAAAGGGTGAACTATTTTTTGCAGCTTGAGCAGTCAGTTCTCGAATTTGATTCCTGTTTGGAAGCAGGAAGATAAATTATATGTTCTGTTTTAACACCAATCTCTTCTGTAGCCTCCCCCTTTTTTTTCTATCAATGTGACCGTCGTTTATAAACTCAATCCATTCAGATTTTGTAGCAGTAAAAGCAAAATGTTGGCTTTGGTGTGTTCCAATAAGTATTTAATGTAAAGTAATACAAACAAAAGACCAACTTCTCTATTTCTAGGTGTTAGACTTTCAGTGGAGGAGACTGAACCAGCAAGGGGACGAAGCTCAGTGTGTCCTTTCATCCTCATGGGGCCATGAGACATTTATTTTGGCATAATACAGGTGCATCTCAGTAAATTAGAATTTCATGGAAAAGTTTGTTTATTTCAGTAATTCAACTCATTGTGAAAGTCGTGTATTAAATAAAGTTAAGGCACACAGCAATTGAATTGATTTTGGCTCACATTTAACAAAAACCCACCAATTCACTCTCAACAAATTAGAATATGGTGACATGCCAATCAGCTGATCTGACAGTTGTCCAGAAGACAATCATTGACACCCTTCACAAGGAGGGTAAGCCACAAACATTCATTGCCAAAGAAGCTGGCTGTTCACAGAGTGCTGTATCCAAGCATGTTAACAGAAAGTTGAGTGGAAGGAAAAAGTGTGGAAGAAAAAGATGCACAACCAACCAAGAGAACCACAGCCTTATGAGGATTGTCAAGTAAAATCCATTCAAGAATTTGAGTGAACTTGTTAAAAGTTGTCATTCCTCTTCTTAAGCCACTCCTGAACCACAGACAATGTCAGAGGCATCTTACCTGGGCTAAGGAGAAGAAGAACTGGACTGTTGCCCAGTGGTCCAAAGTCCTCTTTTCAGATGAGAGCAAGTTTTGTATTTCATTTGGAAACCAAGGTCCTAGAGTCTGGAGGAAGGGTGGAGAAGCTCATAGCCCAAGTTGCCAACAATTCACTAAAAATGTTTTTTTATTTGTCTTATGAAGTATTCTAATTTGTTGAGATAGTGAATTGGTGGGTTTTTGTTAAATGTGAGCCAAAATCACCACAATTAAAAGAACCAAAGACTTAAACTACTTCAGTCTGTGTGCATTGAATTTATTTAATACACGAGTTTCACAATTTGAGTTGAATTACTGAAATAAATGAACTTTTCCACGACATTCTAATTTGAGATGCACCTGTATTTCATGAAAATTTCCTAAATATTCTAGTCAACAGTAGTCTGGTCTATTGCGAACAAGTATCTGTGTATTAACACGCGTCATTTTTTACGTCAGGCACTGCTTTATACCTACTTCCGTATTTATTTTATTTTTAGCTGCATCACTATTTTTCAGCGTGAACACTACACACACACGCTGGGCGCGTTTTGCATAAAACAGCATAAAACAGGAACTTGAACCGACAAACTGCGCACTCAGGTGTGTTCTCTTACGGCGCCCGGGGGTTAAATGGCTAGGATGGGCGGGTAATTATAGGGCAGAGTGGAGAAAAGGGAAGAAAAAGCAAACAAAAGAAACGCCAAAATGGCGTACACAAATGAATCATTTCTCCGTTCCAAAATGGAGAAATAAAGGGGGTTTCCTCGTATCTTTTTTTTTTAAGTTCTTTGTCTTGGTTTCTTTTTCTGACCATGCTTTAAATTTGTCTTGTCCCTTCTTGCCGCTTTTCTTTTCCCGTTATACTTACCGCGGGTAAAGCCCTGACATACCGTGACGGTGCTCCTATACAAAGTTGCGACGAAAGGCTGTGCTCGATGCCGGCCTTAAATATTTTGCTGGGCAGGTGCAGGTGATCCAGACTAATCAGTTTGGTGAATTTTGGGTAACTGAGTTCTCCAGCACGGCCGCTCTCACTGTGCTCTCAGTGGCTGCCGTCCTCTGCTGGTTTCCGGCGGTGTAACGCGTATTGTGTATTGTATACCAAGTTTACCATATTATTTTTATACAATAATAATTTAGATGATTTAACACTTCTCCAAAATACATATATTGCCCCTTTAGCGTCCATGTTTAATGCGCTGCTTAATTCTGAGTCACACGCTTTTTATGAGGAAACTTGAGCTTTGTTCAGTGGCGGCTGGTGCAAAAAAAATTTATTTTTGGGGGGGGCAAACGAACTTAAAATCAATCTGTTACTCATGCGGGACTGTAAATAGCTATTTATCAAGTCATTATTTATCATTACTGCAAAGATAAAATACTGAAAATGTTCCTGTTAAAGTCAACTGTTGCAATAAATGTAAAATAAAATAAAAGCATGCAATAAATGTACTATGAATCTGAGTTCAATGTGGGCTTATTATCAGTAATTAAGTAATGAAGGTAATCATTAAACACACACACACACACACACACACACACACACACACACACACACACACACACACACACACACACACACACACACACACACACACACACACACAGTGAAGTTGTCTAATCACAGGCCAATGGCCAGGGCCGTGCACAGACATTTTAAAGGGCAGTGGCCCAAAACAAAAAAAAGGCAGTTACAAAATACCCCCCCCCCCCCCCCCCCACACACACACACACAAAAATAGACAAGACTACGTGGTGTGTGTGTGTGTGTCTGTGTGTGTAGATTCCGATGCATCTGCGTATGCCAGAAAGCATCACAAATCAAATCAAATCGTCCAGCGGTTGTCATGGACTGCTGGACAGTTCCTTGCCAGAGCACCAGATGGTGTCTGACAGGGTTTGTTTGTGTTCCCATGTGCTTCTGTTTATGTTGTTTGCACATGTGCTTGCCCCACCCAATTCTACCTCCCTTTCCCCGCCTCTGCACACCTGTTCATCAAGTTTCAATTATTACTTTCCTTATTTATATCTCCTGTCTTGTACTTGTGTTTTATTGAGTCTTTGTCTCGTTACCTGTTTTTGCCTCCTGGGGCCCGTTTCAGAATCTCAAACCCAAGAAATGCGGTTTTCCGTTTCAGAATCTCAAACCCAAGAAAACGGGGTGTCAAGTCTGTTTCTGAAAAAGAAATAACCTATATGCGGAGTCAGTTACCATAGTATTTAGGCAGGCATTTAATGAACATCACCGAACTGTGTTCATCTGTGTAGCAGAATTTGATGGAACCTCCTCCTGCTGTTCTTCCACACTCTGGGGGGAAAGATAAGAATGTCAGTTCATACTTATAAAGATATTACCATCAGATATTACCATCAGAATCTTGAGACCCCCCCAAAAAAAAAAAAACCACACAACCCAAAGTGAAATAAATTTATATCAAAATAGCCTATATAAACAAATGTATATGCGCGTGTCTTACATTTTATGAAGGCACTTGTATCCTGAGAAGTGACTGGCTCTGATGAACTCCCTACAGGAATCCCCCCCCCCCCCCAGTTTGCCGAGCCTCTGCCTTATTTCTGTTGGCTGAAAATGAAGTCAAATGAGAATTAACATTTAATTGTGTGAATACAGCATTACACCTACGTCAGAAATGATACAGCACTGTTATACATTGGATGCTATTTTGTTATTTGATATGTCAAATGTTTGTAAAGTTTGTATAGCCTACACCCATGATATGCTTAAGCCTTACCTGATTGAGTTATGTATTTATATTTCATTTTTAGCTGCTGCCATGTTCTTTTCAAGGTACTCTTCGTACAGTTTCACTTATTATAAGCAGATACAACAGCAGTGTTGGGTAATATTAATGTCATAATTACTTTCCCTAAAAAATTATTGGATTATTTATTGCTAATTACTTAATAAAGTCCATAACCTCAACCACAATACACAGACACAAAACTAAACTTTTAATTCGTAAACAGATTCTGTATTTAATGCAATTACACCTAAAGTAACTTTCATTACATTACAGAAAAATGAACCCCAGTAACCCCTTACTTATTGAAGTGAAATTGAAATTAAAGTAATTACCTTACTTAGTAATGAATTAAACCCAACACTGTATATTAAAATGTAAATTTACGCATTGACTTGTGCAGCTATTTATATCTCTCTTTTGCCTCTGCAGCTGTTGTTTTTTTTTTGTTTGTTTTTTTAAATATGTACATAGTCGGAGTTTGCATGTTCTCTCCGTGCCTAGGGGGTTTCTTCTGGGTGCTCCGGTTTCCTCCCCCAGTCCAAAAACAGGCGTGGTAGGTTGATTGGCATCTCTAAATTGTCCGTAGTGTGTGATTGTGTGAGTGAATGAGAGTGTGTGTGTGCCCTGCGATGGGTTGGCACTCCGTCCAGGGTGTATCCTGCCTTGATGACCAATGACACCTGAGATAGGCACAGGCTCCCCGTGACCCGAGTATAGATCGGATAAGCGGTAGACAATGAATGAATGAATGAATGATTGTTCATAGTCACCATAAGCTTGCATAAGCACATCGAGCTCAGCTGGTGAGAAATATGCAGCCCACTTTTTGTCCGGTCGTGTTTCCACGGTGATTCATATAAATGTGAGGAATGTCTCCATTGAGCAGGGCTTTTTATTGTCGCAGTTCATGCATTAAACTCAGTCAGCCTACTCCAAGTTGATTAAACTAACTCATTTCAAGTGTTGTGTAACCAAAAACTCATTCCCCCCCGATGTTACTTATGCCATAACGTGGACTTTTGATATGGGCCTTCTTATATACAAAGAAGCGTAACGAAATAATTGGCTAGTTTGTGTGACTTGCTTGTATTTTTCGCTCTTCATACTTGCTTGTTTTTCCGGGGATTATGGTCTATACGTATCTTTGTATTCTGGGCTGAGCTCAGGCTACGACGCGAGAGAGACGTACATTTCAATGACAGTTCAGAGGCGTATTGTCCTACACTGTTGCTGGAATCCTGGACATAAAGGTCTGATACTGTTGTGATATCTGATTGGCGAGATATCTACTAAGGAGCCACGCCCCTATGTGAAGGGGGAGTTACCAATAAAGTTCAGTTGCATAGCTGCTACGCTGGTGACCGAGTGTGTCCTTATTTAACGTGGTGTCAAAAAGAGGATAGAACTGTCTCCAACAACTCATATGATGCCGAATAGCTCCATAAGCACCGCGGGAGAAGAAAGTAAAGTCAGCAAGCGGATCACCATGTGCTTACCCACCGCACTGTAAGTGACGAGCGGGGGAGGGGTGTGGGGGATCCACAAAGCAAATGGATGAATCACCAGCACCCGTTTCATCATATCAAATCCGACCACCTAAACCATTTGACTTTACAAAGCCAAATGACTGAGAGATGGCTCAGACGATTTGAAAGGTTCAGAGTTGGAAGCAACCTGGCACAAGCATCAGATTTGCACCAAGTTAACACACTGACTTATTTGATGGGAGACAAAGCTGATGACTTTCTGTGCGGATTGGCCATGACTATACAGGTGCATCTCGATAAATTAGAATGTCGTGGAAAAGTTCATTTATTTCAGTAATTCAACTCAAATTGTGAAACTCGTGTATTAAATAAATTCAATGCACACAGACTGAAGTAGTTTAAGTCTTTGGTTCTTTTAATTGTGATGATTTTGGCTCACATTTAACAAAAACCCACCAATTCATTCATCAAATTAAATCTCAACAAATTAGAATATGGTGACATGCCAATCAGCTAATCAACTCAAAACACCAGCAAAGGAGCCACCACACACAGACGTGTCAAGGAATTTAGCTACAGTTGTCGTATTCCTCTTGTTAAGCCACTCCTGAACCACAGACAACGTCAGAGGCGTCTTATCTGGGCTAAGGAGAAGAAGAACTGGACTGTTGCCCAGTGGTCCAAAGTCCTCTTTTCAGATGAGAGCAAGTTTTGTATTTCATTTGGAAACCAAGGTCCTGGAGTCTGGAGGAAGGGTGGAGAAGCTCATAGCCCAAGTTGCTTGAAGTCCAGTGTTAAGTTTCCACAGTCTGTAATGATTTGGGGTGAAATGTCATCTGCTGGTGTTGGTCCATTATGTTTTTTGAAAACCAAAGTCACTGCACCAGTTTACCAAGAAATTTTGGAGCACTTCATTCTTCCTTCTGCTGACCAGCTTTTTGAAGATGCTGATTTCATTTTCCAGCAGGATTTGGCACCTGCCCACACTGCCAAAAGCACCAAAAGTTGGTTAAATGACCATGGCGTTGGTGTGCTTGACTGGCCAGCAAACTCACCAGACCTGAACCCCATAGAGAATGTATGGGGTATTGTCAAGAGGAAAATGAGAAACAAGAGACCAAAAAATGCAGATGAGCTGAAGGCCACTGTCAAAGAAATCTGGGCTTCCATACGACCTCAGCAGTGCCACAAACTGATCACCTCCATGCCATGCCCAATTGAGGCAGTAATTAAAGCAAAAGGAGCCCCTACCAAGTATTGAGTACATGTACAGTAAATGAACATACTTTCCAGAAGGCCAACAATTCACTAAAAATGTTTTTTTATTGGTCTTATGAAGTATTCTAATTTGTTGAGATAGTGAATTGGTGGGTTTTTGTTAAATGTGAGCCAAAATCATCACAATTAAAAGAACCAAAGACTTAAACTACTTCAGTCTGTGTGCATTGAATTTATTTAATACACGAGTTTCACAATTTGAGTTGAATTACTGAAATAAATGAACTTTTCCACGACATTCTAATTTATTGAGATGCACCTGTAGAGAAGCGTGGAAATTATGAAACTGTGCAGAACAAATTCAAAGTATTTCACTGGCAAAATAAATGTGATCTATGAGAGTGCAAAGTTTAACTCCAGAAAGCAACAGCCAGATGAACCAGTTAATGACTTTATCACTGCACTGTATTCATTGTCAGAATGCTGTGCTTTTGGACCTCTGAGAGATGAACTTATCAGGGACAGAATTGTCGTTGGATTAAAAGACAGAGCGTCTTCAACTGCATGCAAATTTAACATTGGAAAAAGCAATAATTATGGCAAGACAGAGTGAAACGGTAAGAAAACAGCAAGCTGAACTTAGGCAGGAGGAAGACGAAGACCTAAAGATAGAGGCTGTACATAAAGAGAAATACAGTCAAGATTCGCCCAAAAAGCCAAACAAATCAGAAAAGGGAAGAAATTGGCCAAGTTTCCAGAAAAAACATAAGGATAAATCAAAGAAATTACACTGCATGAGATGTGGAAAAACACCATACTATGTAAAGGATCTCTGTCCAGCTAAGGATGCAGTGTGTCACCAATGCAATAGAACAGGCCACTATATGAGCCAATGCCATTCAAAGACTGTGCTTCATGAGGTTAAAGAGGACTGATTCAGACCAAGAGCAAGCCTTCCTCAAATACTCAAGGCTGGTGCACAACTGTTCAGACTTTGGAGCAGCCAGTAAAAATGAAAATGGACACTGGGGCAGACATCACAGTGTTACCAGAATCTGTTTTCACACTGTTAACCTCACACAAAAACATTGGCCTAAAGAAAACATGGAAAATACTGATGGGATCAGGGAGGCATGTTCTGGATGTGAAAGGAGTGTTTTCTGCCACCATTTCCAAAAATTACAAAAATATAGAGGAAGACATCTATGTGGTCAAAAATCTCTTCACACCACTCTTGGGCAGACATGCCATTGAAAAGCTTAACCTCATAACGAGACTGGATAACATCACAGAATGTCCAAGGCAGGTGAAATATCCCGAACTGTTCACAGGCTTAGGGGAGCTGAAAGAGGAATACAGTATCAAGTTACAACCGAGTGCAACACCATATTTTGTAAATGTAGCAAGACGGATCCCAGTACCTTTAATGTATAAAGTCAATGAAGAGTTATCTAGGATGGAGAAGCTTGACATCATCCAGAAGGTTGAGGGACCCAGCGACTGGTGTTCTGGAATGGTTCCAGTACTCAAGCCTGACAACACGGTGAGAATTTGTGTTGATCTAACAAAACTGAACAATGCTGTTAGGCAAGAGAAGTTTATTTTGCCTTCAGTGGACCACACCCTAGGCCAGTTAGGCAGAGCAAAGATCTTCACAAAGTTAGATGCCAATTCTGGATTCTGGCAGGTACGTTTGGCCAAAGAGTCCCAACAATTGACTACCTTTTATTACGCCATTTGTTCTTCCAAAAGGCTACTATTTGGGATCTCCAGTGCACCAGAATTGTTCCAGATGAGAATGTGTCAGATTTTGGAGGGACTGGAGGGAATCGTATGTCACATGGATGACATTCTCATTTTTGGAAGATCTCCCGAGGAACATGACATCAGACTAGACGCAGCATTAAGAAAACACCAAAATGCTGGTTTGACGCTTAACAAAAAGAAATGCGAATTTGCAAAGACAGAAGTCAAGTTTCTAGGACACAAGTTTTCTTCAGCTGGGTTACAATCGGACCTGGACAAACTGGCTGCGATTCAAAATATGCGTGAACCTACTAATGTGTCGGAGGTACGCAGCTTTCTGGGAATGATGAACCAACTGGGGAAGTTCATTTCAGAGCTAGCTGAGAAAATGAAGCCCCTGCGTGACCTCCTCTCACAGAAAAGTCTGTGGTCCTGGGACGTTCCACAGCAGGAGTCATTTGCAATGCTGAAAAATGAGCTCATCACAACACCAACTCTAGGGCTTTTTGATCCAAGTAAGGACACTAAAGTCGCAGCAGATGCTTCGTCTTTAGGTCTGGGAGGAGTGATCTTTCAAAAGTTCAATGATGCATGGAAACCCATAGCATATGCATCTAGAGCATTGACTCCAACTGAGCAGAGGTATGCCCAGATAGAGAAGGAGACCCTGGCTCTTGTCTGGGCATGCGACCGTTTCAGCTGTTACCTCATTGGAAATCATTTTCTTCTCGAAACTGACCATAAGCCACTTCTGAGTTTGCTGAGCATAAAACATCTGGATGACTTACCACCACGGCTGCAAAGGTTCACAATGAGACTCATGAGATATTCCTACGAGATCAGCCATGTTCCAGGGAAACAGTTTGTTACTCCTGACACCTTGTCCAGGATGCCCTGTCATTGTTTGAATGCAACAGATGCTAAATCAGCTCTCTTGGAAGACACAAATATCTACCTTGCCCAAATAAAACAAAGCTTTCCAGCTTTAAAGCGCCAACTGGAGGAAATTCGACAAGATCTAAAGAAAAATTCTATCTGCAGCCAAATCATGAGGTTCCACAAACATGGATGGCCGAGAACAGTACAGAATGATGACATACTCAGACCCTACTGGCTGGAAAGATGCACAATTTCCATCCTTGACGGACTCACTCCAAAGATCAATTCTGAAAAACATTCATCAGGCACACCAAGGACTTGAGAAATGTTGCCAAAGAGCAAGACAGTTTGTGTGGTGGCCTGGTCTGAGTACACAATTGCGAACAGTGGTGCAGCAATATGATGAATGTAGAAAAGCCTCCACCATGGCTATAGAACCACTACAACCTACAGACTTCCCATCCTATCTATGGCAAAGAGCTGCTACAGACTTGTTTGACTAAAAGGACATAAATATCTTTTAACTGTCAACTACTACTCAAGAGACATCGATGTGGCAATATTATCAACCTCCTCAGCAGCCATAATAGAACATCTAAAAGCTATGTTTTCAAGAAATGGTGTACCTGATATTCTAATATCAGATAACGGGCCACAGTACAGCAGTGCCAGCTTCCGTGAGTTTTCGAAGGAGTGTGATTTTAAGCACGTAAGAAGCAGCCTGCGGCACTCTCAAGGGAACAGCGAAGCTGAAAGAGCGGTACAAGAGGTCAAAAAGCTCCTGGGGAAAACATCAAATCCGTTCAAAGCTTTGCTTGTATATTGCTCTACGCCATTGGCAAATGGCTACAGTCCAGCTGAATTGTCGATGGCCAGAAAGCTGAGAACAAGCCTACCAATGCTTCCATCACTTCTCACACCAAAACTCCCAGATGCCGACAAACTGAAAAAGTTTGAGTCCATCCTGTGTGCCTGTACAAAACAATCATACAACAAAAGACACAGAGCTAGATCTTTGTCACCACTAAAACCTGGAGAAACTGTTTGGATCAGGGACCAAGCCATCACAGGTAAAGTTATCCGACAACAGGCCCCGAGGTCATTCGTCATGAAAACCTTACATGGACATATTCAATGCAATAGACGGGCATTGGTTCGGATGCACAACCCTGGAAAAGGAAACAATCAAGACATGGACTGGCCAGACTTATTCGAAGATGATCACATACCTGACAGTCTGACAGCCACAGTTCCACAGCCAGCTTCAAGCCCACAGTTTCCTCTACCTACCAGACCATGAACGTACACAAGGTCGGGACGTTTGTCTGTACCACCAAGATGACTGAATCTTTAGCTTATGGCCAGTGATCAGAGGCAGAATAACCCTCTAATTAATAATTAATACAATTACATGTTTTTTTTTTTTTGCCAGAATAGTTAAATACTGGTGTTTTTCAAGTTCATTGTTTGGAAAAGGGGAGATGTGATATCTGCTTGGCGAGATTGCTACTGAGGAGACACGCCCCTATGTGAAGGGGAGTTGCCAATAAAGTTCAGTTACATTGCTGCTACGCCGGTGACCGGGTGTTTCCTTATTTAACGGATACTGCAGTCGGAAGGACACTCCTTCCAGCATCAAGTCCGTCAGCCAGCAACCAACCCTGACACTGTTTCTGGAGTTGTTGTACATATAAAAATAGTTCGCCGTCCTCACCGAGCGCCAAGGAGCGAAACCTTTTTTGAGATTTAGAAACATGTTTTGATGACTTTAAGATCGCAGTAAAACGCTGATGCAGAAGCCTGTCGGAATTCACAAAGGCTTAATTCACCTAAATCCCTTATATTAAACAATTGTTTATTCTAATTTCAATGTAGCTATGTTGTTTATTTTCTACTGACAATAAATATCCCTGCTACTGCATGTAAGAACGCCATAAACCGTTGAGTTATGTGAATTATAAGCACACAGACTCAGCTTCTGTTCTTCGCTGTACATGTTTGTTTCGGTGAACGGACTGTAGGCTATAAGCCTCTGCTGGCTGAACTACAGAATAACAGATCAGTCATTCGGAGACGAGAGAACAAAAGTAAAAAAAAAAATTAAAAAAAAATAAAATAAACTATTCAGTTTTTATGTTACTTTTTTCTAAAGTACCTCTAATTTTTTATGGCTCACGAATTTTTCGACATCGCCATTTGGAAAAATGATACCGTCGTTGGAAAGCGGATGTAAAGCCTGTCTGAATTACCAGATGATTATTTAAGTTATTGGGTCTTATATTCAGTCACATTTTTAACAACGTCTTCTATCGTTTTTTTATTTTGAGTATCCCGATGTATGTGTGAAAAACATAAACCATGATTATTATTATGAATATTACTATTATTGTTTTTGTCGTTGTTGCTATTAATATCATGCATGTTCTCTAATGTCTGATTTTATTATGTGACACTAAAATACAATAAAATTAAATATAAAATACAGTGGAACATTGTGCTATTTCGCTACACGTACAGACTATGGTGGGCCCAAAGCTTTTGCATCTTAAACTTAGGCGATCTTGGAGAGGTGTGAGCATAAGCGGTCTAGTATCGGTCTAGTATCATTCTAACGTAGCTAGATGAAATGCATGAACAAAAAAAAAGCGAATCAGTAACGCTGCAATATTATCATAGAAATGTTTTTCATTCGGGGTAGTGCTTTGTTAATCGGTGTCGAGTTAAAACGTCGCTGACGTTTTTCAAGTCTGACAATTCACACGATCTTTATAATGACGGGGAGGGGAATTTCCTGCAAAGTAGCACCTCCTCTGTGCATTCCAACGTTACTTATAAAGGCAGCCTCCGAGTGTTGCATTCAGAAGAACCTACAGCATTAATAAGACAACAAATGCGTCTACCATCGTAAGGCACTGTGTGTTTCAAGCATGAATATGACTAGACCCAATCACCACACCTGTTACGGTAAGATAAATCTTTTGTGTAGGTTAAAAACCTGCGTAAATGATGCAGCACGCATGACCAGGCAATGATGTGTAGTAATGTATTATGTTAATTGTTTCTCCTTTAATCAGGGGTGTGCACTGCAGCGCTCACTTGCGTGTCTGAAATCTTCGAGATGCTCGTGAACGTCTTTGCATGTGGAGGTGTGTGTCCCAGTCAACAATAACATTTAACACCAAACATGTCTGATAGCAATATTTTGCGTGTGTTTAAGATCTGCACATTAATGAGCCTGGAATGTATCTAGAGTTCCTCTCTGATGAGAGAGCACAGCTGCTGTGAGGTGCATTTCTAACGTTTAAGCCAAAGAAATTCAGCAATATTTCAAAAATTTTGTCTGCATTGAAATCTATTATATTAGAGCCTCTGAGGCACGAAGCAGCAGGGAACATACATATAGCAATACTGATCAATCTCTTCAAAACATCTGTACTTCTGCACTGAAAAAAATGTAATAAAGTAATGATAAACATAAATATAAACTTTACGTTTTAGTTAAACGTATGCATTCATTAACTGAGGCATTTAGTAATTCTACTGAATGCTTGTCTGAAAACCTTGTGATTTTTCCTTAATTTTCTTCATAATTCTTCACTGTAGGGGAAAGGTATGATCAGGCTACAGTGGCAGTGGACTCAGTAGAGTCAGGAGAAGAAGGTCTGTTCATTTACATTTGATGTTTACCTGTAAACCTGATTATTTAATTTTATGTATGTATGCATGCACGCATTTATACACACCAATCAGCCATAACATTAAAACTACTAACAGGGGACGTGAATAACATTGATTATCTCGTCACAGTGGCACAAGGGTGAACTATTTTATGTAGCTTGTGCAGTCAGTTCTCGAATTTGATTCATGTTTGGAAGCAGGAAGATAAATTTTGTTCCGTTTTAACGCAAAAGGTTTCTTTTTTTCTGACCGTCATTTATAAACCCATCTGTTCAGATTTTGTAGCAGTAAAAGCAAAACGTTTGCTTCGGTGTGTTGCAATAAGTAATTAATTAATACAAACAAAAGACCAGCTTCTCTGTTTCTAGGTGTTGGACTTTCAGTGGAGGAGACTGAACCAGCAAGGGGACGAAGCTCAGTGTGTCCTTTCATCCTCACGGGGACATGAGACACCTGTTCTGGCATGACATTTGATGAAAGATCATCTCAGTCTAAATAGAGCACAATAAACATGCTGCACAGGTTTACTCTTAATTTTCTATTCAACAGTAGTCTTATATTGTAAATAACATCATTTTTGATCTAGGACGGTTAAAAGCTTCTGCTTCTGTTTTTACTTTTTTGCTCTGCCACTGCATTTTTATTTCACTTTTAACTAGCTAATCAGGTCTTTGTCTATAGTTTTTTTTTAATATATATATTTTAAATATACATATGTATATGTTTTTATAATATCGATATGCTAAATAAATTGTATAATTTTCAAGAGGAGTTTGGATTGGCTTTTCAGCTTACAGCGTGAATGCTACACACCCGTGTGACAGGAGCAAGGGTAAGGAAAAGGGGTTGGGAAAGATTGATCAAAAACAGTTTGCGCTCTATCCGACTACGCCACCCATAGGAATTTTTAGGAATTAACATGCACGGGTTCAAATCACCGATATCGGTCACTATATAAAAATAAATTGTTTATTGACAATTCTTTAATAAAAGCAGCATATAAATAAATAGTTACATTTGTTCCTTTCTCAGTAGACCACAAAGGGTCAAACACAGCCTCAAAGCAGGGAAATGGAGCCGACAAAAAGAGGCAGAGGGTCAAGCTAACCTCTCCGCAAACGTACCTTACACTCAGACACACACGGTGAGGAAAACACTACCACCAAGGAAGGACCAGTCCTCTACCCCAAGTGCCCAGGCCCTACCATGGCAAAGATACATATCAAAGAGTAGAACAACCTTTGGCTGAGTTTATCAGGATCAGTTAACCAACAACAATTTAAAGCAAATACGAGATAAGCACAATAATAAATCAACATAAAAAAATACAAACATAAAAAAAAATATTTTTGACCGTTTAAGCAGGAAGTAGCAATCGAAAGCTAAAGCACATTTTGAAATCGCAGTCTCGCCTAAAGTATCGTCGGCCAGTTCCTACGACAACGGTAACAGCGTGTTAGGTTACTAATCTCATACTTTATTCTCTCATACCTGACCACGAAGAGAACTTGCAAGTAAGTTGCACATAACAAAAGGTTTCCTCTTAAAATAAAATTTCTTTTATGTGCTTTTATACAGGAAATGTAGATAATTAATTAAAGATACACGGATTTATAATGCACTCAAGTGATGTATGTACAAGGCATTCAGTATGCATAACGTAACAAAGTTTCAGCAACAGTTTCTAAATCTAAAATCACAGAGAGAACAGACTTTCCTAAAGGCCTGAGAAATGTCTTCCCCCCTCTATATTACACTGTGAGGATTAATAATGCACTAAAGTAATGCTGCTGATGTATAAGTGACATTCATTATGTATAACAAGTTTTAGCTATAGAACAGTTTCTAAATCTGAAATCACAAGGGGAACAGACTTTAGAGGCCTGAAAAAAAGGGCTTCCCCTCTGTATATTACAGTCTGGGGATGCATAATGCACTTGAAGCTCTCACAGCCCCACTGCCACACAGACAAGATACAAATCAGCTTTAACATCCTTTACATTTTCATTTATATTTAACATTTTTAAACAAGAACTTATAATATACAACAACTGTACAACAACTATACAACAAACATTCCATTCCATGTACCGTTTATCCGATTTATCATCGGGCATCAAGGCAGGATACACCCTGGACGGCGTGCCAAGCCACTGTAGGGCACACACACTCATGCAATCACACACTACGGGCAATTTAGAGACTTCAATCAGCCTAGAAGCATGTCTTTGGACTGTGGGAGGACACCCAGCAAGCACGGGAAAAACATGCAAACTCCACACACACCAACAGTAAGTGGGGGTGAGACTCAAACCCAAGACGCTGGAGGTGTGAGGCACCCTGTTCAAACATTTACAATAAATAAATCTAACAAAATGCAAAACAAACCTCAAAATACTCAATCATAAACAGCAATAACATTTTAGAAAAGAAAAAAAATCAAAGTGACTCATTGTGCAAATGTGCAATTTTCTCATGATCTGTTGTTCAGTACATCAATAAAAAGAAATAAATAGTTTTCATTCCCACTAAATGCACTAAAGTGATGCTGGTGAAGTTGCTAGTCTCTATTTCAATGGAGTCATAGATGGAACAGTTTTTCATGGAGGTCTGAGAAAGTCTACCCTATCTTTATATTACAATACGATTTAAAATGCACTACAGCCATGCTGATAATGTGTTTACATGACATTCATGTTGTATCACAAGTTTCATTTATAACAGGCTTTTAGACTGACAAATTCAGGAAAATGTGTTTGGAGTCCCTAGTGCTACTTTTTGGCTAACAAAAGTATAAGCACTTGCAAAAAGAAAAAAAGAAACGCATTGTAGCTTTTGCGTCCGAATGCCCAATAAGTATTCGGAGGTAAGTTTTGCTATTGTTTTTGGTGTTTCCTGTAAATAACTTGGTTAAATTATACGATCTAATCATGATTGTCATAATTAATTGCACTTCACTGCCATATTACAGTAACGTGTGATAAGCTCATAAGCTTAGTGCACGTTTTATTTCGTGTTTTTAGTTGTGATGAGTGATCAGGGGTTTTTATCGTTTAGTGACAAGTTGCACTATAGATTTAAATACAGTTAGTAATATTCTACACATGTTAAATGTATATATTTATATATTATAGGGTTTATGAATATACTGTAAACATTATATACTTAATACATTGTGTTTTATTTTATTTTTATGTATTCATTATAGGAATAGTTGCTTTACGTTTAGTCACAAAATATTATACCTCCCTCAAAATAAGGTTGGTGCATAAACGTTGAGAAGAAATACACATACAGTAAAATCTTTCAGGGAGATATATACATTTCAGCACAGTTCATGACAGAGGAGGTGTTCAGAAGATATATATACACATACATACATACATACACACACACACACACACACACACACACACACACACACACACACACACACACACACACACACACACATTTCATTTATCAGATTCTTAACCCCTGTTAGCTTCACATATACATGAACATATATTAACAATATAGGTTGATTATCTTTAACTTTACCTTAAGTACCAGGTGTGTAGCACAATATCTTAATATTTACTCACAAACACAAGAAAAATTACATTCAAACAATTTTCTATGTGCAAATTGAATTCACGGCACTTCCTCACCACAGGTCAGTTTCAAAAGAAAATACTTAATAACAAACTCAACCATTTTTAAATATATGCCCATAAACTAAATAAAATAAAAGCCGGCAGAATAAAATAAAAGTGCATTTAAGAAGTGCTCAGTCTAACCGTTGCAGGCCTGTACGTAGCTGGGGTTCGTAGAAACCAAGACAAATGGCCACTTCACCCACGACGGCAAAGAAAGGCAAATAGTACCTTCAGCCGATTGTACACCATACATGCGCCAGATCCAGAGAAGAGTCAGTGGAGAAGAGAGGCTGAGCCTTGACAGGTACCCGCCAGTCGAGCCAGCTATCCGCCAGTCCAGTAACTTACAATGGCGCGATAAAAGGACATCTCAAAACGTTGTTCGTTGGCAGCGATGTCAAACTCTTTCCGACTTGTTCTTCCACCCCGGACAGAAGCGCTGTAATCAGTGCTCGGACTGAACACCTAACTCTACGTGTTTACTATCAACACACGGTTCGTATACTGGACCCCCCCCCCCCCCCCCACACACACACATTTTACAACATTTTAAATTATTTTAAATGAGTTATTATAAATAAAATAAAGAAATCACATGACCTCATTACATCAATCCTTGTCGGCCAATGAATTTTATCCTTCACATCATTTATTAATAAACCAACTATTCACATTCAGTCAACTATACCTGAACTTAAAACGAATATAAATATATTTAACCGGGTTACATGTGGTAACCCTTAATAGTTAAACCCTACGTCAAAGGTTTGCATATATTCACCATCACGCTTGCGGCGAGATATTTCAGTCCCATTCATTCGCAACATCCACGGAGCACCTTGAGAATTGGTGTTTTTCTGAAACTCATCTTATACACTACCCCCCAAAAAAGACGCCTATCAACTATAGAAAGTAAGCAGTAGTGCATTAAAAAACGTCATTTGCCATAATGGGCAGTGTAGTTAACCATATTTACAATTAGTTTAAGGGTAAGCTGCGACACATTTGGATAAAAAGAAAACTCTAAACCTATAAATATTTTAACTATGCATCTTAATCTAACAAATCAGTCAATTAAGCAATGTTGAGGAAGAACAACAACAAAAAAAACCCCAAAGAAACAAAGAAATAAAAAATGAAATATATACACTAGATCTAAAATAAAAAATAATGATTTTAACGTTAAATGAAATTACTAGCTGGAATAATATAGCTTGGATCGGATATGAAAAGACGTCGTCTGTATATTGCCACCAGATGAGAGAGTTCAATACTGAAAGTCTTACAAAATGCAGTCATAACATTGGGTTGGTAGCAGAAATGAGGAGGAAAATAATATGTAAATAGCGGGATGGAGGAAGATCAGAGACTTTTTCGGCTGCACACACGGCTGCAGGTTTACCGGCAATATTATGTTTGAATGTTTATATACGTAATCTCATACAGTCAAGCACTTATTTTAAAAAACGTTGCATCGTGCCTTGTTGTGTATTTGATAAGAATTTTATTTCTATTTTACTAATAGAATACCACATTGAGTTTTAAACGTGTAATCACTCATTTACAAAAAAAACAAAACATTAAAACTGAATGAAATAATTAAATATTATGCGCACTCGGCTATAATAATAATAATAATAATAATAATAATAATAATAATAATAATAATAATAATAATAATAATAATAATAATAATAATAATAATAATAATAATAATAATAATAATAATAATAAGCATAAGCATAAGCATAAGCATAATAATAAGCATTGGTGGCTCAGTGGTACGTTGCTCGCCTATCATGCGGAAGGCCCGGGTTCGATCCCTAGCCAATGCCTCAACCCCAGCCACTGGATGCAGTGCCGGTCCCAAGCCCGGAAAAATGGGAGGGTTGCGGCAGGAAGGGCATCCGGCGTTAAACATTTGCCAAGTTGATGTGCGGACTAGTCGGTCCGCTGTGGCGACCCCGAACAGGGAGCAGCCGAAAGCAACTTCTTCTTCTTCTATTATTATTATTATTATTACTACTACTACTATTATTATTACTGACTTTGTAAATTATATTGAATTTCTGTTTTTCTATTTTTGTGTGCAAAAATAAATTAAATATATGCTATAAAACAATACAATTTTCTACAGTTCTCACACAGTAATGAAAGGTAATGTAACTTTACAATTCTAGTGAGTCTTACATGCTATTGCCACAACCATCAAGATCTCTAAATCTTCGTTAATACTTCTTCTGTAGGATTTCTGTGTAATATTCATTCATACTGTAACCGAAAAGTACAATACATCAGATATCTTTCAAAGTAGACGACTGTAATCGTGGTACAGTTCTACATAGTTGCCTAGGTCATGAAATTTGTATACGGTCCCTTACTGACCCCCTCACTATAAAGTGGCGGCGATCTGCGTTTCTGAACCGTGAGCTTCAGCGAGCTTTAACGGGAGAAAAAAAAATCAGTTCAATTGAGACATTTAAAGATGTTAGAGTGCCATCTAGTGACACAATACGTGCATTGTCACAGAGGAGATTTAAACGTATACTCACCGTCCAGTTTAATAGGAACATCTACTTATTTATGCCGCAATCTGATCAACCAATCATGTGGCAGCAGCACAAAGTATAAAATCATGCAGCTGTCATTATCCACAAACGTACACAAACCATGAACCAATAATAAAAAAAAATGCATAACAGGCAAAAACCCTAAATATGGCCAAAAAACTGAAAGTGTTTTCAGAAACACTGTCAATAAGTTACATTTTGAGGATTTTCTTGTACATTAGAAAATTATTTATTTACCTTCTTAGATTTCAGCTCTGAGTTCCTGTAATGTACAACCAGGCTTGTTGTATAGGGTTCTTGATTCCAAGATCAAGAACCCTAGGTGGACAGTAACAAAGTACATTTACTTGAGTACTGTACTTAAGTACACTTTTTGAGTATCTGTACTTTACTTGAGTATTATTTTTTCTGGAAACTTGTTACTTTAACTTCACTACATTTAAAAGACAAATATTTTACTTTTTACTCCACTATATTTCTGTCAAGCTCATTGAGTAGAAAGTACAGCTGCATCTCAATAAATTAGAATGTTGTGGAAAAGTTCATTTATTTCAGTAATTCAACTCAAATTGTGAAACTCGTGTATTAAATAAATTCAATGCACACAGACTGAAGTAGTTTAATCTTTGGTTCTTTTAATTGTGATGATTTTGGCTCACATTTAACAAAAAACCACCAATTCACTATCTCAACAAATTAGAATACTTCATAAGACAAATAAAAAAAACATTTTTACTGAATTGTTGGCCTTCTGGAAAGTATGTTCATTTACTGTACATGTAACTCAATACTTGGTAAGGGCTCCTTTTGCTTTAATTACTGCCTCAATTGGGCGTGGCTTGGAGGTGATCAGTTTGTGGCACTGCTGAGGTGGTATGGAAGCCCAGGTTTCTTTGACAGTGGCCTTCAGCTCATCTGCATGTTTTGGTCTCTTGTTTCTCATTTTCCTCTTGACAATACCCCATAGATTCTCTATGGGGTTCAGGTCTGGTGAGTTTGCTGGCCAGTCAAGCACACCAACGCCATGGTCATTCAACCAACTTTTGGTGCTTTTGGCAGTGTGGGCAGGTGCCAAATCCTGCTGGAAAATGAAATCAGCATCTTCAAAAAGCTGGTCAGCAGAAGGAAGCATGAAGTGCTCCAAAATTTCTTGGTAAACGGGTGCAGTGACTTTGGTTTTCAAAAAACACAATGGACCAACACCAGCAGATGACATTGGACCCCAAATCATCACAGACTGTGGAAACTTAACACTGGACTTCAAGCAACTTGGGCTATGAGCTTCTCCACCCTTCCTCCAGACTCTAAGACCTTGGTTTCCAAATGAAATACAAAACTTGCTCTCATCTGAAAAGAGGACTTTGGACCACTGGGCAACAGTCCAGTTCTTCTTCTCCTTAGCCCAGGTAAGACGCCTCTGACGCTGTCTGTGGTTCAGGAGTGGCTTAACAAGAGGAATACGACAACTGTACAACATCTGTGTGTGGTGGCTCTTGATGCCTTGACCCCAGCTTCAGTCCATTCCTTGTGAAGTTCACTCAAACTCTTGAATGGATTTTGCTTGACAATTCTCATAAGGCTGCAGTTCTCTCGGTTGGTTGTGCATCTTTTTCTTCCACAATTTTTCCTTCCACTCAACTTTCTGTTAACATGCTTGGATACAGCACTGTGAACAGCCAGCTTCTTTGGCAATGAATGTTTGTCGCTTATCCTCCTTGTGAAGGGTGTCAATGATTGTCTTCTGGACAACTGTCAGATCAGCAGTCTTCCCCATGATTGTGTAGCCTAGTGGACCAAACTGAGAGACCATTTTGAAGGCTCAGGAAACCTTTGCAGGGGTTTTGAGTTGATTAGCTGATTGGCATGTCACCATATTCTAATTTGTTGAGATAGTGAATTTCTGTTTTTTGTTAAATGTGAGCCAAAATCATCACAATTAAAAGAACCAAAGACTTAAACTACTTCAGTCTGTGTGCATTGAATTTATTTAATACACGAGTTTCACAATTTGTGTTGAATTACTGAAATAAATGAACTTTTCCACGACATTCTAATTTATTGAGATGCACCTGTAGTGCTCTTGTAAAGACTGATAGTATCAAAACTTACTACTTAGAAACTTCACCCAACCTCACATGACTCGCTTATAGATAGCACGATCCATAATATGATGAGGCAAGAATACCTGTAAATTTAACAAACTCATTTTTGTGTGAATGGTCACCTAATAGAACACGCACGTGGTCTAAAAATGATTATAAAGGAGTTGCGCATAGAGAAGTAAATCAAGCAGAGGTGGACAAAGTACACAACTTCCTTACTTGAGTGAAAGTACAGATACTACTGGTCAAACATTACTCCATTACAAGTAAAAGTTGTAAAGACAGATTTTTACTTAAGTAACAGTACAGAAGTACTTGTTTTTAAAAGTACTTAAGTATCAATATTTACAGACATGTGACCGTCTTCAAACGGCAACTGAAGACCTACCTCTTCCTGAAACACTTAAACTAACTCTTATTTTTTCCTGTTTATGTATCATGTTGTAAAAAAAATAAAAAATCCCCAACTCAGTTTTTAGGCTAATGGTATCCCAAGTCTGTGTCCTATCGAACCAGTGTTAATCTATTCATTGATAGAGAATTAAAGCACTTTTGGATGTCGCTCTGGATAAGAGCGTCTGCCAAATGCCAGAAATGTAAATGTATCAAAAGTAAAAAAGTAAATGTCAATACATTGTTTTATTATTGTTGCATTGTTTTATGCAATACTTACAGTACCTTTTGTAGCAACCTAGTGAATATACTGACCAGTTTGTAGTATCTGTGGAATTAAGA
Source organism: Hemibagrus guttatus (assembly GCA_033459395.1). Taxonomy (NCBI): domain Eukaryota; kingdom Metazoa; phylum Chordata; class Actinopteri; order Siluriformes; family Bagridae; genus Hemibagrus; species Hemibagrus guttatus. The sequence goes on along the minus strand of JAUCMX010000017.1, from coordinate 10,653,802 downwards.
GCTTTTAGAATGTTACAAAACCTATAGAAATTAAACAACTGTATTGACAAAAAAGACAGGTATAATCATTTTCATTTTTTATTTAACACTCCTACCACCCCCAACAAAGAAGTACACATCTATGTGTATCCATTCATGCACATTTGAATCAAGTAGTCTGTAAATGCAGACTGACTGACACAACTGTAGCTGTATAACTGCCCAACAGCAACACTGCTTTAACAAAGAGCAAAACAGAAAGACTTATTTGCTATCAAAACAAAAATTTCAAAACAATAGTTGTGACGACGATACTATTACTAGTCACTATCACAGATCACTGATATACTAGTAGAGAGAAATCGTACTATGATCAAATAAGTCAAACTTAAAAAAAGTCCTTGCTCATCTTAAGTAGAAGCTGCTTCTCAAAGTCATGCGAATTAATTGCTCCCCTTCTCGGGCTGAACATCAATCCAGCTGCACTAAAAAGCTTCTCACAGGCCGCTGAGGCAGGGAGGGCTGTGTTCTACCGAGAAAACTGCAGCCTTATGAGGATTGTCAAGCAAAATCGATTCAAGAATTTGAGTGAACTTCACAAGGAATGGACTGAGGCTGGGGTCAAGGCATCAAGAGCCACCACACACAGACGTGTCAAGGAATTTGGCTACAGTTGTCGTATTCCTCTTGTTAAGCCACTTCTGAACCACAGACAGCGTCAGAGGCGTCTTACCTGGGCTAAGGAGAAGAAGAACTGGACTGTTGCCCAGTGGTCCAAAGTCCTCTTTTCAGAAGAGAGCGAGTTTTGTATTTCATTTGGAAACCAAGGTCCTAGAGTCTGGAGGAAGGGTGGAGAAGCCCGTTTACCAAGAGATTTTGGAGCACTTCATGCTTCCTTCCGCTGACCAGCTTTTTGAAGATGCTGATTTCATTTTCCAGCAGGATTTGGCACCTGCCCACACTGCCAAAAGCACCAAAAGTTGGTTAAATGACCATGGTGTTGGTGTGCTTGACTGGCCAGCAAACTCACCAGACCTGAACCCCATAGAGAATCTATGGGGTATTGTCAAGAGGAAAATGAGAAACAAGAGATAAAAAAATGCAGATGAGCTGAAGGCCACTGTCAAAGAAACCTGGGCTTCCATACCACCTCAGCAGTGCCACAAACTTCCATGCCATGCCGAATTGAGGCAGTAATTAAAGCAAAAGGAGCCCCTACCAAGTATTGAGTACATGTACAGTAAATGAACATACTTTCCAGAAGGCCAACAATTCACTAAAAATGTTTTTTTTTATTGGTCTTATGAAGTATTCTAATTTGTTGAGAGAGTGAATTGGGTTTTTTTTGTTAAATGTGAGCCAAAATCATCACAATTAAAAGAACCAAAGACTTAAACTACTTCAGTCTGTGTGCATTGAATTTATTTAACACACAAGTTTCACAATTTGAGTTGAATTACTGAAATAAATGAACTTTTCCACGACATTCTAATTTATTGAGATGCACCTGTATAACCTAGCGAGCCCTTACAAGCTTGTTTCTTCCTTGCACTGACTCCAAACATCTTTGTTTTGAAAATGATTTTAAAAACTGACAACAAAAAGAAGCTTTTCTTCACCATCTTCCTCACTGCGTAACATAGTGCTCATGGGTTCAATTCACGTCCTTGCATTTATGTCTATGTCTGTGGTGGGCTGGGTCTTTTTTGCGTCAGTTTCCTTTTTTTCCCAGACCCACCCCCGACTACGTCACATTCCCACTCACAACTATTATTGGGCGATTCCTGTATTATACGCTATGCTCCGCCTTCCCCCCTTGCTATTGGTTGGAGAGGTCTTTCCTGCGGGCATTTAAACCTCAGTCAACTGTTCAGGGTCGCCATTTCTGTGTATGATCCTCTGCTTGTTATAGACCTCGTGTTAGCCAGCTCTGTTGCACATATTTTCTCTGTAAATATTATACACACTAATAAACACTTTTGTAAATAGCCTGTTCGGTGGTTTGTAAGAAGGCGGCGCCATTTACGTTTATTCTGTTTTCTTTTGCTTTTGGTTAGCTAGGGAAGGAATACACCTTTTTCTTTTGTGATGGGTTGAGTTGGATTGTGTACAGTTAGAGGGTGTTATGGCCCATACTGTGGTTAATGCTATATTAGAACAGCTATGTATTATTTTATATCAATTATATCTGACATTTGCAGATTAATAACCATCCAAATTGTAATGTATGGCGAGGAATTTATGAAGCTTATGCAATCTCATATGTATCCACCATGAGAAACAAGACATGGTTAAAAGCAACAGCAGAGTTCCTGAAATTTGAGGGTGAACATTTTTGCACATAGTGGTGATTTTTTCCCACCAGCTATATTTAAAATATTGCTTAGGATTGTGACCACTAGGGATGATTCCTGCCTTAAGTCACCTGAGAAACAATTGAGTGTACTACTGCAACTGCTGATTATTAAATGTCCTACTATATGAAGAAATTAAAGAACAGGTGTAGGAGCTATCATCAGATTTGAGAATGCCTTTGTGAAATGAGAAACACACACACACAGACCTGTGATATAAACTGAATTTATTTTGATATGTCAGAGTTCTACATGATACCACACTTGGCAGCCTTGACATATCGATCACAGTAGCTGAATAAGGAATTCTGTGCAAGATATAATAATTCAATGTAACTAAATACTAGTGTCATACAGATCATTATGTTGGAGAAATAAGATTTCCATTTCATGTGTGTAGGAAAAGAAAAAGAAAAAGGATAGGTAATAATACAAAGCAAATACAAAGGTAATAAGTATGAAATCAAAATTATCAGTGTTGTAAAAAATCTGGGTAAAAAAAAAAAAAAAACACGAATTGTACAATCAGTCAATTTTTTTATATTTGTGTCACAGCGTTTCAGTACTGTATAAAGTTTAGTCTTTTTCAATACAATCAAATAATGATACAGCTAAATGTTTATCCTGCTTTTACACTAATCACTGTTTTTATCCTATTTTGGACAATTACGATGCACCAGACATTCACCGTATCACACTACTGTCTCATCAGCACCACTGTAAAGCACTAGCCCTGGTCCTGGAGAACCTGCTTTCCTGCACATATTAGTGTTCTGCTACTCTCACACTCGGTTCAGCTTTAATTAGCTGCATAGGTGTGCTGGAAGGAGGCAAAACACTACAATATGCAGGACAGGGCTTAATGTCAACCAGTAACCAGTAGCTTACAGGACAACCTCCATGTCATAGGCAATCTTCTTTATCCTTGGACTTGCTCTGTGCAACGCTTCAGGAACATGTGCCTCTTTCTTGTTAGGAACCTGCAGGACGTCAGCATGGAATGAGGTACTGTCTTCTTCCTGAGGACAACGGGAATAGTTTTCTTCAAAATGGGAATGCTGCTGCTTATGCTTTTGCTTCTTGACATCTTCCTCCTGTTCGTTTGTAGAACCTGGTTCGAGCTTGATCTTGGTTTTGACTCCCACGTTGCGCCGTGGTTTCGTGTTTTCTTGCTGCTTGAGCACACGGATTATGCCGCTGAGGTTGCCGAGCTGGTGGTCCTGGCAGAAGAGCACGCCACACACAGTGCAGCGGTAAGCCTCCTCCTTGTCATGGATCAGCTGGTGGCGTTTGCGGTTGTGGTGGGTGGTGAAGGAGCGCTCGCAGCGATCGCAGGGGAACGGCCGCTCCCCTGTGTGCACTCGCTGGTGTTCGTCGTGGTGGCTGCGGCTTAGGAAGCGCTTGCCACAAACAGCGCATGGAAATGGCCGGTCGCGATCATGGAACTGCACATGTCTGGCCAACTGTGCCAGAGATGCAAATGCGTCGCCGCACACGCTGCATACGTACTGCCCCAGCCCAGCAAGCAGCTGTGGTGCCAGCAGCAGGGGGTCTGCCAGGGATTTCAGAGGCTTTTTCAGTTGCTTTCCTTCAGCCTTACGCTGAGCTGCACTGGTTATAGCTATCGGTTCAGCCTCTGACTTGAACCTCATGGACATGGCAGCTAGAAAGACAAAAAAAAACAAACAAACAAACAAAAAAAACCCCACTAAATATTGTGAACGTACATTTGAAAATAATTCATTGAACAAAATGTTCTGCCTAAATGTTCTCTCAAGCATATTTCTATGACCACTGTCCCACTTCTTTTGCATTTCTCTCTGCTTGACAGTGATGTAATCATAGACGGGTAATAAGCAAGCACTAAAGACAAGAAGTTTTTATTTCCTATTCAGGGTTCATATTCAGAAACCATTTTAGCTTGGTCAGGGTTGTGGTGGATATGGTACCTGGGTATACATACAGGCTGAGATGCATCAAAGAACATAGACACACAAAAATTGTTCCTCACAACTAGGAACAATTTAGGTTTACTAAATCCACCTGCATGTTATTAGAAAGTGGGACAAAACTTGAAAACCTGGAGGAAATCCAGACACATGAACTACATGAAAGTCCACACAGAGAATAGCCCGAGCTGAGACTTGTGGCTCCCTGCAGAAGTTAAAGTGTATGTAAGGAAAAATACATCTCCATCTGTTGATAAATGTCTCATCACTAGTTACGTCACACAGACGTCAATCAAATAAACTGAGCCCCAGTTCATTTTATGGTGGCACAGGATTTCTCTTTTACAAAGTGTTTTGCAAACACTTTGTAAAAACATAAATGTTTGTATATTCAAGTTTTTGTGATGTGCTTTAATGATTCACTTGTTTGTTGGTTAGTCCTGGAGAACGTTTGTGTGAGAAACATTTTCATACACACATAGATAGATAGATAGATAGATAGATAGATAGATAGATAGATAGATAGAGGTAAATAACCCAATATAAAACTAGAAAGATAGAACACTGATCAAACTAAGTGTTTTTTTTTAAAACCCCCAAACTAATGCGAATAAGCGTTTTTCTCAGATTACACACAACTGACACTGATTTAAGAATAAGAACAAACGAGAAAACAAGCACCAGACCGGAAGATCCCAAAGAAGCACTTCCGGGCGCACACCTTCCTTTGAAAGTCTGTTTATATAATTCGCGCAGCATTTTTGCACATTTCGCAAAAAGTGCAATTGATAGAAACGAAAGAGAAAATCATCAGTGCACCTTTCAGGACATAACGGACAATTTATTTTAATACATGAATGCGTTTTTTAAAACAAGACCAGAGCACGTGCTATAAACAAAGTGCACATCACTGAGCATTACATAATGCAACTACAAACTTCGCTTAGATATTTTTTACTAAATAGGACGTACACAATGCATTTTTTAAAAGTGTTTAAACCTTTGCAACAGCAACGTGTCCAACAATGAACAAAAGCATGCTCACCTCCAACAGCCGAAGAGTAATCTAGAGAATTTTTTTGCACACAGCTGTTTTCTTCTCCCTCAGACAGGAATATTGCTCAGAGAAAACAAATTAAAAAAACCCCGCAGAATCCACGTTTTATGCGTGTTTTGGGACACTAGGACACTTTTTCTCTTGCTATTGTGCTAGCTCGGATACTTAGTAAGAAGCTAAAACGCAAACAAACTTTCCCGCGGCTGACTTCTTAAAACGTGCACGCGGCTACATGACAGGAAGCACCGTATGGGGAAAACTGTAACGGCTTACTGTAATTATAACCGATACTCATTAAGGACGATGTCTTGTATATTTATTACGTTCATAATAGTCGGGGAGAAAAATAAAAACAAGCAATAGTGTCCTCTCCACTCGCGCCAGGCGCCCCTTAAGCGTTTCGCCACTTCCGGTGTGGGCGGGGCCTACACGCAATGAGGCGAATGTTACCCAACATGCCCTCATTCACTTTAATCCCAATTGATTCTTTAGTCCTAAATCATAAATGAGGTAAAAGATAAACATGTTTATCTTAGGTAGCACTACATCAGCACACCAGTCGCTTTTTCTGCCTGTCCCTTAAAGCTATGAACATCAACATGATAGTATATCAAGAAAAACACAAATGATATAGAAAAAATATGTATACTAAACATTTTTTTAAACATCATTGTAATTTTTTCTACTTGTGTTTTTTCATTTAAAAGACTTTTCGGAGGAGTGTGGTCTTGGGGACTTGGGGCTGTTCAATACCAGAATGGCTTGCTGCTGTTCAAAAACCTGATTCTGTCTTTATGTGTAAATAATACTATGAATTTTATGAAATAGTTTAATATTTCATAATAAAGAAATAATCAACCTACCATTCAGAGGCATCAGATATCTCCTAACTATCCAGCTCTCTATTATATCATCTCACAACATCTTGTCGTCCAGGTTAAAGTCAGCAAGCTCGCTTCGCTCTTCTCCATATTTAGCTAGTTTGCTAAACTAATGTCAGGATTGTTTTAACTGGCAAGGATGTGGTGTGTAAATCAGTCAAGCACTTCAACAATCCATCGGTCTGACTTAATGTTTCAAAATATCAAGGATATATGGACTCAGTTTTAAGACTTGTAAAAATGCAGACTATGAAACTTGTTCTATGTTCTCTGTACCGTGAGCGTTTGCCTCAGTAGGGTGGAGTGTTTACATGTCAAACTATAACTGAAGTATATCTGTTTAATATTATAGAATTCATTTACAAACTTGTTGTTTAGCTAGTAAGCTACTTTCTTAGCCGAAACCACCAACACCATCTTATGATTACAAATTCATACAATTTAGGAATTTTATGGTGATTCTATATGAATTTCTTCTGCCAGTTAAAAGTATTTCATATATTCCTTCTCATTGTACATAATCAATGTGTGGCGCAGTTGTTTAGCAACTAGCATCTCTTTCTCACAGCTCTAGGGTCCGTACATCAATCTCGAACTCAGTTTACTGTCTGTGTGGATTGTTTCATATTCCGTGTGCCATGTAGGTTTCCTCCAGGTTCTCCAGTTTCCATGCACCTCCCCAAAACACCAAGTTCAGCGACAGTAAATTTTGTGTGAGGGAGTGTGAACATGTGTAATGCACAAATTATAAAATGTCACTTTTATTTTCTTTCACTGGACAATTAATCAATTCACACAACAAATTCAACACTTCTAGCATTACTATACACAGCTGTTTATTTTCTCCAAACATGTCTTTTACTACATACAAAGCACAAAATAGAAGTTTAATGAAGCGACTTTCGGGAAAGTAGCAGAGTCATCAACACAAAACGGACAGGACAAAATCTAGGGAAATATGGCATTACTAACTGATTTGCAGATAAACAATGATCTTTACAACGTTAAGCTGAGGCCTAGCGGTTTGAGACTGCATATTATTGGACATGAGCTCTGTGTGAGTGTTTTAGCTTAATGTTGAGTAGTTTGGGATTGTAGAAATACACGACATGAGATTACATGGTTGCACTTATGTGAGTTAGCTGTACAGGCATCAGAAAAAAGAGAGAGTTGTGAACCGTTTTGGATTTCCCCCTGGATTTCTGCAGAAACACATCCTAAAATGTGGTTCAAAATCTTCCTCTTTTCCTAGGAGGAAATAAAAAATTGCATATATTTTTAACCTCTTATCTAGAATAGAGAAGTTAAAAATAAAGGTCAGTGATGGTGATGCATGTCCATGTGAACCCTTATATTTAGAAATTCCGGGAACCTCAGATCCAACCGATGCTTTTTGTTGCTCATGATCCACTGTTTTTGAGGACATTAATATTACCGCTTATCCGAACTATTCTCGGGTCACGGGGAGCCTGTGCCTATCTCAGGCGTCATTGGGCATCAAGGCAGGATACACCCTGGACGGAGTGCCAACCCATCGCAGGGCGCACACACACACACACACACACTCTCATTCACTCACGCAATCACACACTATGGACAATTTAGAGATGCCAATCAACCTACAATGCATGTCTTGGGACTGGGGGAGGAAACCCCCGAGGCACGGGGAGAACATGCAAGCTCCATACACACATGGCGGAGGCGGGAATCAAACCCCCAACCCTGGAGGTGTGAGGCAAACGTGCTAACCACTAAGCCACAGTTACTTACAAGGTAAGCTCGGGAAAACCCAAGCATTTGTGGGTTACACACCTCTCTTGAAATCATATCAATGGCTTTCTGGTAGATCTGGTCACTTATCTGAACCAAACCTTGATCGCTCAGCTCCATTTGTCAAGGCACAATGTGGTCTAAACCTCCAATCAACACTTCTGTTCTTCTCAAGGGTTCCTCATCACTTGTTTCCATTGTCTGAAGATATTTGTAGGAATCTCAGTTCTTCTCATTATTTGTAAATGATACAGCTACAATATTCATTGGGAATTCATTCAGAATTTTTGTCAGGAGCATTTTCTATAAAACTGTATTTAAATTTCTGCATCAATCTGCTGTTATTTATTTATTTTTTTGGCCAGGCTGGAGAGCCTTCATCCATTTGGTTACATTTTAATCATCTTTATTATGGTTCACATACATTTTCCCCCCATCAATGACCTTGATTATTTAATAATTACTTAACCACACATTTTAGAGCCATTCCTGAAGAATCCAGCGAATTCCAAAGTGTTCCAAAGTGAAGCTGTATTTTGGAAAGCTAGGAATGGTCCACTAAAATCCACATCATCCACAACTGGTCCAGGTGGAACTTAACAGTCAGGCTTTTCCCTCTCAGAGTAATCAGGAAATCCAGGAAACGATTCACTTCGACATGCTGGTTATACACACTCTGAATAAAACACAGTGCTAAACTGTACTTTTGATCGTCACTTGGCTGGTAGTGTGCATCTTTAGTGTGTATAAGCACACTATAATATAGTAATGTTGATATAGTTTAACAAGACCACTTCTGTATCTATAATTAGCTTTTTCAAGTACTTTATAAAAAGGCACACATATAAAAGATGTACCTTTAAGGGTACAGTGACAAGGAAAAGTACAGTTTAATACACTTTTTTCTGAAACTGTATGATCAAGGATCTTGAGTCTGACAAATTGGACGGTTCCTTGAATTTCTGAATGCTGAGAGTTTATTACAAATCTGGACGGTTCAGTGTGGCAGTAGGCACTAGTTTATTGTATGTACAGTTCTGTTTTCTGTATACATGCTGATGCAAAAAGGTCGAGGGAAAAACCTGACCAATCAGAGCCCACCTGAATTGCCAGTGAATCGGTCTCAGACAGAAGTGGGTCAGGCTCCGCACTAAAACTCGCGACTGATGTGACATTTCCAACATTGTACATATGACCACACCCTGAAAAAATGCTACAACAGTTATAGAAATATATATGGTCTTGTTTTTGTCTTTGTACGTTTGTCATTTTGAAGCCTGAGTCGTAAAAATCACGATTAATCTGATGTGCGGTGAGTTTTACAAATTGCATATCTGACCTTGGTTGTATCATGAACGCATGGTATTTCTTATTGGCAGCATGAATATGAGTAAGTAAGAAAACCTTTGAACAATTTCTAGATATTGTTTTGACTATTCTGCTTAAAAATGATAATAAAACCATGCTCAGCTTTGTACCTGAGAGAATGCACATGCAGCTGTACAATATACAGTCTATGTATGTATGTATGTATGTATGTATGTATGTGTGTGTGTATGTATGTGTGTGTGTGTGTGTGATGTATCAGACAGACCTAATGCACACAGCCTTGAGGATAATAAAATGTGAAAATGTAAAAAATGACTAAAAGAAAGTAAGGCAGCTAACTCCAGGTCTTTCCACATGTCTGTCTGAGACGAGTGCGTGGATCTGCAGCTTTCCTTCGTAAGCTTTCCCTCCCGAGTTTTGGCTCTGGACTCATTGCTGTTTCCTTCAGGATGCATCGATACCAATGTTTAGTATTAATCAGTCTGCAGCACAATTGTGGACAGTTTTAAATACCAGCCATGGACAGCACACGTGTATGACTAGCATCAGAGTTGAAGTGGAGAGCTGGGCTTTGTTCTGAATTCCTTGTTGTCAAGGAAAAATGGCTGATTTTCAAGAACAATATACTAGATTGTTATTTTCATTCACCTAGTGTTTGTAGGCATTTTTTCTCAGCTAGCCAGCGTTTGCTAATGTGGTGCTCAAGAAATGTCCACATGTGTTGTCTGTTCATTCACGCAAAACTCACAACACACTGTGTACCACCTGGTATCGGATAACGATATTAAAGCAAACTCTGCATGTATGAGACACAATACAAGCATTGATAGAGATGCATCAGTATAAAACCATAATCTAGACTCAACCAGGTCTACAGAACTATAGAGCCCTCAGCTTTTTGTACTCCCCGATTCTAGAAGCCACAAAGAAGAAAAGATCTAGAACAATCGGCTGGGAACTCCGTGAACCCTAGAGACAGTGGTTCCAGTCTTTCTCTGGAGTGCAGGTTTATATATTCAATGAAACACAATAGCAGAACCATTTTTTGGACCTGGCTTGCACTTTTTCTTGCGTTACTCATCACTTTAACCCTGACACTCTCCTAAGTGGGAGTGTCAACACTAAGGCTTAGTGTAAACACTAAGGCTTTGGGTTTTAGGCACACAGAGGTACTGTAACTGAGCTAGCGTGTAAATGTTCAGAAAATAAAAAGTAAAAAATCTGATCAGATGCAGAAAAAAGAGGACAATCATAATGACACGATTCCAAAGACGGATAGAAGGAGAGAGAGAGAGAGAGAAACAGACATAAACATGAGCATGTTACAGGCAAGACTGCTGATAGGTGGTTGTTGTGTGTGCGTGTGTGTGTGTGTGTGTGTATGTGTGTGAAAACCAACATTTTATGGAGGTAGCAGAGGAGGATTGAACCAGCAAGGAAGCCTCCAAAAAGGAGAGCAGCAATGCCATGACGACCGAATGAATCCGTCAAGGTGTGAGTGAATGATAAATACAATCAGAGTAAGTTTGGTAGACATGAGGTTTGAAATGTTTCCTTGCTTTTCTGCTTAACTGCATAACCGACAACAAGGCGATATCTGTCTTAGCCCTACGTACATGCTAGCAGGCGACAAGTCTGACTGTCCTGTGATCCGACGAGAAATGGAACGCAAGTTATATAACGCATGAATCGCTGGTGGTTTAATTCAAATGTCACATGCTGGGTTTTGTGCTTCAAGCTTCGTTTCCACTCACCAAAGACACAGACGATCTCTAATATGTCTTTCTTTTGCTTCATAATGTCTCTCTACACATTTAATAAGAGTCTTTAAATGACCGTATAAGAAAACAGTATTTATAATAAATAAATAAATTGTAGTATATAAACGAATCGTTGGAACCGTTCTAGCCAGTCGAGTCATTTGAATTTGTCACGTTACCATGTTATATCAAATTTGCATAGAATTGAGAAAACCTCAATTTACAATCTCATGCTGTCACCCTGTTGCTAAAATCGCAGCAAGAAAACGAACGTTTGTCTGTCGCTTGCTAGAATGAATGTAGGGTTATATAACAGAATGTGTGATTAGAGAGAAACAGACAGACGGAGCAGCGTGGGAAACTGTTCAAGCCGGCGCCCAAACACTTTAACCATCTGAAAGAAACGTTTCACCAGAGGCTGCAAAGCAGTAACACCACAGACACTGAGCTTAAACACGTCGTCCATTTAGAGGACGCAGCACATCTTCACAGAAACATACAAATAGCTTAGCTAGCACAATTAGCATAGTCGGTTTGGTTGTCAATGCTTCGCCAGTTGGCACCAGAGAAAGCTAATACTGACTGCGAGTAGCGTTCGAGTTGTAAAATGAGTCTCTGAATTCACACGGCGAAACACCAGCTGACAAACTGTTTGCATTGCCAAGCTGTACAGAGAATGTAAGGAAACAGGGTTTAGTCAACTGGCAGAAGGTGGAGCACCTCCTATAGGCTTGAGGTAAACAGTCCAGCATTTAAGTTGGAGAGGAATAAATAAGAAAAAGATTAGTGTGTGTGTTTGAGGGGTGTGTGTGTGTTTGAATTCTTTTAAATAAAAAAAAAAAAAAAAAAAAGAAAGAAACACAATCGTGTACTGAATACATGTGCGGATGGGAGAGGTAGATAATTTTGGTTAAAAATGGCACCTGTCAGCGTTTCTCCATAAACCCTAAAACAACCAGATTTCTGAGACTTCTGCTCTCTGCGTCTGCTCTGACCAAACCACTAGACGCAACTCAAGCAGATTCCTTTCTCAGTTTCTCATTCTACACCACGTTATGGACAGGTTAGCTTGTACAATCCAGCGAAGCCTAAAAATCTGTTCGAATGATGAACACTTCCTCTTCCTAGCCCCATTTCACTCATATAATAATAACAACCAGTCTTGTTAGCATATGAACGTAGAAGCCAGTAATTCAGTAATGAACCCTAACCGCTTCCTCTAGCTTATGACGATTCAGAAAGGAATAGCGTACAAATGGTCACGCTCAAAAAAGGTTCTTAATGCTGACAAACACACATGTCGGGTTTTCCCTTCAGGTGCTTCACCGGTAAATACCGCAGCCAAACTATTAAAGGTATGGCCTGTGATTTTGAAATGTGAACAGTTCTGCATCATGGACCACCAAAGAGCTCAAGATTTCTACATATCTACTTTCTTAAGTTGCTGAATAACAATCATTTAGTTCTACTATATGGAGCTTGGGGTCATAGCTTTTTGGAGGGAATACTGAATACCTCGATTCAGCAAACTTCAAACAAAATCACGAACTACACCTTTAAAAAATAAGCAGAGGGAAACCCTTGTGTGCCAGTTGCACACGTTTTGGATCCTTTCTTAGGGTGCTTTCTCACTTAGCTTTTTTTTACTCCACATTTTAAACATACAGCAAGAAATTAGATGCTTTTGAAGAAAGTGTTTTGCTCACTGCAGAGGTTAAACTTTTCAGTGATAAGTGACATCGAGTGCTGTTTTTTTCCTGACCAAGCAGGTCGCAAGAAAATGCTGGTGAAAAACTGTTCTTGTTATTGAGCAAATACAAGAAGAGAATGCAAGATATTTTCTAAAACACTCATTTCATTCCTCTTCAGCAATTTGCTAATGATTATAATTTTAGTGCTTTTTATCCGTTCATAGGTACAAGTCAGTTTCTTATGTTATAACAACTATAACCAGTTGGCCTCATTATTTGACTTAATAAAAACAAAAACTTTTTGTCATGTTAGCAAGAAACAGGAAGTCCTCTTTATTTTAGGTTATAATGATAGAAGTCCCTATGAATTATGGGTTTTTATGGTGGGGGAAAAAAACACAAAGTGTGAAAGCACCCTTGAGCTTAGCTTAACTCTTCCCTGCTAAAACCATGGTGAATACAGTCCTGAATATTTGTGTGTGTGTGTGTGTGTGTGTTTCCCTTGTTCAGTTTCTGAGAGAATTGTCCCGGCTGTTTGTGAGTTCTGTAAGTCTACAGAGGCAACGAGGCCGGGTCTGAAAAGATGAAAGATGTCTGTACGTAGAAACAGCAGCCATTTCGGTGTATATCCTTTCATAGCACTGGATGACAAAGCACATGCTCCTTTAGTCATTACAAAGAATCCAGGATTTAAGCTTAAATTTTTAGATAGTAGAATGTACACAGTATGTGTGGATTATTCCAGTCCACTAATTATTCCAGTCACTGGCGCTGACATCCCAATGTCTCAATGTCCCAGTCAAGAGAGTCAGGTGCGTGTCCATCTCCACAAACAATCCACACCAAAGCTCCTGGTTGTACCTCACGAAGAACAAAACGTTCCAGTCGCAGAACATCACAGCTACTTCTTTCCAGCTTTGCATTCTCATGAAACGTTTTTAACACAAAAGATTTCCGGACAGAGTAGCTGGAGAAAAAATAATCACAGCTCCGTCCCATAGCAGCCAGACACCATCATTCCTCCTGTTTCTGTTTATTCCACAGAGCAGTTAAAGCTTTGAAGAGTCTCACACATGAGGCAACGGTATTACGGCAGAAGTATAGGCATAAAAGGAGGCGTGCGGGAGTAACGGTATATTTTTTTAGTGTAGATATACACATGGGGCTTTACGGTCAGTCCAAGTCCCCGTTGATTGATTGGTTTCAGGCAGCATTCGTTTTGAGGACAGAAGTGATGTTCTGTCTCTTCTCAAAAAGAGTTCTGAGAGTTCTAGCAAGGCTTTGTGTAGCAGCAAGACTATGGTTTGAGATGTATTGTTGAAAAAAAAAAAAATAAAACAACCAAAAAAACCGGATCTCTTGATTTGGGATATCTGGTTATCCAAATGTGTACAAAACTGAACCATAATAACATGAAAGCAAATGATGAATTCACACCTAACATCGTGAATAGATAAAGTCGTGAAAGCTTATTATCACCTCAGAGCGACGAAGAAGAAAAAAACAAAACAAAAACAAGAGCGCAAATAATAGGAAAATATCATATTTGCATATTTCTCCCAAGCGTCTTTTGAACTAATGAATCATCTTAGTACTTGCCTATGCTTGTTTTCATTAGACTTAATATGTACAGGAATAATAAGTGGTATTTACAATGTACGACCACAAGAGAGTGGCACAAATCTGTAAACTGGCGTGCCATAATAATACTTCAATAATGTAAACTAAGGATTAGCTCTCTGTGTATTCCCTAATCGAACTGTTTGATAGATCTGACGTGGCGCATATAAAAAAAAAATTATCGCGACATAATTTTTTAAAGGAGCCTTTGCCCTGTATGCTTTTAAAGTGCCCATGACATCACATTAGGGGTTTCTTTATTTTATTTTTTAACTGGTCTAGTACAAAAAAAAGCCTATTGAATTTATTTAAAATACATCTCAGTGATTGAATTGAGCAACATAAAAATCTATTAAATTATTCCACGATAAATACCATAAGTGCTAAATGTACTACTATAGTGACACTACGGTATTGAACAGAACAGGTTGATACGTTACGTTAATACTATGTGAATTAATCACGCTCATTCTGCATCATTTCTTGAGAAACGTAAAATTTTGGGTAAACTATACGTAATATCTCAAAACAAATGAGCAAATAAAGATCGTGACTCATTCTGTACTAGTTCTACCAATTAGATACTTCCTAGAAGCTATATGTCCCGCCCCTGGAGGATTGGGCGTGTCTTTCTCTACAGTAGCAGCTCTTTAGCACCAAAGCTGGTTAGTCTGTGAGGTTTTTTAATTTGTGTCATTCTACACACTATTTCCTTTTCAAAGCAAAAAAAGAGAGAAGTGGTTGGTGCTTATTCTTTTTTTTGACAAAGGTAGAGTTTATGGGGGAAATCAAATCTGAAGTCATCAGTTATTTTATGGCTGACGACCTTGTACAAGGTAAGGTACAAGGTGAGTTTAAAAGGCTAAACTCTTCCCTTCACTGTTCTCCATATTTATCTATTTCGCCAAGAGAATATGAAGTTTGTATAGATTTAGCAGGCGTGTGTATCGATGCCTTTGGCTGATGTGTAAATCATTCAAGCACTTCAAGACCTTCACATCACTCTGACTTTCTGTTTCAAAATGAAATCTGGAATGGAATAATGACTCGAATCATGGCTTTTTTTTTTTTTTATACAAAGAAACAAAATCACATAGGGCAATGTTGCAAATTAGAGTTTTTTTCAAAACTTGATCTTTGAAATTGAAATAATATCTAAAATAATATTTGAAGAAAATTTCATTAAAATGACTTTTTCTTTAAAAAAAAAGTCTACAATCCTTTGGCACTTTTGTGTTGATTATGAACAGTCTAGCGATGGACAGTGCATGAAAGTAACAAATCACACAACTGTCAATAACTAGATCATGGTAATTAGCCTGTTATAAGTAGATTATCGCTAGTGTGTACTGGTGGGCTCGCTCTCTTGTGGTCATTAAATATCCTATCTATACAAACATCAAAAATAAATCGCCCCTGCACTTCATTCAGTGTATGTGCCTGCTTGTTAGTGTCCTTTTCTTTCATATACACAACAAAACACAGCTCTCCGCACAAGCACGCACACACACTCGCTCAAACCAAAGAGGCCTGCTAGTCCTATTTTACAATGCTCAGCCATATGTTTTGATTTAGTAGAAAGTATCTCTCTTAAATATAGATATTAGCTTATATTTATATTTCTGTTCATATATATGCATAAAGTACATTCTTAATATTCCCTTTAGCTTCCCATACTCTGGACTTAAACATGTGTAACCCTCCATCCTCACACACACACACACACACAGACACACACACACACACACACAGACAAACACACACACAAACACACAAATGCCTCTACAAATTTCCCAAAACGGGATACCAGACCCCCAGCACACTCCTGCCCTGGAGACACACATGTACACTCTCTCTCTCTCTCTCTCTCTCTCTCTCTCTCTCTCTCACACACACACACACACTCACACACACACACACACACACACACAGTCTGCTGTAACAGTACTCCTTCAGATGTCCTCTGGCCCACCTCTGCCCCGTGTTCTTGCCCTCTCCCCTCCCTTCTCCCTCATGCCCCTGCGCTGGACTGACACTGTGGGACACCTCTACATCCTGGCCGCTAGGACACCTCACTGCCGAACACCTCGAGCACGAGCGGTGTGAGCTGCATGCTGTGTTCAGGCTGGAAGGACAGCGAGCGGTACTGCTTGGAGTGCTCCTCATTCAGGCTGCGCAGGTCAGCCAGCTTCTGGATCATCTTGGCATAGAGCAGCCGGCCGCCCGGGTGATTCACACGGATATACGCCTGCAGTGTCTCACACAAACGTTCCTGCATCGACTCGATACGGACGTGGTCCTGCACGCCGGGACGATCTGAGTGGAAACAGAGAGCAAGAGAGAGAGAGTGATAGAGAGTGAGTAACAGAGGTACAGGGTCATAGAGAGAGGAAGGGGAGGGGAGGGGAGGGGAGGGAGGGAAGGGAAGGGAAGGGAAGGGAAGGGAAAGGAAAGGAAAGGAAAGGAAAGGAAAGGAAAGGAAAGGAAAGGAAAGGAGGGATGTTAAATAGGAATGAATGATGAGAAAGTGTGAAAAACATAGATAGATAGATAGATAGATAGATAGATAGATAGATAGATATACACAAACACACCTGGAGATAGGAGACAGATGGCCATTAGCAGCACGTGTTCCTCTTCATGCATGTTGAGTTTTTTCAGCCCCACCTGAAACTTCACAAGCGGCTCCAGCAGCTCCAGAGTGTGACCAGCTGCAGTGAACACACACACACACACACACACACACACACACACACACACACACACAAGACACAATGGAAATGTGTGTTAGGAGCTGCTAATAACATCAATAACAGCAGTGAATAAGACAAGTCCTGCATTCATCACACCTAATAACATCAACATAATCACCTGTAATGATAAAAACACTCAGGCACACATGTTACCCTGATCTCAGCAAAGCAACTGACACTGAAAATACATATGGGCGGGAGGGAGGGAGGGAGGGAGGGAGTAAGGAAGGAAGGAAGGAAGGAAGGAAAGAAAGAAAGAAAGAAAGAAAGAAAGAAAGAAAGAAAGAAAGAAAGAATGAAAGAAAGAAAGAAAGGACTCTGTGGACAGTGTGGCAGTGTAGACAGTGTGAACTGTGTAGCAGTGTGGACTGTGTAGCAGTGTGGACAGTGTGGAGTGTGTGGGCAATGTGGACTAGGTTGCAGTGTAAACTTGGTGGACTGTGTGGACAGTGCGGCATTGAGGACTTTGTAGCAGTGTTGACAGTGTGGACTGTGTAACAGTGTGGACAGGGTGGGCAATGTGGACCGTGTAGCAGTGTGGACAGTGTGGACTGTGTAGCAGTCTGGGCATTATGGACTGTGTAGCAGTGTAGACAGTGTTGACAGTGTGGACTGTGTAGAAGTGTGGTCAGTGTAGCAGTGTGGACAGAGTGGACTGTGTAGCAGTGTGGACTGTGTAGCACTGTGGACAGTGTGGGCTGTGTAGCACTGTGGACAGTGTGTACTGTGTAGCAGTGTGGACAGTGTAGCAGTAGGGACAGTGTGGACAGTGTAGCAGTGTAGACAGTGTAGCAGTGTGGACAGTGTAGCAGTGTGGCCAGTGTGGACTGTGTAGCAGTGTGGACAGTGTGGACTGTGTAACAGTGTGGCCAGTGTGGACTGTGTAGCAGTGTGGCCAGTGTGGACTGTGTAGCAGTGTGGCCAGTGTAGACTGTGTAGCAGTATGGACTGTGTAGCAGTGTGGACAGTGTAGCAGTATGAACAGTGTGGGCTGTGCGGCAGTGTAGCAGTGTGGACAGTGTGGGCAGTGTGGGCTGTGTAAAAGTGTGGTCAGTGAAGCAGTGTGGACAGATTCGACTGTGTAGCAGTGTGAACTGTGTGGGCTGTGTAGCACTGTGGACAGCGTAGCAGTGTGGACAGTGTGGACTGTGTGGCACTGTAGACAGTGAAGCAGTGTGGACAGTGTGGGCAGTGTGGACTGTGAAGCAGTGTAGACAGTGTGGCCAGTGTGGACTGTGTAGCAGTGTGGCCAGTGTAGCAGTGTGGACTGTGTGGCAGTGTGGACAGTGTAGCAGTGTGGGCTGTGTGGACTGTAAAGCAGTGTGGACTGTGTAGCACTGTGGAAAGTGTAGCAGTGTGGACAGAGTGGACTGTGTAGCAGTGTTGACAGTGTGGACTGTGAAGAAGTGTGGTCAGTGTAGCAGTGTGGACTGTCAAGCAGTGTGGACTGTGAAGCAGTGTGGACTGTGAAGCAGTGTGGACTGTGTAGCAGTGTTGACAGAATGGACTGTGTAGCAGTGTGGACAGCGTAGCACTGTGGACAGTGTAAGAGTGTGGACAGAATGGACTGTGTAGCAGTGTGGACAGTGTGGGCAGTGTGGACTGTGTAGCAGTGTGGACAGTGTAGCACTGTGGACAGTGTAGCACTGTGGACAGTGTGGACTGTATAGCAGTGTGGACAGTATAGCAGTGTGGATAGTGTGGACTGTGTAAAAGTGTGGCCAGTGTAGCAGTGTGGACAGAGTCAACTGTGTAGCAATGTGGACTGTGTGGGCTGTGTAGCAGTGTGGACAGTGTGGGCTGTGTAGCAGTGTGGACAGTGTAGCAGTCTGGACAGTGTAGCAGTGTGGACTGTGAAGCCGTGCAGACTGTAGTAGTGTGGGCTGTGTGGCAGGGTGAACAGTGTAGCAGTGTGGGCTGTGTGGCAGTGTGGACTGTGCAGCAGTGTGGGCAGTGTGGAATGTGAAGCAGTGTGGACAGAGTGGACTGTGTAGCAGGGTGGGCATTGTGGACTGTGTAGAAGTGTGGTCAGTGTAGCAGTGTGGACAGAGTGGACTGTGTAACAGTGTGGACTGTGTGGGCTGTGTAGCACTGTGGACAGCGTATCAGTGTGGACAGTGTGGACTGTGTAGCAGTGTGGACTGTGTGGACTGTGAAGCAGTGTGGACAGTGTGGTCTGTGTAGCAGTGTGGACAGTGTAGCACTGTGGACAATGTAGCACTGTGGACAGTGTAGCACTGTGGACAGTGTAGTAGTGTGGACAGTGTGGACTGTGTAGAAGTGTGGGCTGTGTAGCAGTGTGGACTGTGTAGCAGTGTGGACAGTGTGGACTGTGTGGCAGCGTGGACAGTGTAGCAGTGTGGGCTGTGAAGCAGTGTGGACTGTGTAGCACTGTGGAAAGTGTAGCAGTGTGGACAGAGTGGACTGTGTAGCACTGTGGACAATGTAGCAGTGTGGACAGTGTAGCACTGTGGACAGTGTAGCAGTGTGGACAGTGTGGACTGTGTAGAAGTGTGGTCAGTGTAGCAGTGTGGACTGTGTAGAAGTGTGGTCAGTGTAGCAGTGTGGACTGTGTAGCAGTGTGGACTATGTAGCACTGTGGAAAGTGTAACAGTGTGGACAGATTGGACTGTGTAGCAGTGTGGACAGGATGGACAGTATGGACTGTGTAGCAGTGTGGACAGGGTGGGCAGTGTGGACTGTGTAGCAGTGTGGACAGTGTGGGCAGTGTGGACTGTGTAGCAGTGTGGACTGTGTAGCAGTGTGGGCATTGTGGACTGTTTAGCAGTGTGGGCAGTGTAGCAGTGTGGACAGTGTAGCAGTGTGGACAGTGTGGGCAGTGTGGACTGTGATGCAGTGTGGACAGTGTAGCAGTGTGGACAGTGTGGGCTGTGTAGCAGTGTAGACAGTATGGACTATGTAGCACTGTAGACAGTGAAGCAGTGTGGACAGTGTGGGCAGTGTGGACTGTGAAGCAGTGTGGACAGTGTAGCAGTGTCGCCACTGTGGACTGTGTAGCAGTGTGGCCAGTGTAGCAGTGTGGGCTGTGTGGCAGTGTGGACAGTGAAGCAGTGTGGGCTATGTGGACTGTGAAGCTGTGTGGACTGTGAAGCAGTATGGACTGTGTAGCACTGTGGAAAATGTAGCAATGTGGACAGAGTGGACTGTGTAGCAGTGTGGACAGTGTAGCACTGTGGACAATGTAGCAGTGTGGACAGTGTGGACTGTGTAGAAGTGTGGTCAGTGTAGCAGTGTGGACTGTTTAGCAGTGTGGACTGTTTAGCAGTGTGGACAGTGTGGACTGTCCACACTGGACTGTCCAAATGAAAAAAATGAAATGACTGTGAAGAAGTGTGGTCAGTGTAGCAGTGTGGACTGTGTAGCACTGTGGAAAATGTAGCAATGTGGACAGAGTGGCCTGTGTAGCAGTGTGGACAGTGTAGCACTGTGGACAATGTAGCAGTGTGGACAGTGTGGACTGTGTAGCAGTGTGGACTGTTTAGCAGTGTGGACTGTTTAGCAGTGTGGACAGTGTGGACTGTCCACACTGGACTGTCCAAATGAAAAAAATGAAATGACTGTGAAGAAGTGTGGTCAGTGTAGCAGTGTGGACTGTGTAGCAGTGTGGACTGTGTAGCACTGTGGAAAGTGTAGCAGTGTGGACAGATTAGACTGTGTAGCAGTGTAGCACTGTGGACAGTGTGGACTGTGTAGCAGTGTGGACAGGACGGGCATTGTGGACTGTGTAGCAGTGTGTACACTGTGGGCAGTGTGGACTGTGTAGCACTGTGGACAGGGTGGGCACTGTAGACTGTGTAACAGTGTGGACAGTGTGGACTGTGTAGCACTGTGGACTGTGTAGCAGTGTGGGCATTGTGGACTGTTTAGCAGTCTGGACAGTGTAGCAGTGTGGACCGTGTAGCAGTGTGGACAGTGTAGCAGTGTGGACTGTGAAGCAGTGTGGACTGTGTAGCACTGTGGAAAGTGTAGCAGTGTGAACAGAGTGGACTGTGTAGCAGTGTGGACAGTGTAGCAGTGTGGACAGTGTAGCAGTGTGGACTGTGTAGCAGTGTGGACAGGGTGGGCAGTGTGGACTGTGTAGCAGTGTGAGCAGTGTGGACTGTGTAGCAGTGTGGGCAGTGTGGACAGTGTGGGCAGTGTGGACTGTATAGCACTGTGGACAGGGTGGGCACTGTAGACTGTGTAACAGTGTGGACAGTGTGGACTGTGTAGCAGTGTGGACAGTGTAGCAGTGTGGACCGTGTAGCAGTGTGGACAGTGTAGCAGTGTGGACTGTGCAGCAGTGTGGACAGTGTAGCAGTGTGGACCGTGTAGCAGTGTGGACAGTGTAGCAGTGTGGACTGTGCAGCAGTGTGGACTGAGTGGACTGTGTAGCAGTGTGGACAGTGCAGCACTGTGGACAGTGTTGCAGTGTGGACAGTGTGGACTGTGTAGCAGTGTGGACAGGGTGGGCAGTGTGGACTGTGTAGCAGTGTGAGTAGTGTGGACTGTGTAGCAGTGTGGGCAGTGTGGACAGTGTGGACTGTGTAGCAGTGTGGACAGAGTGGACTGTGTAGCAGTGTGCACAGTGTAGCAGTGTGGACAGTGTGGACTGTGTAGCAGTGTGGACAGTGTGGGCAGTATGGACTGTGATGCAGTGTGGACAGTGTAGCAGTGTGGACAGTGTGGGCAGTGTGGACTGTGATGCAGTGTGGGCTGTGTAGCAGTGTGGACAGTGTGGACTATGTAGCACTGTAGACAGTGAAGCAGTGTGGACAGTGTGGACTGTGTAGCAGTGTGGACAGAGTGGGCAGTGTGGACTGTGTAGCAGTGTGAGTAGTGTGGACTGTGTAGCAGTGTGGGCAGTGTGGACAGTGTGGACTGTGTAGCAGTGTGGACTGTGTAGCAGTGTGGACAGGGTGGGCAGTGTGGACTGTGTAGCAGTGTGAGTAGTGTGGACTGTGTAGCAGTGTGGGCAGTGTGGACAGTGTGGACTGTGTAGCAGTGTGGACTGTGTAGCAGTGTGAACAGTGTGGGCTGTGTAGCACTGTGGACAGAGTGGACTGTGTAGCAGTGTGGACAGCGTAGCACTGTGGACAGTGTAGCAGTGTGGGCTGTGTGGACTGTGTAGCAGTGTGGACTGTGTAGTACTGTGGAAAGTGTAGCAGTGTGTACAGAGTGGACTGTGTAGCAGTGTGGACAGTGTAGCACTATGGACAATGTAGCAGTGTGGACAGTGTGGACTGTGTAGCACTGTGGACAGTGTGGCAGTGTGGACAGTGTGGACTGTGTAGAAGTGTGGTCTGTGTAGCACTGTGGAAAGTGTAGCAGTGTGGACAGATTGGACTGTGTAGCAGTGTCGACAGTGTAGCAGTGTGGACAGTGTGAACTGTGTAGCAGTGTGGACAGGATGGGCAGTATGGACTGTGTAGCAGTGTGGACAGGGTGGGCAATGTGGACTGTGTAGCAGTGTGGACAGTGTGGGCAGTGTGGACCGTGTAGCAGTGTGGACAGTGTGGACTGTGTAGCAGTGTGGACTGCGTAGCAGTGTGGGCATTGTGGACTGTTTAGCAGTGTGCACAGTGTAGCAGTGTGGACAGTGTGGACTGTGTAGCAGTGTGGACAGTATGGGCAGTGTGGACTGTGATGCAGTGTGGACAGTGTGGGCTGTGTAGCAGTGTGGACAGTGTGGACTATGTAGCACTGTAGACAGTGAAGCAGTGTGGACAGTGTGGACAGTGTGGGCAGTGTGGACTGTGAAGCAGTGTGGACAGTGTAGCAGTGTTGCCACTGTGGACTGTGTAGCAGTATGGCCAGTGTAGCAGTGTGGGCTGTGTGGGCAGTGTGGACAGTGTAGCAGTGTGGGCTGTGTGGACTGTGAAGCTGTGTGGACTGTGAAGCTGTGTGGACTGTGTAGCACTGTGGAAAATGTAGCAGTGTGAACAGTGTGGACTGTATAGAAGTGTGGTCAGTGTAGCAGTGTGGACTGTTTAGCAGTGTGGACTGTGTAGCAGTGTGGACTGTGTAGCACTGTGGAAAGTGTAGCAGTGTGGACAGATTGGACTGTGTAGCAGTGTCGACAGTGTAGCACTGTGGACAGTGTGGACTGTGTAGCAGTGTGGACAGGATGGGCAGTATGGACTGTGTAGCAGTGTGGACAGGGTGGGCAATGTGGACAGTGTAGCAGTGTGGACTGTGAAGCAGTGTGGACAGTGTGGACTGTGTAGCAGTGTGGACAGAGTGGACTGTGTGTACAGTATGGACTTTGTGCATTGTGTGGACAGTGTGGATTGTGTGGACAGTATGGATTGTTTGGACAGTGTGGATTGTTTGGACAGTGTGGATTGTGTGGACAGTGTGGATTGTGTGGACTAGGTTCTCTTACCCTTGGTGACATCATTAATGCAGTATTTAAAGTCGGGTCCTCCACAGCTCCAGCTCATGTCGTCCAAACTGAAGGACTGGTTGGAGCGCAACATGATGATCTCGATAGCGCTGGACTTTAGCAGAGCGATCTGATCTTCTGCAGTCAGATCCCTGAGAGAGACACAGATAGAGACACAGAGAGAGAGAGAGGGAGAGAGAGAGAGAGAGAGAGAGAGAGAGAGAGAGAGAGAGAGAGAGAGAGAGAGAGGGAGACAGATGAAATGTGAGACAGATACAGGGAGAAACAGAGAGGAAAAAAGAGAAACAGAAACACAGGCGGACAAAAACAGAGAGAGAGAGAGAGAGAGAGTACAAGAAGAATATATAAAGAATATACAGAATATATAAAGAATGAGAGTGAGAGATAGATGAGAGATAGATGAGAGAGAGAGAGAATAAGTGAGCAAGCTAAAAAAAAATGCTCAGTCACTCCATGATTCTTGAATCTAGAAAAGTTTTTTTCTAGCTGTGTAGCTGCTCTCTTGTCTGATCAGCTTACTTCAGCGAATAATTTATGTGATTCGTTTGACTCAAACACAGAGGAAGTAAGTTTTTATATCATTTCCTCTACAGGATTTCTATAGGAAATGGTTCCCCTTGATTTGAAGAAATACAGACAATTGTTAAGTAGCAGAAAAAGACGAGTGAATCAGAACCAAACCAATTTAAAGAATTTTTTTTCCCGCTGCTCGACGTCTGATGGTAAACATCCGAGATTATCCATTAACCTGCAAACCTTTAGCTGAGAGCTTTGAGTCACGCTGACCTGTACCACCCACACACACACACCGGCAGGATGACTGACATCTCTCATATCTAATCACCCAGCATTACATAAACCAGCATTTTGCTAGTGTGCGCACAATGCTGTACAATGTTACAACTTTTAATTCATTCTTAAACAATTAATTCAGGGCTAAGCTCGGAGTATGGCGGCATTAAAAGCAGCATTCGCCTCACGTCTGACATCCTAATGGACTCATTAATCAACACCAAACAAAAAACACCGGTTATTGTTTATGTGTTCGTGTGTTTGCACCAAGTGTGTGTATAAATCCAAGTGCGTAAGTGTGTATTAGTCAGCAGGTGTCCTCTGAACATTAATAAATGTTAAAGCCATCAGCAGGAGATGGATATGGAGGATGTTGTTGAGAGAACTGCAGGGTGTGTGTGTGTGTGTGTGTGTGTGTGTGTGTGTGTGTGTGTGTGTGTGTGTGTGTGAGAGAGAGAGAGAGAGAGAAGGAGAGAGAGTGAGAGATAATGGGGGATGCTTTACGTCAATATATATTTTTTTATCTCCACAGGAACAGGATGTTCAGAGTTAACTGGTTACTTAGACAACTGGGCTCTACATCATCAACACACACACACACACACACTGTTTGTTCTTGTGGTATTCTACTTGGTTCACCATATGAAACTCATGTATGTACACACACACATACATACCACACACACACTTACTGAGTTACTGTTACCCCAAAGTTGTTTATTATCCAATAACAGAACGTTCTGTCTACACTTTTTATGCGTTTATAGTTAGAAATGAGTTAGTTAGTTTTATAGCAGCTATACAGTCAAACACATCATGAAAACTCATTGAGTATGCAGACAGGAAGTCCAGGCAGATCGGCCCACCTGAAGCCGGGGATCATCTTGGCAAACCCGATCACTTTCTGGATGCTGTAGCTGACGAGGTCAGCCAGGTGGGGCAGCATGGAAAGGCGGGTGTTTTCATCCCTGGACCCCGGGCTCATCACACCGTCTTGAGACATGGAGAAGAGACTGCTGAGCTTTTTGTCCATAGACTCTGTAGAAAGAGAGAGAGAGAGAGAGAGAGAGAGAGAGAGAGAGAGAGAGAGAGAGAGAGACAGAGACAGAGAGACAGAGAGAGAGACAGAGAGATTACATGCCAAAGAGCAAAAGACAGATTTACATTTACAGCATTTAGCAGACATCTTTATCCAGAGTGACTTCCAGGACTTCACTGTAGTCGCTATTTAAACACATCTTCAACAGGTGACAGGTCAGAGACTAGTTAGCTAGTTCAACAGGTCAGGGTTTATTCTGCTAGTTCAAATGGTCAAGTACTAGCAAACTAGTTCACTAGGTCAGTGATTAATTAGCTAGTTTAATAAGTCAGTTAGGGATTAGTTAGCTAGAAGGTCAGGGACTAGCAAGCTAGTTTGCAGGTAGTTAGCTAATTCAACAGGTCAAGAACACCATCAAGCCAAATCCCGTTTAGGATTTGACATGAAAAATGAAACAAGATAAAACGCACGCACACACACACACCAATCCAAAGTACTGTATCAGCATCTCATCACAGTGAAGTGGGGCTCGTTGTTTAAAGCTTTGCTGCTTATTGGAAAGTGTGTTTATAATCTTAGCAGCAACCAAGCTGTAATTGTAATATAGATGAATTTCTGTCAGTTCTAATCTCCAACCTCTGAGTCTCATTTCAGTCTAATCTCAGGCTGGGCACAGGAAGGTAGACTGAGGGCCTGATGCTAAAACCAGAAATTCATTCATGCAAATTCACATTGAGGGGCAAGTGTGAGTCAATCCATTTACTGGAAGCTTTCTGGAAGTTGGAGAAAATGAAGGAAACCCATAGAGACTGTAACCTGAACTGCTCAGGATCAACCAAATAAACGCTGGCATAAATTCTGACAGATATCTGAGACCTTATTCACACACTCCCTCACTCACATTTACTCACTCACGCACTAACTCACACACTCACTAACTCACTGACTCACACACTCCCTCACACACTACCTCACTCACTCACTAACTCACTCACTCACTCACTAACTCATACACTCACTAACTCACACACTCCCTCCCTCACTCACTCCCTCCCTCACTCACACACTCCCTCACTGACTCCCTCACTGAATCACTCACTAACTCACTCACTCACTCACACACTTCCTCCCTCCCTCCCTCACACACTCCCTCCCTCCCTCCCTCACTGACTCCCTCACTGAATCACTCACTCACACACTTCCTCCCTCCCTCACACACTCCCTCCCTCCCTCACTCACACACTCCCTCACTCACTCCCTCACTGACTCCCTCACTGACTCACTCACTCACACTCACACACTCCCTCCCTCACTCACTCACACACTAACTCCCTCCCTCCCTCCCTCCCTCCCTCACTCACTCACTCACTAACTCCCTCACTCACTCCCTCACTCACACACTCCCTCACTCGCTAACTCCCTCCCTCCCTCACTATCTCCCTCTCTCCCTCCATCCCTCCCTCCCTCCCTCCCTCCCCCCCACTAACTCCCTCCCTCCCTCCCTCCCTCACTAACTCCCTCTCTCCCTCCCTCACTAACTCCCTCTCTCCCTCACTCACTCACTCACTCACTAACTCCCTCTCTCCCTCCCTCCCTCACTCACTCATTCACTCACTAAAAACATTCAAATGTTTTTAAAAATTTCAAATCAAAACAAAGCAAATACTTTGAGTTATTATTAATCTAACAAATTCATAACAAACTATAGTCCTAAAAATCTCCAGTTTGAGTAGTTTTTAAGGTTAAACTGAAGTTTTAGATCATTTTAATCACACAGTGGTAAAGAAAACAGCGCAAAATTAAAGCACAGTATCACTTACGTTTACAGAACTTTCTACAGATCTAACTGTTTTTTAGTGTGTAAAAAGAGAAGGTGCTTGTGGTGTATTTTTCCTGTTTTTTTGTGTCAGTTATTCTGGTTGTAATTTCTGGTGATGCAAAAATGATAATTTTCTGTAATTGCAGTAATCTAGAAAGTGCTTGAAGGAGTCATAAGGAGTCTTGTCATACAATTCCAGAACGAGAGACACAGATACAGGAGATATTCTCTGACACACAGCCATCCCGTGGTCATGACCGGAGTGGAAAAGACGCCATCCATGTAAACAGAAGTCTCTCCTTTAAAGCTGCATTGTGATGTTGCATGAATAAAAAATTTAAAAAAAATGTCGGTTTTCTACAGCTTGTGAAATTGGCACCGATTAAATTTTGAGAAAATCTGGTAACAAAGAAACCCAGGAATTCTATCTCTGGTTATTATTTTTTTTCTTCCATGATGAGATGAGTGGTGAGCGAGAGCTGAGGCTTCATGCAAAATGGCTGACCATCAGGGATTAACTGGGATCAGAAAAATATAACAAAACCTAGATGAAGAACAGATCTTGGGCAGAGAAATAAGGCACTACAAAAAGCTGTTGTTTTCCTGCTCTTTATGTGTGTGTGTGTGTGTGTATGTGTGTTTTCAGTCAGAATCCAGTTTCCTAACATACGTAATTCAATGTGAGGTTCAATGCTTTTGGCTAAAACAATTTGCGTACTGCCAGCTGTGGACAAACCTCCTGGATGTAAAGCTTACATTCCTTACTCGATTTCACAACGAATTTGTGAATGTGTGAGAGTGTGTGTGTGTTACCTGGCGAGTTGTTCAATGAATCTGAAGAGGCATCTGAGAGTGAATGGAGAGATGCAGCACGACTGGCACTGCGTGTCACTGGACCCTCTCTCACCGGGGGCTACACACACACACACACACACACACATTACAACTCCACTATAATAACAGTACACACACAAGCACTTGCTTTAAACAATTTCAAGTGGAATCTCCTTCTGAAATATTATTTAACTGAAGTAAATAATATAACACTCGGTGTGTGTTGTGCGGTTAAAGAAAAACAATCAACAACAAAGTGAGGCTGAGAGGCAAAATGGATTACTTTCCAACACCAGCACATCCCGATGTGTTCCTATACTACAGCCGTGTCAACAAAAATACCTGAGGTATTGAAAGAGCGACACCTCATACTGTTTATCCATCATGTTTATCCGTTTATTCGCCATGTTTATTTGTTTATCCATCATGTTTATCCGTCATGTTTATCCATTTATTTGTCATGTTTATCCGTCATTGTTTATCCATCATGTTTATCCGTTTATTCGTCATGTTTATCCGTTTATCTGTCATGTTTATCCGTCATGTTTATCCGTTTATTCGTCATGTTTATCAGTCATGTTTATCCGTTTATTCGTCATGTTTATCAGTCATGTTTATCCGTTTATTCGTCATGTTTATCCGTTTATTCGTCATGTTTATCAGTCATGTTTATCCGTTTATTCGTCATGTTTATCCGTTTATTCGTCATGTTTATCCGTTTATCTGTCATGTTTATCTGTCATGTTTATCAGTCATGTTTATCCATTTATTTGCCATGATTATCCATTTATTAGTCATGTTTATCCATTTATTCATCATGTTTATCCGTTTATCCGTCATGTTTATCCATTTATCCGTCAGGTTTATTCATTTATTTGCCATGTTTTTCTGTTTATTCGCTATGTTTATCCGTTTATTCTCCATGTTTATCCATTTATTTGCCATGTTTGTGTTTATTCGCCATGTTTATCCGTTTATTCGCCATGTTTATCCATCATGATTATTTGTTTATCCATCATGTTTATCCATTTATTCGTCATGTTTATCCGTCACGTTTATCCGTTTATTCGTCATGTTTATCCATTTATCTGTCATGTTTATCCGTTTATTCCTCATGTTTATCCGTATATTCGTCATGTTTATCCGTTTATCTGTCATGTTTATCCGTTTATCCATCATGTTTATCCATCATGCTTATCCGTTTGTCCGTCATGTTTATTCATTTATTTGCCATGTTTTTCTGTTTATTCGCTATGTTTATCCATTTATTCGCATGTTTTCTGTTTATTCTCCATGTTTATCCATTTATTTGCCATGTTTGTGTTTATTCGCCATGTTTATTCGTTTATTTGCCATGTTTATCCGGTATGTTTATTTGTTTATTTTCCATATTTATCTGTTTATTCACCATGTTTATCCGCCATGTTCATTAGTTTATACGCCATGTTTATCCATTTATTCTCCATGTTTATTCGCCATGTTTATCTGTTTATTCGCCATGTTTATTCGCCGAAACTTTCCAGAAACGAATCAAGTTGCATATTCTGGTATTAGCACCATAATGCCCATGTTATCTGTAAGCAATTTGTCATTTCCTTGAATTAAGTATTGATTAATAAAACCTGCAGCTTGTGAAAACATTTCCACAAACCTGCTGATGGTGATATCAGTCATCAGTCACTCAGGATATATATTTCCATCTCCTGGAAGTTTCTTCAATCAGAATACAGATGAATTTCATTTTACAGCACCTGCTTCCTTTCTATTAACACTACCGGACTGTCACTGCACTAATATGTTCAGAAGTGAATCAGGGATTTGAATTCATGAATAAATCTGCTGTCATTTGAACACACACACAAATGCTTTTATTATTTTATTGTATTTATTTTATATTTTATTTTATTTATTTATGTTTGTTCGTTTGCTTATTTATTATTTGCAATTTTAGTACAATTTTAGTTATTTGCAATTTTGGTTGAATTCTGTTTCTGTGTCTGATTAAACACTTACACAGTGGAGGTCAACCTCTGTGTCTGACACGATGCTGGATTACTGTTAACCTCCACAAAGATTAACATCATATTTTTTTATTCCTTTTTCTCAGTAACAAACAAGTTTCTTTTTGTTTTTATTACAGAACAAGACTTTTCTGTTTATAGCTACAGTTAACATTGTGAAATGTCCTTGAAAACGACATTTAAAAAAAGGCAAAAAATAAATAAATAAATAAAGTGTAAAGTCCTCTGACCTGAAGACGTAATGTTACAGCTTTAAACTTGAAGCTTTTTGTAATTAACTTTTTGTAGTTAATTAATTAGTTTTGTAATTTTGTAATTACAGGTAATTAACCTCATATATTTTCCAGTTATAGGACAAATAAAGGATTATTTTTTCATAATTTTAAAAGATTTTGTTCTTGTACAGAATACTTTATATTGTACTGTAATAATTACTGAGTAGAATACTGACTCGGAATTTCACAAAGTCGGAGTAGGAGTCGTCGTAGGTCTTGTGATGCGCCTCTATCAGCGTATTGATGATCTGACTCTGCTCCTCAGTCAGCCGGGGTTTCTGCGCCTCCCGCATCGCCTCCTCCTCCTTTCTCTTCAGGATCAGCTCCTTCTTCCTCTGCACCTCCTCATCAGTCAGTATGACTGCAGAGAAATAAAATAAAATATTAATAACTGAGAGTCATTACTGCACAGCTGGCAGTTCAGCACCAGCTTCAAGTCTCATGCTGCTCCTGATCTTGCACGCCTTCTTTATTTATTTATTTGAACTGACTGACAAGCAGAAATAAAAGGGTTTCCTCTTCAGTACTCATCAGTCCTGTGCTAAAAATGAGAAACTACATCCTGCTCGGAAAAGTGTTACGCCGCCTAATAAAGTCAATAAGCGTAAACACTCGGCTCTGGAGGATTTCTGTCTTACTGCATCGTGGGTTACAGCTTGCATACTTGAAGTTGTACAAATCCTAAGCATAAATTACACACAGAGGCAACATTTATTGGAATTTATTGCTCAGTTGTTTTGGCTAAGTTTCGATTTAAAGGTGCAATAGTAGATTTTTTGCATTCTGGTTTGCTTATACAAATAACCTGTATTTAGCACAGAATAATAAAAGACTGGCATCATCAGGCAAATCACGAGTCCGAGACTTATGTCATTGTAACTCGACTTCCAGAAAGTTGAATAGCTGTGTAAAAAAACGATTAATGGTAAAAATGCTAAAAATCACCGAGCTTGATATTTGGAGGCTATGGCTTCATCAGCACAGGAAAAAATGGGACACAAATTTAAGAAATAAAAAAAATTAAAAAAAAGAGAATGAATTCCTTTCATTGTTGTAATTCACCTGTTGAACCACTAGAGTGGTCCAATCTTGACTAATGCACCCTTAATAACCAAGTTGTATATTTACAATCTTCGTGGCCAACACTGAGTCTAATCCTAGATCAGATTGTTGGTGAGTAAATCTCCGAGCTGTCCCTGGTGTGTTGTGAAGTGATTGATCTCAGAGCAGTGCTGTATGAAATGGATGAAGCTGTCAGACATTTCTCAGCATGTGAAGACTACAGCAGTCTGCCAACTGGGACACAGTGACAGTGTAATGACCTCGCGCCATATGGACAGCCAGAGTGCGTAGTGTGTGTGTGTGTCCTAAACAGCGGCCTGGTCCTGAATGAGCCAGAACTAATAACCCTCTTTAACAGCTCTCTATCTGTTCTGTCCCTTTACACAATAATGACCCTCATCTAATAGTCCCTTTTTAATGCTTCCTGGTTTTATGTAACTTCAGGGAGAGAAAAAAAACATGATGTTGCAAAAATAACATGATTTATAAATGAGCAGGTCAAAATCGAAAGCTTCAAGGGAAAAAAAAAAGTTTTTATTAATGCACTCACTTTAAACCTTATTGTTGCTATAGCAACAACTTCAAGAGAAGCAGGTGAGGGAATGATATTTCAGAACATTACATGTAACTAAAAATTTAGACAAACGTGACCATGACTTATGACAATGTTTTTAATAGATTTTTTTTAATATGGAAAAAAAAACAATTTAAAGTTTCATTAATATTAGTTTTTATATTATTGTTTTAGAGACTTTTTTAAAGTGTTGATACGATAGTTCCAGTTTTTGTAACTTTAGTTCCAGATTAAAGGTTTTTTTTTTTTTAAGGTTTAGGTTTAAGGTTTTTTTTACACATTCTATAACACGGTACCAGCTTATTTATTTATTTATTAAAAATGAGCCATATAAAAATTTTCTTATTACATTTTAGGTAAAATGTCTATTTTAAAAAAGTAGATTTATGGTAATCTACTTTAAATTGATTTTGTTTTTGTGTTGGAAAGGCAGAAAATAATTGTAATATTTATTTATAATTTTAAAATTTTATTTGAACATTTTAGTATAAGGCATCACAACCAGGCTGCTGATAGCTTTGTAGCGTTACTGGATGTCTCTAAGTGCATAAGGAGCTCTTTTAAAAGCTCTGTTGAAAGAGGCTGTAAAAAAGGGGGATTTTTTTCTCTCACATATATCCTGACGTCAAGCCTTAACACATGGTAGTTATTATTTTCCGTTCAACTGCGGTTTATGTTCATACGCC
This sequence comes from Hemibagrus guttatus, assembly GCA_033459395.1. NCBI lineage: Eukaryota > Metazoa > Chordata > Actinopteri > Siluriformes > Bagridae > Hemibagrus > Hemibagrus guttatus. The sequence continues at coordinate 10,621,151 of JAUCMX010000017.1, read as the reverse complement.
AGCAAACAAGCTACTTCAAAACTCAAATACAAGTTCAAAAAAAAGGACCAAAAAAATGAAATATGAGTTTCAGTGAAAAAGACCTTGTTGTTTTCAAAACCACACTGTTTTCTAAACATAAAACCGGCATTGCTCTCGGCCATAAACGTGTCACAGATACAGACTGGTTCTGTCATTCATCCTAAACTGGCTCAGTGTGTTGTGTATTAAGGGTTTAATCAGTACACACAGACTCCCTGCCTCCCCTGGCTGATACGGTACGTGTGCCATTATTAGCAGAGAACCAATGCAGGCTGCTCCAGGTTATCTCGGGTGAGTTTGTTTTGGCTGAGCACAACATGACAGTCTGAATCTGGCAAACAGGTGCTAACAGTGTGTGGTAAACAAAAAAAAAAAGAAAAGGAAAAACCTATTGGAAACCGCAGGTAAACAAACATGCTTGTGAAATACCAATGCTGGAGCAGAAACAATCACTACTCAATCTTACTGTGCTAAAGAGCTTTGGTATCGCTATCCGGACAGGTGAAGCTGTAAATCTCCTCAGTGACCATGAACATGGAATTCTAATGGTAACACCTGTGAAGCAAGTTACTACCTGTTATCACTTACATTATAGCAGCTATTAACACTCATTCATTTGACGTTTTTTTACTCTGTCTCTCAGTTTAAGAGGCAAAATTAAAAAAAATTAAAAAAACCACCTTATTGAGACTGACACTGAAGACTCCTTTCATCACTGTTTACAGAAAACATCATCGTATAAACAACTGTATGCTTCTCTTTCTCAAATAACGTCATACTTTACAATCCATTCGTGTGGAGTGTCCATCATACAACAATCTTTCCCTCTAGGATTTAACACTTTTGTGAATGAAGAAATGAAAGCAAAATCAAGCAAATTCCAGGATATTAGGTGCAGTTTAAAATTTTTTCAGCAAATTTTGCCCAAGACGTGTCATGTGACATCTTCAAAACAGTCATTCAGCCTCTTCTACATGACTATAGCCTTTATGTACATGTCTTCACTGGGATTTAAAAGAAAAATCTTGTGTTAGCACAGAAAACTCAAAAAACTCAAATCAAGCATCTTTGGTTACAACAGTCCCCTCCAAAAAACCCTTGGCGAAATCCTGGAGAAACTGACTCAAGCCCCTGTTGCTATAGAAACAAGAATGTATTAAAAGGAGCGCATTAATGTAAACGTGTGATTTCAAATAAAGATGGGTATGCCATCAGAGCTCCTGTTACAGGAAATGAATGAACTCTTTTTGACCAATCAGAATCAAGAATTCAACATTGCTGTGCTACGAATACTATATATCAAGATCTGTTTTGTACAAAAAAAATTTTCTCCCTAAAATGTTACACTGAACTTTAATTCCAGATTTTCCAGATATTTACTCATTGCTGTATTTTTTGTATCCTCACTGCCACCTTGTTGCTCCATATTTTAGGTGTACAGTTCCAGCTCATTTTTTTTTCCATGCACATCCTAAAGCCCTTCATCAGTTTCAGTTTCTGACCGCAGCCCCGCTGTTAGCTGGATATTTTCGGTTGCCGGATTGTTTCTTAACCCTGCAGTTTACATGCAACAATTTTCACCAAATGAATTCCTTCCAATTGCAGAGTCTAACTGAAATGTTTATATGTAACCAAACCTCAGTACACTGTTTAAAGTCCTGCAGTTTTTTTTTCTTCAGAATTTTATTTCTGCGGTATTCCTATCAAAAAATGTTTACACACTGATTGTTTATCTTTATTAAGCACAATCACTGAACCACTGGTACACTTATTCTTAACATTGAAACGTTAGGATTTTAATCCAGACTAGCTTCAGGGTGCTTTTATTTCAGTTCAGGTGTCTACACGTCAGTTAGATTATTACATGAATCACTGTCATGTCATCAGCGTGTGCATAAATGACTCTATTAAAGATGAATGAAATCACATTATTTGTCCAAACTGAGCCTAAAGTGTGAAAGAAGGCTTTCTCTAAAACATCTGACTACAGTTGGAGAAATCACAGCAACGCTTCCTCTTCTACACCTCCAGCTGCACTCTCTTCTGCACTTCCACAGCTATGACCTTTGACCCTCTGTCCTGGAACGGCTGCCATTGTGAAACAAAGAGGCCCTTTTGTGCACTGAGCGGATCAGTGCTGGATCGGTGAGAGGTGGGTTTTAGGCTCGATTCAGCCCACGGGACTGTGTGTGTGTGTGTGTGTGTGTGTGTGTGTGTGTGTTTGTGTGTGAGAGAGAGAGAGCGAGAGAGAGATACACTGCCATGCTGCTCTCCTCCTGCCAGCCCGGGAAAATCTGGGGCGCCGTATTGTGTAACTGCACTGGAGGAAAAAAAGGGCGTTGTTGGACATTCTCTCTCTCTCTCTCTCTCTGTCTGTGTATGCGTGTGTGTGTCTCTCTCTCTTTCTATTTTTATGACACTGTTTTGTTTGAGGTTCGTAACAGTGCTCTCCATTTTAGACTCTATATTTAAACAGAAGACCTGAAGCAGCACCGAAAAAGCAGTAAAAAAAACGGTGTGTGTGTGTGTAAAAGCATGATCCTCTGACTTGTATTTCACCTTTGCCAGCAGCTCATGGTTTAATCCACTGATGAATCATTAACTGTTGTGTAAATAATCCACATTAAGATAGTAAATAAGAATGTCAAGATTTGAAGCTTTTATAACAGTTTCATCATCATCATCATCATCATCATCATCATCATCATCATGCAGGTAGATCAAAGCACCTCTATCATGCAATCAGGTGACAAGACAAAAAAAACAATAAGGATTTTACAAACCTGTTATTATAAAAGGTATTCTTTCAGCATTATGTATTGATGATGATGATGATGATGATGATGATGATAAAGGTAGACTCCTAAACATCAAACTCTAAAATTTTCCCATAGATGTTTATCTGGTCTGAGATCTTAGAGAGTGTGAAGGTCATACATCATTTTCCTCCTCATCATAATACACAGTGCCCTTTTGGAAAAGGGATGGGGTCATCCTGGAGGAGACCCGCCAACAGGAGAGAAGGCGATGAGTTCGAAGAACTGAGTTAGAAGTTGTACTGATGTGCAGTGACATGTCTCTCTACGGGGGAGAGGTGACACATGGAACCACCTACTCGTTGAGAATCCAAAGTGAAGCATGACTCACATCATCTCTGCAGACCTGTGCTTATAATTTAATAAGAAAAATTCCATCTTGAATGAGTTTCATATTATTTTCTTTGTTAATGAAAATGTCATCTTTTTTCACATCCAAGGTTTATTTATTATAAAATCCTTATTTTTTTAAGTTTACCCACAAATGCTGATTGTGGTGTCTGAAGGATTTAGCCTTCACTTTATCTCTACCTAAAGAGAGAAATGAAGCAGCGCTTCAATCTTTCAGTCTGTCCAAATCTGTCACTTCCTGTTCACACTCAAACAAATCGATTCATCGTACTTAGAGTCTAATTTGACTTCACTGCTCCTATGCTGGATTTCTCATTAATTTGACACTAGAAAATAAAGCCTCAAAAAAATTGGTGTTTGTGTTTAGGTGCAAAAGCACCAATTAAACAATACATGCAGAGAAAACAATACTCACACTCCTTCATCATGCCGATGTCGACGCAGCGCTTGAGGCGACAGGCTTGGCAGTGTCTGCGGTTGTCTTTGGTGATGGTGCAGCTGCCATTAAAGGGACAAGTGAAACTGGCCTTCCGCTTCATACTGCGCCTGAGCAGAGCAAAAACACCATCAAACGATTATATAATGTCTTTTACATACACCACAATCAAATCAGGCACAAATAAATCACTTAAAACACTTTTATAAATCACTTTATCACTCATTATCAGTCTAGTTAAGACTCAACAGACCACTGGAACATTACAAGTTCATTATTAATGCTGTGATGCATTTAATCTAAAAAATATGTAATTAACATTTGCCTTTGGCAGTGCTTCAACTTCCCAGGTAGACTTTTTTCAGTTTAAAAAAAAAAAAAAAAAAAAAAAAAAAATATATATATATATATATATATATATATATATATATATATATATATATATATATATATATATATATATATATATATAATTAGAACAAAAAAGGAAACTTTCACAATCAATCAATTCATCAGATAAATAAATAAACAATTAAATTAAATAAAGTAAGATAAATACATGAATAAAGAATTAAATATGCAAATTAAGTAAAATAATTCATTAAATAACTAAGTAAAAAATAAATACATAAATAATTTTTAACTGTCATTTTATTTCAAAAGACATAAAAATCCTGTGTAAGACATTAACACAGTTTTACTGTGTGTGTTAAGTGAGACTGACTTAACTTAGTGATTATTGTTGTAACTCTTATAAAAAAGTCATAACGGGGAAGTGTCTGAAAAAGCACAGATCAAACACACTCTTCACTCTGTAAACTGTCTGGTCTCCGCATCTCTCTGGGCCAAGAGCCGCAGTGACGTGCTGCACACGAGGATTATTTAAAAAGGGCTAAAATATTGCTCACATGGCTCAGCCACTCAGCTACACCCATCCTGAAACACACATGCAGCCGGCCACCCCACAAAACACACACACACACACACACACACACACACACACACACAAACACAAACACACACACACACACACACACACACACAAAGCCACAACCACTTTAAGCCCTCCCCCCTGTCCTTTTAATAGTAATGAACAGAAACATTTATTTCATGCGTGGTCACACTGAACACACTCTCAAAGAGCTTAGGAAAACATACGCCGTGTCTCCTGGTACACTGTTCCTATTCATACACACAGGCTGACTACGTACAGCAAAACACACACACACACACACACACCAAGGTGCAATTTCTGAGCAAAACACAGATTTAATCAGTGTTTAACTCATTTAGTTTACACTCATTTCAACACTTCGAAACGTAAAGCACTAAATGGATGCAAGTGACAGATGGGCAAACGGTGTGTACCAAATTCTGTGTAGAAAAATATTTAAGATAATGAGGAAAAAAAACAAAACACAATGAACTGAAATTAGCTCAAAACTCTGACAATCAGATGAGCTTCATGCTGAATATAACTTAAGTGATTACAATAAATAAATAAATAAATAAATAAAACAAAACCAGCAGATCCAGTGATTGTGTGTAATATAACAACACTGCTGGGACTCAATCACACTCATAGTGATTACCATAATTAAATATAATTATTCTTACTTTTAAATAAAGAAGCTAGATAATACCCATGGGACAAAAAGATGATTTTATATATTTATTACAAAATATGTTTAATTTTTCAAGAGAATATTTGGCCTGTTTTTAAACAAAAAGAAATTGAATTTCATTTCAATTTTCATTTCAATTCATTCTATATTGAAAAAAACATTGTAGAATTTGAAAGAATATAAATAAAATAAATAAATTGTTTGTGTGTGTGTTTAACAAAAATAAATCAAAAATAAATGTAATAATGTGATCTTGCCTGTGACCTGACCTTCAAAAGATTATTTTCCAATAACAGCACGCCCTGGAATGTTTTATTCCTCCTAACTGTTGTTTACATCTATTATCCAATTCTAATTACATTTAATGTTGTGAAACATTATAACGTTACAGCAGCTAAACAGTGTTCCCTCAAATCTATTTTATTTATGCATTACGTCTACTATTACGACTATGCTACTGTCTATTGCTAAACTTGATTTACTTATTAACTTGGTATCATTCGATTGCATGTTAAACAATAGTGTGTACAGAAATCTCTGCAGATCTCAGCAGGCAGTGGAGGTATTCTTCATTTGGTTCACTCCATACTGACTGGACCGGCGGTGTTTGCTGTTATACTTGGCTTCAAATTGAAATTGATCAAAACAGAAAAACAGATGATAAACTCTAAACAACTACTTTGGAGGCAGATATCATGTGACACTGGAGACAAAATGAAACTTTAAATGCAATAATCCCTATAAGGACAAAAGTATGTGCACCCCCTGCATCATCACACTAATATGTACTTGTTGAACATTTAGTGAGGTGCATTAGTGAGATCAGACAATGATGTTGAGATGTTGAGGAGGCTCCAGTTCATCCCAGAGGTCTTCAGTGGGGTTGAGTCAGAGTCAAAGCTCTGTATAGGACGCTCGAGTTCTTCTACATCAGCCCTGTCTTCATGGAGCTCAGGCGTGTGCACAATCAACAGTCATGTTCACCATAGTCTTGCTGGAACATGGTTCAAGCCTCATAGATTCAGTGACAAGAAACTGTAACACTTCAGCATCCGTTACAATTCTGTGCTTCCAACATTGGGGCATGAGTTTGGGGAAAAAGCACATATGGGTGTGATGATCAGGGGTTCACATACTTTTAGTGTATATTCCAAGGATTCCTTCAATACAGATTTAAAAAAAAAAAATCTTCTTTACATTCATTCATTGTCTACCGATCTATTCTCGGGTCACGGGGAGCCTGTGCCTATCTCAGGCGTCATTGGGCATCAAGGCAGGATACACCCTGGACGGAGTGCCAACCCATCGCAGGGCACACACACACTCTCATTCACTCACACAATCATACACTACAGACAATTTAGAGATGCCAATCAACCTGTCACGCATGTTTTTGGACTGGGGGAGGAAACCGGAGTACCCGGAGGAAATGGCGGAGGCAGGAATCGAACCCCCAACCCTGGAGGTGTGAGGCAAACGTGCTAACCACTAAGCCACCGTGCCCCACAATCTTCTTTACAATATTATCAAAAAAATTATTTTATTATATATTTTTTTATTTTATTTTAATAGATCATTGTTGTCTTTTGTTGAATATCAATATAATAATTTAAATACTATTTAAATTCCTGAGTTTCCACCAACAGCCAGCGCTGACATTATATTGCTTATTTATTTTTTATTTTTTTATTTATTCATTTGGATTGCATCTGCTCAAGTCAGGTGAACTGGCAAAAAGTATATTCATGAATATAAGAACTTAATAATAAATGTAATTGCTGTCATACTGGTAATTATTTATTTAAAAGAAAAAAACTCATGGACCATCTGGTGATGCTTCACAAACATCTGGACCTTACTTAGAGAACCAGTGTTCGAGACTAGATGCTTGAATCTGATGTTGAAACATTTAAAAACAATAATAAAAATAATGACAAATTTCCTAAAGCAAGTAAAACATGTTTATTTCATTTGCTTCCTATTCTGTCATCATAATTTAATCTTGATGTAAAATCTGATATGCATATTTCCAGCGGATACAAATCAATAAGATAAGAAACACAATGTTTTTTGAGAAGTTGTGCTTTGATAGGCTCAGAGTGCTATACTAAACAGCTTGGTTTCTCATCCGGTGTGCATTATGTTAGCACTGGTACCTTGTCAGCTATGAAACCAGAGATGCTCTTATCTTCTCAGCAGAAACGCTGTGTTTGATTTCTATGCGATGTAGACCGCATGTACAGAAGAGCTGCTCTGTGATGAAATCTTGTTTTACACAGACAGGCATCACAGGAGCTTCTCAAAACCCGACACAATTAACACATTACACTTAATTATATAGTGTGTGAAGACCTATCAATATTTCATAATAAGGAACTCTGAAAGTTACAGATAACAACAAAATAATCCCAATAATCACATGGTTATTATCTTAATGGGGCATGTTAAAAAAAAAAAAGTCAATAAAAAAATTATTTTTTTACATAAACACAAGGAAAAGTTTTAAACACCTTGAGTTTCTTCGAAATGTATGTGTTATTACATCACAGTTTACATCTCAAACCTGATTGAGTCTTCAAGAAGAAGAGTTTCCAATTCCAGGTTTATTGACAAGCAACTTGACAAGTAGAATTGTTTGCCTTGCCTGGTGAGGGAGTGTTTGTTTAACGGTTGTAACAAAAGTGTTTCGCTAACGCTCAGGAACATTGTCAGGAGGCACGGATTTAGGACCCAAGTGCGAGACAAGACAGGAGCTAGGTAGAGTCTTTAATGGAGAACGGAGGAACAGAGACAGGAGTGCAGCCAAAAACTTACACCCGACAAACTCCGGCACAAAATACAGGGACACAGGTGAAGCACACAGCAGCAAAATGACCGAATAAAGAGAAGTCTGAACCAATGGTGACCGGAAAACAAGGAGAGCATGCCAAACAACAAAAATCCTTACAAAGAAAGAGTCCAAAGCAACAAATCCAAACAGGGAAATCCAAACACAGCGTGAGCAAAACAGTCTGAAATCCAGCCGAGAAGCAACAACAAAGAAGAATGGCAGAGGCCAAGGGCAGGATGACTTGACAGCCATGCAGAGAGATCATCTGGCGACGAAGGCACGCTGACAGCATGTTTATATAGCGCAGAAGGGTGGAAACGGACGCACAAGCTGACAAACATTTAATGTAACTAAAAATGGATAAAAATTACAATGTGTACCAATTGCTCTGGAGATATGCTGTGATGGAAAAATAATTAACTTCTGGGTGATTTGTTTCCTATAGCAGCACAGTCCCCTGTGATTTATTCCTTAATATTTCCTCACTATTTCTGGCAAAGAAAATGATAGAAAATAGCAAATAATATTAAATAATTGGTCTTGGATCAAGATTTAACTCTAAGTGAAGAAGGAGCTCTTGGAGGGTAAAACTGCCAAATACTCAGACAGCACAAGAATTACATATGAAACATTAACATGTGGGACCTAATTAGAGCAATTTCATATTTAATTTTTTTAATACACTTTTCTCCATTCACACAATCCTTATAAAATTTAAAAATACAGAATCGGGGGTTCAAAATCTTTGGCAATATAGCAGGAATTTCTACTTTAGGTTGATGATCTACTTACAAATATGTTAACAAAACATTCCAGTGGTTGCTTTATGATTGACCTGCTACTGTTGTGTAATACGTCGGTAAACATTCTCGTCTTGTTAAGTTCAAAGCAGATGTTGTGATAAACCATAAACCAATATAACGCATCAGATGATGCCGTGCCGGTAAACGTCACCGGACCTCGTCTTATAACAACCATTTGTGTTTGTGTTTTATAATTTGTCGTATTGTTTATAGTTGGTGAAATTGTGAATACCTGAAAAAGCCTTTGCAGCCTTCGCAGGTCATGGCGTTGAAATGGAATCCGGTGGCCTTGTCTCCGCAGACACCGCAGATCCGCGGGGCATTGCGGTCAAACTCATCCGTACCCTGTGCAGATGTGCTCACGGCCATGGCCTCCATTACTGAGAGAAAGAGACAGGCAGAAAAAAAAAGATTTAGAATGATATTAGAACAAGAGAGATATTAGTTATATTCATACACATACACCCTGAATTCTTAATTCTGATTGGTCAGAATTGTTTATATGAATGTGTTTGTTCTGTTATGGTCATCAGATATGTCTATGGTGGACATGCAAAATAATATTAGACTAATATGAAACAGCATAGTCTCTCTTTCGCCTGTCAATCACAGAAGCATTAGCCAGAGGAGTCTCTGAGTTCATGTGTGCGGAAGAGGGCGAAAAGCACTCTCATCTGATGTGTTGTTAATTACTTCTAATCTTTGATATAGTGAAGGTTTCTGTGTGGAGATGTTTATTAAAACCTTCATGGAGGGACTGTCTAGTGTCAGGGCTTTGTAACCGTCTATTTCTGGAGTAAATGACTGTTTATCCTGTAAATTAGTCGAATCTCAGAATTCAATGCAAAATCTCCACAATATTCAGAATTTTTAAAAATTACCGCAGATTTTCCGTAGTTTTGGACCAAGACACCTCGTGTGCCATCATCACAACATACATTTAGTCAACTCCTTCTACAATATATGTGCCTGAAATATGAGTATAGCTATTGTAGAAAGTCATTAGATATGTGACTTAACTGGAAGAAGATTCCTGTGCTTGCAATTTCTGAAAATTCAAGCAATCTTCCACAAAAAAAGCACAAAAACAAAAACAAAAAAATACATTTCTGACAACAAACACAAAAAAAAGTCCACAAAATCCTGGAAGAACTGAGAAATGATAACAGGTATCAACCTGTATGATACTGATATGCTAGCAAGAAATAAAACACTTCAGGAAAATAATCTACTTTGGGCTAATATTTTCTTATAAACTTCACCTAAAATCGTCTTTTCTTAAATGCAGTGATCATCACCACTTTCCAAACAGTCTACTGGGCCTGTTGTTTACTAAAAAAAGATTAATTTCTGTTTGCGCTCTCCTCTTTTCTGACAGGTTGTAACAGGATAATCACTGGTATCAACATACCACTCTATCACAGAAATACACAGGAATAAGATGCGAATTTTTTAAAGCTTGCACAGATTGTCCAGAACTTGAAATTGAAACTCAAGTCAACTTGAAAATCAAGTTCTGAAAGGCAGAAATACTTTTTTTTTTTTTTTGAAAATCATTTTTTATGCAAAAATGATTTTTTAACGTGATTTTGAATTTCTATGTAAAAGAAAAGAGAGCAGCATAAAAACAATTGACAATTTAAAATAGTCTTTTTTTAAATAATTTTTGCATAATTGTGTCTTTGAAGCTGCTTTTCCAAAAATAAAATTAAAAACGTTCAAATCAAAGTTAAGAAAAGGCGGCGGGAGGAAAGGTCGTGTCCAGTCAGAAACCTCGGGAGGAAAAGGAAGAGGAAAGGGGGGGAGGAACAAAGGAGAAGCAGAATGGTGGTAACTGTATTACTCTACAGCAGGTCATCTGAAGTTCACCTGCTAATCAAGGCTAGTGTTATATAACAGCATTCAGTCCTTTTATTCTATTCTACTCTACTCTAATTTCAACTCTATTATTACTCCATGCTTTATTCCACTCCTTTCTGTTCATGGCATTTTTGCTACTCCAGTCCACTCTTGCTCCACTCCATTTTATTCTATTTACTCAGTTCTATTCCATCTGATTCTATTGCACTATATTCTACTCATGTCTTATGGTCAAATTTCAGCCTTGTATTCGATTTTCCGTGTAGTTTATTCTCTTCCACTCATGACTTCTACTCTATTCCACTCGTGTCTTACTCTATTCAATTCTTTCATGTCAATTAATCAATTCAGTTCTATATACATCTACTGATTCTATTCATATCTTCTATTCCATCATATTCTCTGTATTTCTTCTAATCCATTCTATTCTATTCTACCCATTTTAGTCTTATCTGCTGCTGCCTTCTAATTATCTGCTCAATTCTATGCATCTATTCTATTCTTTGTACGGTATGTACCTACTGTGTTTTACATCAGTCTTCTATTGTATTCCTTTCCATCCTCTCATTCATTATATTCTGTTCTCCACTGCCACATTATTCTATCCTATTTGTCTTCTATTTCAATAAATTCTAGTTATCTTTATTATTCTATTTTATGTCTTCTATTCAATTCAATTCTACTTGTCATCTAATCCATTCTGCTTAATTCTATGCATCATTACCTTCAACTTGTAGAATCTATAATAGAATCTTTCATTTTCCATTCTGTTAAATTCTATGAATATTCTACTTATGGTTTCCATTCTAATTTTTCCACACTATTATATTTCATATAGAATGGAAAAATTGTTATTCTTTTTCATTCTATTTATATTCTATATCTCTAATTCTATTTATGTATGTCTTCTATTCCATTCAATTCAATTCTACTCTACCACTTTGTGATCTTTTCCTCTGCACACACTAAATTAAAGTAAATTAAAGGTGTGAACGCTCAGACTATGTGAAAGCTCAGACTCTATGACCTCATTTTAGTATATTATATTATATAGTAATATATCAATCAGCACATATTGTTGACTCGACCTGGTAAACTAAAATCTCACCGCTCTTCTTGTTCAGCCGACGCATCAGTTGAACACTGTGTACACATGCATTTAAACAAGAAAATGTGCAGCTTTAATATGCAGTACCACAGGCACCCCAGTGTGCACCTTGTGTGAATGAATAAGCATCAATCATCAGCGCTCATAGTGTCCAGCTTCTGTGTGAACGCAGGGTCAGAAAAACAAACTACAACAACAAGGAATAATGAAAGTAAGTATATGAGCAATCATCTCGCACGAGGGCTATACAGCGAGTGTAATAGTGTAAATAGGGAGATCTGGAATGCGAGCGCAAGCCTCATTTGTTAAAGGCATGAGTTCCATGAAGAGTGATGCCGAGACCGACGGCACCAGCTGCAGTAATGGAAGGAGGCCGTGCCGAAGCGGCCACAGCTTCCTGGAAGTCATCGGGCTGTTTTCCACACTGAGAGGTTTGAACAGCTCACACAGTGAAGCTGGAACAAACTCATGCATTTGCACATTTACACACATTCACATTCATGCACATTCGCCTGGTAAAGACCAGACTGTGGCCTTCTGTTTACTGACAGATGAGCTGCAAATTCATTTGTGCTCAGAATTACAGGGAAAAAACAAAAGTTTTAAAGCAAAAACAAAAAGATACTTTCGATTCAAGAGCCAAACTCTTCCCAAAGGCTTAAATACATAACACAACCTACATGCTTTAAAAAGATTAGCAAACGAATTCCTCCCTTTATGTAAATATGCCTAAAATCCCACACACAGTTTTGCCCAATAAATAAATTTGTAATAAAATTTTTAATTAAAAAAAATCAATTCAGACGTGCTGTAAGCAATGCTTGGTTGTTTTGCATAAATAAAACAATCAACTATTGAACAATTTTTTTTTTATATATTACACAATTCAGCAAATTTGTTGCTTTTTTTTTTAAATGTTTGACATTTTAGCTGCGCTCCTCTTTGCAGGCTACATCATCTGACAGAATTAAGCAAACATGTGGACGACAGATAGCATGCTGTTCAGCAGCTATGTGCTTCAACCTTTTAAATCTGGCAAAAGTTACTATACAAATTTGTATGCAAGGTGGATTTGTGAACTTTGTTTACATAGCTCGGTAATCAGATATCCTGGCAGAAATTCGAGAAGCAAAACAGTGGTTTTGGCAGGAATCTCGAGAGGCCCGAAGACTTCCCTCTTTTCAAAGTCGTTTTTGAATCACATGACTGTTACATAACCGATGGTATGCAGCTCTGGAATGGGCTGGAATGCCGGAGCAGGCCTGCGGCTACAGGCCAACATACACCAGCATTTCCAACATCACTGCAGGCGAACTAATTTTCTGTCAGCGCAGTCGGAGTTGGCGTGCTTTTCAGCACCCCTGTGTCTCTAAACGTATAGAGCTAAGTGGAGTCACGCTGAACGAGTAACCACTCAGCACATGACAGCAGAACCTCAAAGACCTCACAATAATATAATTACTGTACACACAAGATGGATTGAGTGCAGTATTTAAACTGTAAATACAAACACAAGAAGTTTATCTAATGTATAAATTTGTGTTTATATTTATCTCATGTGTGTATATTTAACTGTATTAAATAACTTGTAATATTTGAGTTGTTGATCTAAGATTCAGAAATAAATTCAATTGTTGATCTAACTTGTAACATGTTACATTTGAGTTGTGTATCTACTCTGTAAAAATAAATTTAAGTTGTGTATCTACTCTGTAAAAATAAATGTAAGCTGTTTATCTAACTTGTGAATGTAAATATAAGTTGTTTATCTAACTTGTGAATGTCGCTTTAAGCAGTTTGACTAAAACATCAATATAACTAAACTGTTTATTGACCATATAAATATAAATTCGAGTGGCTTATTGAACTTGTAAATATAACTAAGTTCGTTATCTAACTTTTAAACATAAACCTGAGTTGTTTGTATAACTTGTTTGTATACTACTAAATATGAAAAATGAAAAATAAACTTCACTTAGTAAACTAGTGCCTTTGTTACGTGACAGAAAAGTGTGGACTTAAATTTAATGAAAGACTTTTGCGGTTCGAGATTTAAAGATAACCGAAAATCAAAGGCTTGGCGTGTCAGTCGACTTATTATGTTTCTTTGAAATGATAAATTATTTTCCTGGCACGAGCACAAAGCCTATAAAAGCAAGACTCAAAGGATTATTAACCATAGCACTTCCTCTGCTGTAGTTTGTTGGAGCAATTCATAAAGGAATTTTATTTTTCAGCAACATGTTCGCTGTATCTCTTTTTGTTCTCTCTTGAAAAACAAACACGCACACACATACCATGTTTGCATGCCCTGGTACACTCTTACAAAACACTAAACCTGGAGACTCCTTCCAAAAAATGTTACATAAACGTCTACAGATTTCTCCATATTTTTCCAGTTTTTTGTTCAACAACGAATCACATGGAACTTTATATAAAATATAAGTTGAAAGTTCATCTGTTTTATTGTGTTCCAGGCTGTGTTTTGTTTACTCATTAAACCAAAAAGAGATAAGAAGCAGGATTATGTTTACAGTAGAACCTTGGCTATGCAAAACAGGTAACAAACCGTGTAGTAAAACTGATCCGCGCACCACAACAAGGCCGTTATTAATGCGCCAGGTCGTGTCAAGACATCGCCAGCGTGTCACCGTGCAGCTGCTGTAAGCCAATCGTGAGCGGGAATAAAGCCAGGGTGAACGGATGAAGCGTGCTAGCGTCTATAAACACGCGCCGTGTCGACTTCCCTTCCACGTCACACGGTGCACAACATCCTTCTGTTAAGACGATCATTCCCACATCTCGAGGTCAAGACGTCTTCGTGTTGAGACATAGATTTACCGAAATGAATAGCTAGGCTAATCCGCTGCCGTTTCTAGTTACATTTTAATGGTTGTGCTCGGAATGCACCATGGTTATTTTGTGGTAAACGATGACCATGGGACGGAACTCGCTATTTTAATGAGGTGCTTTTAATATGCAATGCTCCTGCTTTTCAAACTATTTTTTGAAACCATCTATTTATTAATTCACTCATTATATCATTGCGACTGAGCGAGCCAGAGAGTCAGCGGTTAAGTCGGTTTTGGAATGCTATGTGAAAAAAAAAATGAAAAAAAAAAGACCAGCGTTGTTGATGAATCGATAAGGCTTCCGTCATACAGTGGAGTGATTAAGATGTTCTAAATATGAGTCTAAAAATATCTCAATTTCACAATAATATAATATTAACCTTTAGATATTGAAGCACTCTGAAATGCTTTTTATTTTATTTTTGAGAATCATTTCCATAATCTTAAGCCATCAAATTATTGTTATAAACTGAAAGAACGAGTGACTATACCACTAAGCGTTGCTGTATTTACATCGAAACTTTTTTTTTTTTAATTTATGTGCATGCTCCGAGTGCCTACCAATCAGTCGTAGCACTGTAACATGTTTACATAAGGAACATGTTAAGCAGATAAACTTGACAAACATTTTTTAGAAAACACAAAGGAAATGAGAATCACTGGATTAAGCAGCTTGATCAGAGTCAAAAATGGATGATAAGTGAAAAAAACATTATTATTACTCATACACCAGGAGTGTCATCATAAACCATTTCACCATGTATAGAATATGGAATATGTGACGAATCTTGACCCTTGATTAAGATCTCTTTTAGAAAAAAACTTAACCTCTTTCCAGGAGAAAAATTTCCCAAGCAGCAATCCCAGCTGGATTCCCTTAACCCTCAACTGGATTCAATTGGATGATTTTACAATGAAATGAAATATGTATTACATGAAAGAAGGCAGCTTTGAGTAGAAAACTTGCTCTGGGCCCAACTTCGCTTACACAATGACTTTTAAAATTGTGTTTTCCTCATAAATCTAATCCATAGACCTCATGGTAGCACACCACCTCGGAGGCACTCCACAACCCAAATAACATTAAGGCCAGAAAAGCCTGGGAAGGGGGAAAAACATCTAGAGTACCTGTGAGAAGCAGAGAGGGGGAGCATTTCCACATGCCCTAGATCTGCACACAACGACTCTGAACTTTGGACCTTGTTCTTCTGCGCTGATGGGAAATGAAAAAGGCCGCCGTGGAGCTGGCAGCCGGACAAAAAAGTACGGGGGAAAACGAGCAAAAAAAAAAAAAAAAAAAAAAGAGCTGCTTTGCGGTTGAAAGAGGTATGAGGGGGGCCCTTCATCCTGAGCAGTTAGAGAAAAAATGAGTCGCTCTGCTGCTCGGCTGCTTCCGTGTCCTGTATTCGTCACTTCCCAAACCTCTGGATGTTCCACGCACGGCCTGGATTAAATTCCACTGAAACAGCTGAGGAATTTGTGACACAGATTTATATTAATGCTCTTTTTATTGTTATCATTTCGGTAGTAACACTTTGTTTCGCTTCGATTTATACTGAATGTTTATTTATTTAACATTTTAAGAGAAAGGAGTCTCCAGTATCAGCGCTTTGTAACACTAACTTTGACAAGAAAATAAGAAAGTCTTCATGATGTTGCACTTGGCTGTTTTTTCAGTCAGAGAACAAGTTGTGTTTTTATTTTTATTTTAAATAAGTGAAAAATTTATGTAAGTGAAAGCAGGAAGTTTTAACAAATGTTCCACAACATTAAATGTAACTGTAAATGGATAAAAAGTATGATGTTTTTTTTGTGAAATGAAAGGAATAAGAACTTCAGAATGTGCTGCTGTAAGAAAATAATCAACTTCAAGGTACTAACTGGGTTTTAGTCACTGTATTCTTCGATAATTAAGAGATCTTAGCCATTGATCTACTTGGAATCTTTGCTGGGTTCTACCCCAGAACCACCTGGAGAACCTATATATGGTTCTGTATTTTGTAATGCTGTAATACTTCTGTTGCTCACTGTGGTGACTCCAAAGCGTTCAGCTTCAGCATAAACACACATCATGCACAAACGATCAGCAGAAACTTCTTTAATGATCCGTAAGGATGGATAACAACTTGGAACTTTAGACTCCTGAGGCTTAAAAATCAACAGAGATAGCATTATACACATACACACACACACTTTGGAACTTGGTGAATTCTGTCCAGCATTTCCTGTGGGAAACGACTGACCAGGCATCAATATTGCAGATGTGTCTGGGAAATTGGGAGAATAAAGAAATTACACACATTCGAATTATTTCATGTGAGTGAATTACACCAGAAAAACAAAGTAATTCCTGCTCACTGAACTCTTCATTCTGATTGGTCGACAGTGTTGATTCATTTTCCATAACCGCAGCACTGACTGTAGTTCTGGCTATGTTTTCGTTTCTATAGCAACAAAAAATTCTTGTTACGGTGGCTGAACATTGCTGATGGGAAGCAGATGTTTGTTTATGTTATATTAACTTTATAGCCGCTTTAATTAAACGATAACTAACTTGTTCCTTCAAATGTAACTATAAACGCATAAATACAATGAGTCATTGTTTAATCAATAATAAAATGTCAGCGATGGCAAATTGCAAAGGATTAAAAACAAATAAAGTAACCCTGCCTTATGACATCAACATGACATCACAACCTCCAGGCATTGATTGTTTTCCTAGAACAGCACATCCACCATGTGTTTAACTGTACAGTCGACTAACAACAAAGCAGGTGTGTATAATAAAGTGAACTTTCAAACTTCCAAAATACCCCAGGAAGTATAATATCAGGCTAGCTTGTGTCTTTTACGTACACGTAGAAATACGCCACAGATAGTAGAAAACGATACACGGATTACATGGAATAAAGACAGAGTGTGAAACAAATGCAAAAAACATGTTTTATATATATTTATGATTAACCATGTGCACAGTAATTCTTTCACTTGTACTTGTATTATTACGCTGCTTCCAGTTCACAGCACTCTGGTCGACTCCTGCTGTTTTTTTCAGTTCAGTTAGTTTATAAATAAACTCAACTTGGTTTAGATTGAATAGAAGCATAGATTGAAACGTCAGAGCGGCACAACAGAACAACTATTGCTTTCTCGTCTATTGCCAACTTCTCGAACACTGCGTTCGGTAGCTAGCAGTAACTCCTTGTGTATATATCAAAGTAATAATAATAATAAAAATCTGACAATCAATTAGTGAAATGAAGGCATCTTGAAAATCCCATTTCAATCCATAAACAAAGTGATTGCATATGAATAAACAAAGTCATTACCTACATCGTCAGATTAGAATCAAATGAAGTAAAGTTTGTCAAAAAAAAAACCAAATCAGCATGTCAGTTACAGCGAATTAATGAGCGAATGAGCAAATAAAATGAAAATAAAATGAGTGAATAAAATCTCAAAGAATGAAGGCCAAGAAAAGGCTGAACACATGCTATTTACATGAAGAATGCCCATGGTCATTTGTGGTACAAGCATGGCATTTGGAAAAATTATAGCATTGATCGACATTTTTCTCCAGTTCAAAGCAAATTCCCGTAAGGTGAAAGCTACACGAAGGCAAAATAACCAACTTATCCAAGAAAGAACATCAACACAGTTTGGGATGGTAAAAGAAGGAAGTAGTGTCTGCGAGTGTGCAGGAAGTGGTGCCAGCGGCGGTACAGAAAGTGATATCTGTGACAGTAAAGGAAATGGTGTCTGTGATGGTAAAGGAAGTGGTGTTCGTGACGGTAAAGGAGGTGGTGTCTGTGATGGTAAAGGAAGTGGTGTCTGTGACGGTAAAGGAGGTGGTGTCTGTGATGGTACCGGAAGTGGTGTCTGTGATGGTAAAGGAGGTGGTGTCTGTGACGGTAAAGGAGATGGTGTCCGTGATGGTAAAGGAGGTGGTGTCTGTGATGGTACCGGAAGTGGTGTCTGTGACGGTAAAGGAGGTGGTGTCTGTGACGGTAAAGGAGATGGTGTCTGTGATGGTAAAGGAGGTGGTGTCTGTGATGGTACCGGAAGTGGTGTCTGTGACCGTAAAGGAGGTGGTGTCTGTGATGGTACTGGAAGTGGTGTCTGTGACCGTAAAGAAGGTGGTGTCTGTGACGGTAAAGGAGGTGGTGTCTGTGATGGTACCGGAAGTGGTGTCTGTGACCGTAAAGAAGGTGGTGTCTGTGACGGTAAAGGAGGTGGTGTCCTATGGATAGATGGATAGATGGATAGATAAGTGGATGGATAGATGGATAGATAGATAGATACTAAAGAATAATTGAAAGGATATTAAATTTTCCCGACCTGCTTGTGCTTGTGTGTTTGTTTTAAATTTGTTAATGAATGTGAATAATTTGAGACTCGGTTATCATACACTAATTTCAATTCTCTTATATGCAGTGCACTCGCATGAAATCAGATAACGTGATCATGTTTGAATATATAATGAATGAGCTTTTCATTTAGGAAGCGCAAATCGAATCCGTGGACAGCTAAAAGGCATTCAGCAACGTGTGTGTGTGTGTGAGATCAGTCTGTAACTGCATTCAAATCCATCTTTGTTTGGTCTTTAACTGACGAATCAAATCAAATCAAAGTGCGATCACAGCAAGGTGGCGTGTGACGAAACATCCCTCGCTTAATCTCCTCCCTGTATGAAGACAGAAAGATGATTAACAGCTTGTTCTTTCCACATTGCTCTATTAGTCCGTAACGTTTACAAAATCAAATGTGTTGAAAGGGCTGGAATAAGTTCAGGACGGTTTATATACAGTAACATGATGTACATCCAGACTCCTGGAAGCAGCAAGAACAGAGACGAAAACTTAATAATGAAAATCAGTTTTTCAAAAAAAGAGTTTAACTTTCCCAGAGATCATGAAGTCATATATTATAAATCACACATACTTACATTTATTATCCTTGAGAGCAGACCGACGTTGACATGCTTAACAAAATGTGCCAAAGTTCATACTGCAGCGCGTCAGAACACATGCTCTCAGTGCTGCGAGTGAATGAACAGCCTCAGGTTAAACTTGTAAATCTGGTAACTGATATCTTCACTATTTATTTTCATACCAAACTGATTTCACACCCAAGATATGAATTAGATTGTAAACAGATCGCTCAATTTGATTGTATAATAATCCTAACGCTGTGGTAGACCCGAGTGCATCAGTTAAAACTGAGACATGATTTCATTTTTATATTTAAAGCGCATATGAAAGGAGTCTCCAGTGTTAGTGGATACTATAACACTATAACAGGGGTTTCTAGAGAAAGACAGAAAAAACAGGTTGTTTTAACCTTTGCTTAAGTTATAGGAAAAATGACAAGAGGCCAATTTGTTGATGAATAGAGTTGAAATAAAAAAAAGTCCACACCAAATTTCGTTTGAATTATGATGACAATTCAATATACAAAACTCTTTCAGGTTAAATTTCCTCAGAATCAGAATGCCTGTTCCTGACATATTTCTGAGAAATATGTGTGTGTGTGTGTGTGTGTGTGTGCCAACTAGTTAAACCCCTGAAATCAGACACTATTCTCTAAACTTCCTCTACTTTCCATCCATCTATTTTCTGTAGTACTTATCCTACACAGGATTATGTTCACCCTGGAGTCTATCTCAGAGGACCCGGGGCACAAGATGGGGGACATGCTTCCAAGACAAGACAAGATTCCAACCCATCATAGGACATAGTCACTCATGCACATACACACACACCCCCACACACACACTCAGGGCGGAAGTGGGAATCAGACCCCCAACGCTGGAGGTGAAACATACTAAGCACTAAGCCACCCCCTCATCTCAACTCAATCAATCTTCCTTTACTACTTTCTGCTAATCAAGCCGTTGTGAAAGAAAGTAGAAGCTGGAGTGCACTTTCTCTCACTTTCTGAGCCCTTTTAGCTGAGCTTGCAGAGCTTCATGTCAATCCAAGCTTCAATGCTTAATTATTCAAATCCTATAGCTGCTTGACATGCTGGCTGAGTGTGACCGCATGCACAGAGGCACACGCTTCACCTAACACTGGGACGCATGTGACACAGAGGAACTGGCACATTCTTTTTTACTTAAAACCTGGACATTTCTTAATCATATTCAATTAAAATATGACAGTCTTCTACACAAGTGAGCAGTTTCAACAGCACAATGAAAGAGAAAGGGACTTTTTATTATTAAACAACTGGTTTCCATCGATGCAGTCATGTGACCAGTTGCCACACGTTGTGTTCGAAAGGCTGAACGAGGTTGTGTGTTTAGTTTATTCAGATTTTGTTCGTCATCGGTTCACAAGTTCACTAGCATTCATCATACAGTGTATCCCATCTCACAATGCTGTCATATAACTCTCTTCTTGTAGCATGAAACATTTATAAAGCCTGATAATCGACGATTGTTCTCCTATAACGGCGCCCCAGTTTGGCCGTGATTGCGGTTACGTGAGCAGAACAGCCCTGTAATAAAGCTCTTCACTGACGTTCGTTTTCTTCGGCTGGCCTCCATGCGTGCCCGTTGCGCTGCCTGTTTCAAATCGGTGGGTAGGGTGGGGGAGGCTTGTTGGGGGCGTCATCAGACACTGAGAAAGGAAAATGTTGCCATACTGGGGATTTGATGACTGCTAATGGCAACCAGAGGACAAAATAAACAAGGCTTCAGTCGTCTTGTGCTTGGTTTGTTGGGAAAGCTACAAATACGTTCGTATCTTCACATAGGAAGTGAAGCAGACCATCATGGACCACCAAACAAACCGCTTTGGAGAAAAATTGAAACAAGGGATCCCCCGTTTAGGGGTGAAACACACACTATAAATAGATACATATCTAAACGCATTCCAGTGAAATAAAAGAAAAAAAAACATGGACGCCCTGAGCAACCAGAGTCATTAGAGAGAAACAGAGGAAACTCTGAAACTAACTTTACTCACTGATACTACAGTCAATCGTGAAAGCATGTGATCTTCCACGGATATCAGATCAACAGAAAATGTTAAACGTACTACAATAAGTGGCGTGAACCATCACAAGCGAAGCTTCGAGCTGCAGACTGGCATGAACATCAAAATCAAGAGCTAATCCTAAACCTAAGAGCCCTTCTAGCAATTAACACCAGATGAGCAGACGATCGCTGCTTCATCTGGGGGTTTATTAGAGCAGCTACTAAAGCACTGAAAATGAGCAGCACGCGAACAAAGAGAAGTGAACGGGACAGAGTGTGGACTGCAGAGTTCAAGCCAAGGCCACTAGACCGGTTTTCACCGTGAACAGACGCCTGCTCGACAGCTGCCCAGCACAGATCCTCTCATTGACCGGAGTGCGGAGGTGTACGAAAAATCTAACGAGTGTTTTTATTGTAGTGTTTCAGTTAATCATGAACATCAGGATCTAAACAAGAGTGTTTTGCTGTTGCTTTACAAACACAAGATGCTTACTGTTTTCTCTGTTGTTATGACAACCTCGCCAATTCAGCCCACACTAATTGATCATTTTCCACTGTGCTGCAGGAGTCCATTATGTCTCTGAGTGTGTGTGTGTGTGTGTGGGGAGTGTGAGTGAGAGAGAGAGAGAGAGAGAGAGAGAGAGAGAATGAGAGAATGAGACAGAGAGAGAGAGAGAGAGAGAGAGAGAGAGAGAGAGAGAGAGAGAGAGAGCTGCAGAAAGTAAAAGATAGTAAAAAAGTTCTTCTGGTGCAGCAAAGATTGAGGTTGAAGGTGAAATCTGTAAGATAAGGCACATTGTGCATGCTTGCAGGATGATGTGCTCAATACGCTCGCTGAGATTGTCATAATGTTTGGCTCATGTCAAGAAACACTTCTGGGAAATAATGAGCTGAAGCCCAGAAATGTTCACCGGAAATTTTTGTTGTTGTTCTTTGCAGGTATCTTTGTACATGTACATGTACATGAAGGAAATACAGCTGTATAAAACAGTGTGCTTTTATTGTGCATTTTGTGTAGTGTCTATGTGTATGTGTGTCTGTGTAGTGGGGAGGGAGAGAGAGAGAGAGAGAGAGAGAGAGAGAGAGAGAGAGAGAGAGAGAGAGAGAGAGCGAGAGAGAGAAAGAGAGCGAGAGCGAGAGAGAGAATGAAACATCACAGATGATCCACCAGCAAAACAAAATTGTCCAGAGCGACTTACCTTTTCATCTCATTTTTGATACAACTGAGCATTTTTGGGGTCCAGTAGTTGCAGCTTGGTGGACCTGGGATTCGAACACACAACCTTCCGATCAGTAGTCCAATGCCTTAACCACTAAGCTACCACATCCCCTATACAAAACAATTCTGAAACATCTACAGCACAAAGAATAAAAGAATAAAAAGAATAAAAGAGAGGAAAATAATCATTAGGAGTGTGGTGTGATAAAGTGTAGTTAATTATAATAAGTGTTTTATTCGTTCCTCTTAGCCAGCAGCAACTTTGTACTAATTAAATAATATCACGTTTTATCCATTTGCGGTTACATTTAATGGTAAGGAAACAAGTTAGTTCCTGTAAGCAGTTATTAAATATTAAAATATATATATAAACATCTTTATTATATCAGAATTTTCTCTCTCTCAATGTCCAGAGAGTTTTCTGTAAATGTATGAGGATAATTATCTAAACACCATTTTTACGAGGGCATTTTCTGGCATTTTTGCTTTCCTGGTTCATATAAACCAAACCAGAGTGAAACCAAACCTGACAAAAGTAAGAATTCCAAATAAATTAATAAGAAGAATAAGAAGGCTGTGTATTGATTCAGACTAAACTGCAAACTGTTTCAACACCGCAAGATGTGGGAAGCTTAAAATATTCTCAGGACAGATTTTAGTAGGTTTGCTACCAAATTTTTTTTCAGCACGGCGAAATTCTTTAGCCACACGCATCTTGTCCACTCGAGCGTAGGCTAATTG
Source organism: Hemibagrus guttatus (assembly GCA_033459395.1). Taxonomy (NCBI): domain Eukaryota; kingdom Metazoa; phylum Chordata; class Actinopteri; order Siluriformes; family Bagridae; genus Hemibagrus; species Hemibagrus guttatus. The sequence goes on along the minus strand of JAUCMX010000017.1, from coordinate 10,597,510 downwards.
TTGGGTTTCGCTGCTGCTCGGACTCTCCGAGACGGACGGAAGGTTCCGGTCTAGTGTCACATTGTTAAAGTGCTTATTGTGAAAAGTAAACAAAAACCAAGAGGGTTTATTTGGGCACGGCTTGACACATAGGTTCGTAGCTATAACCAATTATTTTCAGCAACAACAGATCCAAAACTCCCCGTGTTCCTTTAAAGGAAAACTCCACCCTGAAACACGTTTTCAGGTATATATTTACAGGATCATTTTATCGTGAATTGTGCCAGGACTGTCATTTCTGATTTTTATACACACTCATCCTTTTATTTTTTAGCATACTGGAATTATATTTATGGAGATGAATAGATCAAAAAAGACATGTTTCTCATTCAAAAAAAAAGCATGGGCATGTAAACATTCACTATGATTGGTTGATGACATTTCTGGCATTTTATACAATACATGTATTTACAAAAAAAAAATATATATATATATATATATATATATTTTATATATATTTATGTATATATATTTACATATATATACACATAAATATGTATATACAAAAAAATAAAAATAAAATATATTTACATACATTTACAAATATATATTATATTTACATATATATATACACATAAATATATATATACATACATATATATATATATGTATATTATTTAATTTTTATTTTTTTTTGCATGTTTTTTACACTCATCTTCTTTTTCACATCCTTGTTGGTGATGTAGAACAACTCTATATATTTTATTTTTTATCATTATTGATAAATGTTTCAAAAAAAGTCATGATTTCCATTTAAAATAAGATTGGGGATGTAAACTTTAGCTCTGTATCAATTTCCACTTTTTCACGCTTTGCCTTTGAAACCACAGCTGTATTTTATTTCTGTTCAGCCTTAAAAGAGCCCGTACGTGATACGAGGACGTTATGCATTTGTTTGTATTGTTTAGTGAGAAGTTGCTTTTGGCTGCTCCCTGTTCGGGGTCGCCACAGCGGACCAACTGGTCCGCACAACAACTTGGCAAAGTTTTACGCCGGATGCCCTTCCTGCCGCAACCCTCCCATTTTTTCCGGGCTTGGGACCGGCACTGCATCCAGTGGCTGGGGTTGAGGCATTGGCTGAAATCGAACCCGGGCCTTTCGCATGATAGGCGAGAAACCTACCACTGAGCCACCAATGCCTCCTTGTTTGTATTATTTAGTAATTTTTCGTTTTGATGTGTTGCACACAAAAGCCTTGTTTCTCACTACACGTTCAATTTCACAAGCAACAAAGCTTTCACTCCTAAAATCTTTCTATGAGAATTCTGTCTAATTTATGTGTGATCCGACATTTTTGGCAATTCATCACTCTTGCAAAAATTTAACTCCTTTTCTATCATCATCTTGTTATAGAGAATTACAAAGAGAAAATAAAGCTAGCAAGTGAGTGACAGAGTGCATTCTTGCCTCTGGTGAGTGTAATTGTAGCTAGCATGTAGCTTGCTTTGTGAATCAAAGCTTGAACAGGTAAATCTTACATACTTTTTTAATTTGAATTAAAAATTATATATTGTATTGTGTTGTATGCTATACATTCCGAGATAAACTCCAAGTGCCTAGCTTGCTAGCGAGAATCAGGCAGTGTGGTACATTCTTCCTACCATAACTCGATACCATAACCTTTCCTGCTCCTTCTCGTTGTTTAATAGCACAGGCTTTTTTTTTTCACAAACCCACAGAAACAGACACAAGGACTGCACATCAGGTTGATCACAAACAGATGTCTTGTTATTACCTAAATTGCTAGCTCTTTGCCTAAAAGCAAAAGACGGACGATAGGCTTACACACCCACGCACTAAAACTAAAGCCTGAGAGATTACGCAAATTACCCGAATTGACTTAAGTGTTGCACGGCTTCTCATCCATCACATCTCACATCTCGCATCAAGAGTAATTACAACCCAGGTTTTCTTAATGTTAATACAGAATATGGATGTTATACGAATTTAAAGAAGGTCTGGATTCCAGAGCAGCTTTTATTGGCTAAGCACCACCCAAAAGAGCGTCTGACTGACATGTAAAGCAACCAATCGCAGTTCGTTTTGTTCAGTTACATTTAGAGGCGTCCCTAAAGTCCCTGACGTCTGAGACTAGTCCAGCTGTAGCACTATTGCTAAATGAACAAGGATTGTTGAAGAACCCCAAGTGAGGACGACTATATGACAGAGTGAAGCTTTTGACTCAAACATTTCCTCAGTAAATACACAAGGCATGAGTACAAGTTCTATTTTCTATACAGTTTTATATTGTGTATTTCCGACAGGCTATGGCGCAGCTCCTCGTTCTTGCCCATGCACCGAGGCTATGAAGTTATGCAACTTCTGCACTTCCTTCCAAACACAGTGGTGGACAAATTACTAGTCCGGATGAGCAAATTTCATGTCTGGACTATTTGTTTTGTTTTGTGTTCATGGTTGACCAGAAGGAAAGTATGAGTTCAAACATCAAACAAAAGCGCTTTCCCTGTACTGTACAGACGGCTATAATTTCTTCTTCTTTAAAAATGGGTGCACTGTGGTGTCGTGACTGCAAATTTAGCATGGAGCAACACCCTTCAGGACATGCTGCTATGTGAAAATAATTAACGACAAGGTTGTGTGAGATGAAGCCTCACCTACTACCAGATTTGATTATTTTTTCCAAAGCCAGAACATATTGACATGTTAAATTCTTCTCATATCACAGCCATTTGCAAAAATAGAAAGAAAATTTACTTTTTATCCATTTCTAATTACATTTGGATAGCGTTACACTGATGTTGGACCAAATACTCATCAAACCCCAGAAACCAAAAAATCAGAAACTTCTCCATCTTGGTGGAAAAGAAAATGCACTGACACTGGAGACTCCTTCCTTATCTTCTTCCATCAACAATATGGTGTGTTAGTCATACATGAGCATTGTATAAGGTCACAACAAAAATTATCATGTATTACAACATGCATATTAATATAAACGTACTGATTTTGGTCACATGGCGTAGACAAGGCTTTGACCTTTAACCGAACACAAACCCTGAATCATCTCGAGGGAATAGCGCTTGTGACAAAGCTGAAGGACATGTTGGATCACTGTATAAATGTCAGTGATCCATGAATGTATCGAGGTGTGTAGCACAGCAGCATCAGTTGGTGGTGCTTTGGTCCTTAAACAGGAAGTGGGGTGTCTTAGTAAATATTGCGGCTTTGCTCAGTTTCGCTTGGCCAGGCTAACGCGAGGAAGCAGATGTCCGATTGTGTGGGAGGTGAGAGTGTGTGTGTGAGAAAAAGTGTTTGTTTGTGGTTTGGCCTGGACAGCTGTTGGTTCCGAATGCCATTACTTCATTGGTGTTTGTTTTATTTCTCTCTCTCTCCCTCTCTCTCTCTCTCTCTCTCTCATACATACACACACACTCTTGTTTTCAAGCTGGTCTTCTCTCTCTGGAGACAGTGTGCCCCATCTCAGGAAACAGAAGGAGAGAGAGAGTGCTAATGAAGAGTCTTCACTCACTCACTCACTCACTGCCAATGAACATGATCAGAGATGGGAAGGAAAAGACAGACAGGATGAGAGAAAGATTTGCAGATGGCGTTTATACCAACCAACATCCAACCCCACTCCCGCCCCACACAAAAATGATCAACTAAAAACATGTCTATGTTTAATTTCAGCTGACTCCTCCCATGTGTGAACACAAGCGGGACGAAGAGGATGAGCTGCAGGACGCTGAATAATGCAGAACAGATCAGATGCATTACCTTTATTTAAACATGTGACATGCGAGACAAATCAGAGTGATAGAGAGAAACCTTCAGCCGGGCCTTAATCAGAGTACAATTAATGAATACTGGAGCGAATACTAGACTGAACACTTTACTAAACACTGTAATGAACACTATATTAAGTACTGGACTAAATACTGGTCTGAACACTATACTGAATACTGAACTAAATACTGGACTGAACACTGTACTGAACACTGTAATAAACACTATATTGAGTACTGAACTAAATACTGGACTGAACACTACTGAATACTGGACTGAACACTTTAATGAACTCTATATTGAATACTGGACTGAACACTTTAATGAACTCTATATTGAATACTGGACTGAACACTTTAATGAACTCTATATTGAATACTGGACTGAACATGGTGATGAACACTGGACTTAACACTGGACTAAATACTGAACCGAACACTGTAATGAGCACTGTGCTGAACACTGTAATGAATACTGGACTGAACACTGTAATGAGCACTGTGCTGAACACTGTACTGAATACTGGACTGAACACTGTAATGAGCACTGTGCTGAACACTGTACTGAATACTGGACTGAACACATTTACATTTCTGGCATTTGGCAGACGCTCTTATCCAGAGCAACGTACAAAAGTGCTTTAGTTCTCAGTCACTGAATACATTAACACTGGTTCAATAAGACACAAACTTGGGATACCATTAGCCTAACACTGAGTTGGGGTTTTTTTTTGTTTTTTTAAACTTTGCAACATAGTACGTAAACTGGAAAAAATAAGAGCTAGTTTAAGTACTTCAGGAAGAGGGAAGTCTTCAGTTGCCGTTTGAAGACAGTCAGAGACTCGGCCGTACGGATACCTAGGGGAAGTTCGTTCCACCACCTCGGTGCCAGAACAGAGAAGAGTCTAGATGTATACCTACCTTTTTCCCTGAGAGATGGTGGGACCAGTCAAGCAGTGTTAGTGGATCTGAGTAAGCGAGGTGCAGTGCGAGAAGTGACAAGAGCTTTGAAATAAGATGGCGCTGGTCCATTCTTGGCTTTGTAGGCAAGCATTAGTGTTTTGAATCTGATGCGCGCAGCTACCAGAAGCCAGTGGAGGGAACGCAGCAGTGGGGTGGTGTGGGAGAACTTTGGCAGGTTGAAAACAAGTCGTGCAGCTGCATTTTGGATCATTTGCAGTGGGCGAATTGCGTTCAGAGGTAGACCTGCCAGAAGAGAGTTGCAGTAGTCCAATCTCGAGATGACCAGAGATTGAACAAGCACCTGAGTAGCCTGTGTGGATAGAAATGGCCGAATCCTTCTGATGTTGTACAGAAGAAACCGACATGAGCGTGTCACATTAGTGACATGGGAAGAAAAGGATAGTTGATTGTCCATCGTTACCCCAAGGTTGCGAGCAGAGGCTGTAGGGGAAATCATGGAGTTGCTCAGAGATATCGCGAGGTCTTGGGCTGGGGATGGATCACCTGGGATGATCAGCAGCTCGGTTTTGCTGGGATTGAGTTTCAGCTGATGAGCAGTCATCCAAGATGAAATGTCCACCAGACACGCTGAGATCCGAGCAGAAGCCGTGGTATCTGAGGGAGGGAAGGAGAAGATAAGTTGGGTGTCATCGGCATAGCAGTGGTATGAAAAGCCATGTGAGGATATAACTTTGCCAAGAGAGTGAGTATAGAGGGAGAAAAGGAGAAGACCAAGTACTGAGCCTTGCGGGACACCAGTAGAGAGTCTGTGTGGAGCAGATGTCAATCCCTTCCATGTTACCTGATATGAGCGACCATCCAGGTAGGAAGCAAACCATTCCCATGCTGTTCCACAAATTCCAAGACTCCTGAGTGTGGACAAGAGAGTCTTGTGGTTTACTGTGTCAAATGCTGCAGACAGGTCGAGGAGGATGAGGACCGATGACAGTTTGGCTGATCTAGCAGCATGTAGTTTCTCAGTGACTGCCAAAAGGGCAGTCTCTGTGGAATGTGCTGCTTTGAAGCCAGACTGGTTGGGGTCATGGAGGTTATTCTGCATGAGATAGTCAGACAGCTGATTACAAACAACGCATTCAAGAATTTTTGAAAGGAATGAGAGAAGTGATACCGGTCTGTAGTTGCTGATGTCTGAGGGATCCAGAGCAGGTTTCTTCAGGATGGGGATGACCCTGGCTTTCTTAAAGGCAGTTGGAACATGACCAGACATTAAGGATCCATTGATGACTGTGGTGATGAAGGGTAGGTCAGGTGAGATGGTCTGGAGCATAGCTGAAAGGATTGGATCCAGTGGGCAGGTGGTAGGATTGCAGGACCGGGTAATTTGCAAAACCTCTTCTGATGCTACAGTTGAGAGCTGCGTCAGTGAAGGAGTAGCAGAGTGCTGACTGTGTGATGTAGGTGAAGTTGGGAGAGACGTGAAGGTCTGGCAGATCCTCTCAATCTTCTCTGTGTAAAAAATGTCAAAATCTTCGGCGGTCAGGGAGGATGGAGAAGGTGGAGCCGGAGGGTTGAGTAGTGACGAGAAGATGTTGTGGAGCTTTCGGGGTTTCAAGCTTTTCATTGTAGAAGGAGGTCTTGGCAGAAGTCACGTCCAAGGAGAATTTGGACAGGAGCGTGCGATAAGAGATGAGGTCTGTGTCGAGTTTAGATTTCTTCCACTTCCTCGCTGCTGATCGTAGTTCTCTCCAATTGCTGCAAAGCATGTCTGACAACCAAGGAGCAGGAGAAGAATTCTTCCTGCATATAGTACACAAAGGGCAGAGAAGGTCCATGGTTGAGGAAAGGGAAGAAAGCAGAGTGTCAGTAGCTGAGTCCAGGGGAAGGGAGGAGAAGGATTCATGGTCAGGAAGAGATGAAAGCGTGCAGGAAGCTACAGAGGAAGGAGAGATAGAGTGGAGGTTTCGGCGGGTGAGAGAGAGGTGCTGGGAGTTACGTTTAGGCAGAACAGGGAGAGTGATAGAGAAGGATACCAGGTGATGATCGGAGATATGAAGTGGGGTAACAGTCATGTCTGTAGCTGGAGAAGGATGAGTGAAGACTAGATCCAGGACATTTCCTTCCTTGTGTGTGGGAGGGCAGCTGTTGAAGGACAAGGAGAATGAATTCAGAAGAGCCAGAAGGCCAGAAGAGTGAAGCTTGTCAGATGGGAGGTTGAAATCTCCAAGAACTGTCAGAGGGGTGCTGTCAGAAGGGAAGACACTGAGGAGTGTGTCCATTTCATCCAAGAAGTTACCTAGGGGACCAGGGGGGCGGTAGATGACAATGATGAAGAGGTTGATCGGAGAGGTAACTGAAACTGCATGGAATTCAAAAGAAGAGATGGTTAGATGAGACAAGGGGAGAGGTGAGGAACACCATCTCCGTGACAACAGCAGACCTGTACCACCACCCCTGCCTGATTCTCGTGGTGAGTGAGAGAAAGTATAGGCAGAGGATAGAGCAGCCGGTGTAGTAGTGTTCTGTGGTGGTATCCAGGTCTCAGTTAGTGCCAGAAAATCAAAGGAATAGTGGGAGGCTAAAGCTGAGATGAAGTCAGCCTTCCTTACAGCAGACTGGTAGTTCCAGAGCCCACCTACCACCATTGTTTGAGACTGAGACAACAAGGGAGGGTAGATGAGGTTGCTGGAAACATGACCTCTGCTTCGTGGATGAGAATGCCTGCATCTGTAAGAGGTAACAACAGAAATCGGTTTGAGGCACATGTCTGTGGTCTTGTCAAAGTATGAAAAATGAGACTAAGGATGTAAGAGAACAAGAAAAAAAAAAAGACAATATACTTATTATTTAAGTGAGTAACAGGTATTGACAAGGCAAACTGCAAACTGCTACAGACACAAGTGTCTGTAGCGGAGAACCTTCAATATAAATTAGTTAGCCCTGCCCACAATTCACACCTTAAGGGAGACCGAAACTATTCTTGATTAATCACCTGAGACAACTAGGAAGCAAAGATCAACAAGCTATACAATAACAGTTCAAATAACTACTCTAGAACCAACCACGTTAAACAAATAGTACACAAAAGTCGGAATCTTACCTTACCAGATGGGAATAGATTCAAATGAAGAGTTAAAGCACACTGTGATGAGCACTGTGCTGAACACTGTACTGAATACTGGACTGAACACTGTAATGAGCACTGTGCTGAACACTGTACTGAACACTGTAATGAGCACTGTGCTGAACACTGTACGGAATACTGGACTGAATATTCAAATGATTTACAGTCTGTACTGAACAAGTGCACTGAATACTGAACTGTTATCAGGTGTGTACTGAATTGTTTTTAGGTTCTGTCCTCAGTGTTATATTTGTCTTAATTCTGTACTGAATACTATACTGATTTAGTTTCTATACTGAATACTGAACTTATTTTAAGATTTTATTTTATTGAACTTTATTTTGAGATCCCATTATTGACCACAAGGAGAAATTTTGTTTCTGTATTTTTGTTCCATTCTATTATATTGAATACAGTATTGATTTATTTCTATTATACTGGATACTGTATTGATTGAATTTTTATACTGACTAGAGTACTGATTAAGTTTCTATACTAAATATTGAACTTATTTAAAGATCCCACTTTATTGATCCTGATGGGAAATTTCTGGATCTATACTAAATGCTGGAACAATTTAGGTTCTATACCTAATTATTGGTTCTGTCCTGATTACTGTACTGATTAAGCTCTGTACTGTAATAGAGCTGTGCAATGTGATAGGGTAATAAAATCTGAACTATATACGATCTATAATATTTGAAATATTGTGCAAAATAATTTCACAATACACTTTTCTGAGACAGTATGGATAATTTTTAAGAATTACAAACTGACTGAAAGCAGCTATATTGCTGTTCAAACTGTATTCTGAATGATAAAACTCAGTACTTTCACTCCATTTTACTTTTAGACATTAGATGAGGTTTTTACAGTATTTTTCTTCACTGTCTGATGATTCATAAGGAAAAATTATACCTGCATAACCATGACCCAAGCATCCCACAGTCTGCACTTACCGCTTCCCTCAACTGCAAAATGAGGAAAGTGTGTGTGTGTGTGTGTGTGTGTGTGTGTGTGTGTGTGTGTGTGTGTGTGTGTGTGTTGATGTTAAACCAGGAACACTGATGGTACTTCTTTTAAAGACTATAATTATTTGTTGAAATATTCTGAAAGAGCTCTCCAAAAAAGCAAAAGTAGAAAGCAGCTGTACTGTCTGAAAACCGTCTTTTCAGAAATGTCTTCTGGAGTAATGATACAGAAGAAACACATTTTTATATTCTTAACATACTGAATAATATCATTACTGTCACACAATTAAACATTAAAAAAAATTAACCTTTAACATTTTAACAAAAAGCTGGTTTGAGATAAACCTGACGGCAGCACTAGGCATGGCACTGAGAGATGCCATTTTGTGTCTACAGACACTTTCCACTGACTGTGTAAAGGTCGTCTTGTTTTCTCCCTGATCGCTCAATCAACAAGATCCGCAGAGCTTATAGGTCAGATCACGAAGGTTAAACCGATAAGCTGATATGTACTTTGCTGTACCTTAAACTACATTAACAGCCATTAGGAGAGGTGCGTTAACACTTTCTCACATCAGCCACAAAGCTGATCCATGGCCAACACCAGAAACTCCAAAGAGCTCTCTTCCTTCTCCTGCGGTCACATCTAAAGGTGATAACTTTGGCACTTTCGCTGTGGCTTTGGCTCCGGCTCTCGTAGCCTGAGGGACATGAGATTAACAGCCTGGTTCTTAATGCAATTGTTGTTGTTTTTTTGTTGTTGTTTTTTTTGTTTGCAATCGCTTGGTGTTGCAAATTGCTTCATTAAGCGAGCCCCCTCTGTGCTTTATTGTTTAACTGCCCTGCACTGTGTGAGCTTTCCTGGGAAAAACTGTACGCGCTGACTGGTGTGTAACCAGAGTTAGGAAATAGGTCGAGTAAAACAACACTGCATCGATTAAATATTGCAGGAATCATTCATGACTGCAGCAAGCAGAATTGTGATGACCAAGTTTACGCAGGTAAAGCATTTATTTAAAGTGTTAAATATTCTCTATAAGCCTTTTTCACGTACCATGTCATAATACTATTTGAAATCGGACTGGGGGAAAAAAACTCTTCATCTCTATGTAGATTAAAAATTCGAAACATCAGGTGATTGACATTTTGGCAGTAGAGACTGGATCAGCATGGACACTCTGAAGAGTCTGCGGCTACACTGTGTGTCCCATCAGAGCCAGCAGGAACACTTTCAACAATCTGTCCTACAGTAGGGATCCGATCTGTGGGATCAGATCAGACGGCTAGCCTTCGCTCCCCACACACAGGCTTTGGTGTCAGTGACCCTGTCGCAGTTGTGCTTCTTTGGACAACTTTAGGAACATACTAACCACTGCGTAACGTGAACACCTCACAGGACCCGCTGTTTCCATTATAACAATATTTTGTATAATTAATATAGGATTCTTAATAATACAACTTTGACTTCAGTAAAAAAGGAAAAAGAATAAATCTAAGAATATATATTTACATTATTTAAAGTATACAAATGTATACATTTATAAATTAAATTTATAATACCAATATTTCTAAATATTGGTAAATTCATACATTTCATATATTTAAGATACATTTTAAACATTATAAAAATATATTTAATTTTTTTTTTACATAGATTTAAGATACATTTTAGAAATTTCGTTTAATTATTTGAGATTGTATTATACAAGTTTTATTTATATATATATATATATATATATATATATATATATATATATATATATATATATATATATATATATATATATATATATATAAGACATTTTAGAATCTTAAAAAATTATTTATATACATTTTAGAATGTTCTATTTTAATACATTTAAGATTTTTTTAAAATTTAATATATTTAGGATACATTTTAGTTTATTTTTTTTAATATATTTAAAAAGAAAAAATAACATTTTATTATAGAATGGAAAACTTACATTTGGGAAAAAATAATACATTTGTAAGAAATAAAGGGCAAAATCTTTGTAATTTATTTAATTACATTGTATTTCATTCATTTAAATATAAGTTTTAATATAAAGTGTTATATTCAGATGGGTTGCACAAGATCCTGGTATTTATAGTATTTTGAGGATGAACCTAATTAAAGTAACCTAATGACAAAATCTACACTGATCGTGGCTTTAACATAGTTTTGTTTCATTTTTTTTCAACTCAACGCTCAAGAGTGTCAGCAACTGGTGAATCATCTACAAGTCTCTGAGCTTTAGATGAAACACAGCTAGTAAGAATTGTCTATCATTCAAAGCACCAGGAAGTGTTATAATGTTAAACATGTTTCAGGGCATTCCGGACTAAACTTTTAAAGCCATCAAGTGAGGAGAAAGACAAATTAATTCACTATCCTTTCACTGAAACGTCGCTCAGATAAATGCTGTGAGGAACAGATCGAGTTTGGCAGAAATGGATGAGGGGGAGGAAGATGTGTGATGGTGTGTGGTACTGTCTGTCTGCATCCTTTAGCTGTCTCACCTTCAGAACCAGAGTTAGTGTGAATTAGTGTGAGTTAGTGTGTGTGCGTGTGTGTGTGTGTGAGAGAGAGAGAGCGGGGGGGGGGCATCCATGATTAAAATAAGAGCTGGGGAATTCTGCGTCATTTTATTACCAGGCGCAAAAAGACAGACGGCAACCCAAGTAGTAAAACACAATGACAAAGACGAATAGGAATGCATGCTCAGAGAAAAGAGAGAGAGTGTGAGAGAGAGAGAGAGAGAGAGAGAGAGAGAGAGAGAGAGAGAGAGAGAGAGAGAGAGAGAGAGAGAACAGACTGAGACAGAAAAACAATAATAAATTAAGGGAAAATGTCGCAGAAAGGGTGGAGAACATGTGGGACTGGTGCCCTGGAGAGGAAAAGATGATGCAGGAGCAAGGTGGAAAGACAGACAGAGAGGCATGAAAGGTGGGGCAGAAAGATGGACAGAGAGAGAGATAGAGAGAGATGGGAAGAAAGTAACAGAGGGACAGAGAGAAGGTGAGAGAAGGATAAAAGATGGGTATAGAGAAAGGAAGACTGTGAAAGTGATACAGAGAGAAAAAAAGATGTGGAGACTGAGACAAAGAGAGCGAGAAAAATTGAGAGGGAGAAAGAGAATGAGCCAGAAATACAGAGAAAGAAAGGCAGAGGGGGATCTGTGCAAAAGAGGAGAGGAAAAGAGAGGACAGGAGAAGAGTAGAAACTTGTAAACTGGCCAACATGCTCCATCATGTACACAGCACCACCCTGCTCTAAACCTCCAGTGGATTCCATAAGACTCAGCAGCTCCTCTGCAGAATAAAAGGGGTGTGTGTCTGAGTGTGTGTGTGGTGTGTGTGTCTAAGTGTGTGTGGCATGCGTCTGAGTGTGTGTGGGGTGTGTGTCTGAGTGTGTGTGTGTGTATCCAAGTGTGTGTCTGAGTGTGTGGTGTGAAAGTGTGTGTGAGAGAGAGAAAGAGAGAGAGAGAGAGAGAGAGAGAGCGAGATAATAATGGAATAAGATAGACGCCTGCAGCGCAGATACAGGACGGGGAGGGGCTGAGTTTGGGGGCTCGTCACCTGCTGGCCAATCAGAGCGAAGCTGCACTGCTTGCCTTCGCCCTTCAATCCAGCCTACTCATTCTGCCACATGAATAACACCCTGGCACAGAGCCGCACACAGAGAGACAGAGAGAGAGAGAGAGAGAGAGAGAGAGAGAGAGAGAGAGAGAGAGTGGTGGAGGGAAGGAAAATGAGACATTATACAAAGAAACAGAAAATGAGGAAAGAAAGAAGGAAAGAAAGAAAGAAAGACAGAAAGAAAGAAAGAAAGAAAGAAAGAAAGAAGGAAAGAAAGAAAGAAAGAAAGAAAGAAAGAAAGAAAGAAAGAAAGAAAGAAAGAAAGAAAGAAAGAAAGAAAGCTTTAAAATGAATGAGAAATTAATTATTTTAAAGAGAGAGAGAGGAAGAATGAGGGAGTAAAGAAAAAAAAGAAAAAAAAGGAATAGAACAGAAAAGGAACCATGAGATGCAGGGGTAGAGGCAGACGGAAAGAATGAGATAAGAGAAAGAGGAGTGAAGAAAAGGACAGAGGACAATGTTAAAGAGCAAAGAAAATTAAGATAAAGTCAATGCAGAGAAATAATAAGGGACGATAAAGAAAAACAAGAGAGGAAAAAAGAGGTAAGAAAGAAATGAAGACTTAAGTGAAACCACAGACAGATCGAGGGAGAGAGAGAGAAAGACAGAGAGAAAAAGAGAGAGAGGGCTGTCTCGCTCTCGTCCGCACGATGAACTCTGGCTTTAAAGTTGTCTGGCTTTAAAGTTGGGAAGCGTCTACAGAACACCTGCAGCAGCGAGGACACACACAGCGGGGAGACTCTCCTCCTCAAGCACTACTCCACATCTAACATCTCACAGCAACATAAAAACAACTTCATCTCAATCACTGCGACAGGAGAAAAAAATCACAACCATAAAAACACACAAAAAAACAACCATTTCACACTGGGGACGTTCAGCACGGTTGTATCCTGCTAAATCAGTACAAAATACACAATTTATTACAACAACAATATGCATCATGAACAGCAGAAAAAAAAAAACAGTCCAGTCGGGACAGAGTGCGTAAACTGGTGTGTGTACCCATGTTCCAGCAGACCACACACTGCGTTAATACTGACTACTGATCCGTGGCTCCACTCGTCCTTTAAACAGTGTTCAACTCTGGCCACTTTTAGCAAGGATTCATTCAAACCCTCACCCGGCGTGCGTTCAAACCGAGGTGTTTTTTCCGTTTGATTCATGGCACAAAAATGCTGTGGTTCCTGACAACTCCCTAACTGGTTTCGTTTTCATGTGAAATGCCCATCTTGTGTCCAACAAAATTACTAACTTATTTCAAACTGATGACTATGTAGCCATTAAATCTGATGCTTTGTGACTCATCTTACTGTAAAAGCCTTTTTTTGGGGGAAAAATTTACGGAAACATGCCTGTTCTTATGTGTGTACCTTATAAAAGATGCGCTAAGGACTTAGCTAAGGACGAGTAAAGCATAAAGCTGCTGATGCAAATTATTAAAATATATTTTAAAATGAACCCCCTGTTGATGAGATTCTGTCAAATTAGATGAGCCAGACTGGTTTCCAACTCACTGGAAGGCTTTGGTGGTGAGTTGAAAAGCATCTCAGTATGCACAGCATAACCTGCGAGTTCTGTGAGCACCACTCATGCTTTACAACCATGCTGAGCTAAAAAGCATCAAATGAACGTAGCAAAGGCATCAATGTCAAGAATTCACGTTATTAGGTTTCGCCACATCTGTATGATCCACATATTTGATGTAGCACAGGCTTGATACCAGATCAAGGCTTGGGACCAACACTGGCTCGTGCAACCCAGTAGCTGGGGAATGAAGCCTGGGCAGCTGTAGTGAGAGTGCAGGATTCTAGCCACTGGAAAACACCAGGGGTTGCATCGATGCAGATACCTCAAGGATACAAACACCACTCTTTACAACCATGGAGAGCTGAAAAGTATCTCATATTACACACTTTAACCTAGGTCAGGCACTGATGCCAATACTTAAGATCTTAAGAACTTAAGAGTAGTTAACTTGGTTCACCCAAAAATTCAGGGGTTGCATCAATAGAATTATCAGTGCTATGAGCACCACTCAGTACAACCGTGATGAGCTGAAAAGCATCAACCTAGGAAGGCATTGATGTCAATACTTCAGTTCTGCAAGAAGCACCATTCCTATGAGAGTAATTTAAATAAAAATAACTAACCCCTTAACTTACTTGACCATACATGATCATTATAATCAGTAAAATGCCTCCCCAGGGATGAGATTTGAGTCCAGTGGGGCATCTTTGGGATGTTGTAGCATGACTACAGTCTAGTGAAATGGATTGATGTTCAAAAACTGTTTCTCAAAATGTGAAAGAAAGATTCAAGGACAGTCCAGATACTTCAAAAACAAACTAGATTGCAGTTACATGAAGTATAACCCTTGGACACATGTAATATTTGGCATTTGCTTTGTTGCCGTGCAGCATCCCAACTTGTGACCTCATCCCCCAAACTCAAGCTTCCTTCTTTTCTTTTTTAGCTCCATACCAACACCAAGCCTCCACTTACAAAATCCCGCAAATAGCTGCTCTTTCCATGTGGAAGCCATTAAGTCCTTTACATAAAGTCACCTACTACAGGGCATGTCTGGAGGCCCACCATCATAAAACACATTTAGGGATTTCAAGAGAAAAACCCCAAAACATTACCATCACCCCATCAGAGGAAGGAGTGAGGAGTGAGGAGCTCTGCTGGATGCTGTCGCATGCTAGGTTAATTAGTAACGGGAAGATGCAAAAGAGTCAGGCAAAACATGGTGTTATCTTGGCATCTCCGGGGAATACGGGAGGTCCTCCACGTGGAATGTTTGGATATAATGTGCTCAAATTTAAAAAAAAAAAAAAGTCTAATGAGCACATTGTAAATGCAACAGCATGTTTTGTAGCAACAGGGGCCACAAGTTTTTACACTACAACATACAGTAAACACAGTGAGATTTTAATAAACCATGCTGAGTTTAATAAAAATATTTTTTATCCAGGATCAAGTCGCACAAGCAAACCGCAAGCATAAACACCTACAGTGCAGGCCACAGACCTTTATATCTGCTGTTCTTAAAATGAGGTCTGTGAAGCAAAGCCAGGGGATCTAAGACGTTTTTAAACTTCTTACAAAGGTAGAAATCAAATTGTCAAATTGGACTAGTGTGTTCTGTGGGTGGAAAGTTCTGGAATAAGAATCTCTACAGCTCTGAGAATATGTTATCCCATCCATGCATATTCTGTAGCAATTATCCTACACAGGGTCAATGTGAACCTCGAGTATATTGCAGGGGACTTGGGGCACAAGGCAGGAGACACCCTGGATGGGGTACCAACCCAGGGCAAAAATCATGCTAAGATCAACCACAATAAGATAAATAAAGCTTGCGAGAAGAGTTCGAAAGCCATGGCTATTCGTGAGCAGGTTTTCAAGCAAGCACTCTGAGTGGGTTGGGCCAGAACTCCTCTCTCTCCCTTGTCAATCAGAATGACACTAACCGGAGAAAATCATGGCACTCTTTCAGATATTCCTCTATATATGAATAAGGCAAATAGAGAGAACATCACCATGACGATAGAAAAATGACGAATTCTCTATTCTGATTGGTCACAAGGCTCTGATTAATTTCCTATAACAGCAGCTCTGCCTGTAGCCCCATCTGAAAGGTTTGTACTAATAATTTTACATATAATAACCAATTTTTAGAGTTATATTTTTTTAGTTCTAACTTACAAAGGTACAACTTTGTCAGCTATGACATGATGTTTCGAGCAGACATTGTAAGGAGTCTCCAGTATCAGCAATTTGGAATACTTGTGCTTTACAGCAGCTATAATAACAGGAAATAGCTTGTTTCTTGATTGTTCCATAACATGTTGTAACTATAAACAGAATTAAAAAAAATAGTACAGCAGTGTGTCATTCTTTGGCAACTGTTGGCACAGTGCTATGGTATAATCAGACTAAAACACGTGCTTTGTGTTAGGACTCATCACACCGCTGCATCATTGATTATTTTCATGTTTTTATTTCTTACTTAACTGACTGTATGAGACTGACCACGTCCTGAATCACAAAATACATTTACACACAGCAGCAAACTACTTCAGTAAGAACTTACATTTTAAAAAGTCATTTTGCGTTTTTGTTTGTTTTTTTAAATATGATTCACAGCATGCACGCTCTTATTTCATTGTGAGAGCTTCAGAGAGATTAGTCAATCCAAATAATAAACGCTTGCAGCTCTTATAGAGGTCACTCGCGTGCGTGTGAAACTTCGTGTAGTCGATATAAAAGGTGTGTGACTCATAGATGTGTTTCTCTTGAGAATGAAAGCTGTTCATTTCACAGAAAATACTTATTTTATAAAAGCAAGAGATATAAGAAGAAAAGAAATAAAAATGATAGCACAAACTAATTGCTGAGTATCAAACTAATACCCAGGATTGGTGGAGCAGGACAAAGTGGTGGATGAGACATCAGAGGAAAAAAGAAAAATCTTATCCTGTAGCAAACAGTTAAAAAATTAAACCAAACAGATTGAAACTGAATTTGAATTTTTTTTTTAATTGGAAAAGTTTATATATAAATAGACCTGACTGTATATTTTCTGTTAAAATAGGTTTTTTTATTATTTTTTTTTTATATTTTACATATTATTTTTTCAAGTGAAAGCTGCATTTTTCATTAAAAAAAGTTTTTTTTGTTGTTGTTGTGTTTTTTGTTTTTCTTTTACAATATCCAATATCGCTTCTTATCAGGAAAGTAAGTGTGACATCTTTATTCTGTTTCTGTTGTGCATTCTTAAGAATTTCATCCATTTTTTCCCAACATTTTTATGTTTTTACTTCATGCTGTTATTTCAGCTTGAACTAGATCGGTACTGAAAGCCAGGAAATGTGACTCTCGACTCTTTTGTTCCATTCTCGAGTCTTAAGGCTATTCGTTTATACAAGACGGTAAAACGTTCAAATCAAATTAAATTTCCTTTCTGTACACAGCCGTTTGTTGAGGTTTATACATTGAAACAGGCTATTGAACATGTGGTGAAAGTTTGCATAAAAGACTCTAAAGAAATGAATTCCGGTTAGAAGAGGAACGGACTGATTAGAGCTAATTGCTTCCTGCTTCCAGGAAAAAGATCCGATACACATCGGGCAAGGAATTCAGATCAGAATCAGTGTTTAAATGCAGGTTAAGGAGTGTGAGTAATGCCAGCGCTGCCACATCCTCTGCTGCTCGGCCAGGGCCAGTACTGCACCCAAACCCACACTGGGTCCTGTTTACATCTGCACGCTCGCTTCACTTTTACAGCTCCAGAAATTCAAAATAGTTCACAATTTGTGTTACTGCATCGGAGTGTATGTACTGTACATACATCTGTGTGTGTTCTCAGTGCAAACTTGCAGCGATGCAAACAAGCACAGTTATATCACAGGGATCATAGGTTACTGCACGCTGCTTCACAAACAAACGCTCCATGTGCCGACCGGGTGAAACTCCTCCTTCTCTTCACAAAGCTTTAGCGAGCGATTCAAGCTGCAATCACAGCTTCATTGTCTTTGCTGCACTTCTATAAAAAGAGGCAGATTTTTTTTTTGACAGATGTGATACGCATCATGTTGTGGAGGTGAGGTGCGCTCGCAAAATGAATGCAAACAAAATAATAATAATTTTGCCGTTGATTATGTAATGTCTAGTTTTTTTTTTAAATATTTAAAACATTTTTTAAAAATAAATAGCTAACACTGAAAAGTAGAAACTAATTAAAAATCATTATAAAAATACATTTTAAAATTAAGAATAATAAAGTACAAGTTTTTTACATGAACATCTAAAGAGTTTGTAGCTTAATTATTAAAAAAATACTTCTCATAAAAGCAAAGTATACTGTGACATCATTTATTTCGACATTGATATGATATCTTCATATTATAAGCTACTTGTTTGGCGGCATGCTGTTATTGGAAAGTAATAAATGACAGTGTAGTGCTTTTACAGCCACCACTGTTTTCCAATAACAACGTCCTAAAGTGGTTTATTCCTCTTATACCACAGGAAGTTGGCAGTACAAGTCCCTGTGATCGAGCTGTTACTATAGAAACGATGACAGAACGTATGGAATACTCATATATGGAAATGTAATGAACATCTTCTGACCAATCATAATTGAGAATTCAACAGCACTGCAATATCCAGGTGATATGATCCACATGCATGTGTTTTCAGTTCCTGCCAAACTTCAGCTACTAATTTAAAACTTGAGATTTAAAAAAAGATTTAACATGTGCAAAATGTCACATTTAATACCATGCAAAATATATTTGTACATCCAAAAAAAATAAAAAGCCCCACAATGAGGTTTAACGGCATTTAACACGAGAACATCGTTTGTACTTTTAATCAGAGGAATTAAAGGCCATTAAATTTCCCAGACCATAATTAGAGCTTGATGAAGATAGCTTTAAGAGCAGGTTTACAGATTTATTCCACAAGGCTTAATTTAACGTTTTAACAAAAACGCACTGAAAAGTTGTTTCCCCTAGAAATTTATCAGCTGTGGACTAAACTGCAGGTTTGTCTTGCAATCGGTCACATGACCGGAATCGATAATGTCAGACGTGCCCTCAAGGAAGGAGATGATCTGTATCTGAGGACGTCAGAGCAAATGTCGGAGCAAACTATATAAGTGTAACTACACGTTTATATTAAAACTCAACGCTATAGAAAAGGTGAATGATAGCATCCTATAAAATCTAGTTGTAGTTCAATCAAACTTTTTTTTATATATATTTATTTTAATATATGTATATTTGCATCAGTATAAAAAAAAATATATGATTTTTATAACATTTTAATCTTTTTTTTTTTTTTAATTCTGGTGAAAAACTTTTCCACTAACTTTGGTGCATTAAAATTTTTAAAAAGGGGACTTTTTTCATCAAGGCAATGTTGAAGAAGAAAATTTTTTTTTTTTTTGGAAAGATTTCTTTAAAAATTTTATTTATTTAAGCATTTTTTAATAAATTTTTTGTATTTAATTTTATTAGTAATGTTAAAAGGTATTTAACATGTTTTATTAGACTAAAGTGTAACTACCGATACATTCATTTTTTTTTTTTTTTTTATTAAATCCTGCATCAGTTATGGATTTATGTGGTTTATTTCTAAATATCTATCAGTTACTGCAATGTTTGGTCCTTTTTTAAAATAAATAAATAAATATGTAACCAACAGTGGTTTCGACTGTAACTACATTTCACTTTAGTTTTACCATGCAACCAAACGAAATGCAATAACAACTGATTTCATTTATATTACTGAAAATTTAAAAAAAGAAAACAACAACAAAAAAACAATATTTTCAGAAACACCCAAAGCCCACACGTGCAGAAAACAAGGCTAATTTCCAAATAGCTCGTTATAGGACATCAAGTGCACTACTGAATAGTATCCAGAAGATGACTTCACACCACTGGCAGTGCACTTGGGGAAGGGATTAGGGATCCGTTTGGGATGAAGCCCCGCAGCTCTCCCCTCCCCTCCCCTCCTCTCTTCTCCTGTCCCTGTCTGCTCCTGTCCTACCTGCAGCTTCTGAACCTACTGCTCCTAGTTGCCAAAATATATCCAGGCAACTCTGTGAAAGTTTTCCAAACATATTTATAAAGAAATAAGACTTTCTTACTTGCTGTACATCACCGTTTACACATAACTCGGATTAATTAGCAAATCAAAACTAGCTAACTTGGACCTAAAAACGGTGTAGTTCTGTGCAGCACGTCCATTTTTTGTGTTTGAGATTAGTTGGACTTTTAACCTTGTCCTGTGCAACAGAAAAGCTAGCAAATCTCGACCGAAAAAGAAAAAGGAAAACTAGGACAAGTTTCTTGGCGCATTTTGTCTGTAGCGGTAATGAAACTAACGCGCTTTCTGCTCTGTTAACGGCTCAGTACCGTACTAAACAGTATACACAAACACTACGTCCATATAATCCCCGTACTATTCTATCATACTACGAAGTGCAGTAGTGTGCAAGTGTGGACATTAGCAGTGTTTATGTGTGTCAGCATGGCTAGCTGTTTAGCAGAACTGCACTGGGAGCTCCGCACACGCCAAACTCACTCGGTCAAAACGTTTCTCCATGAAAAAAACAAACTACAGCAGAATAAAAGTATACGTTACCAGGGGAGATCCGAGTTGACTTTCGAACCATCCAAATACTGGTCTTCACTTCAAAACTCAACGTTAATTCCACACAAAATGGGTGTATATACATATATAGATGTAATTTTTTTTCTCTACTCGTCAACCACCAAGGAGGTGGACATCATCGACTCGGCAATGCCCCGCCCTTCGGCTCAGCAACGCTGCATGTCTGCGTGTCCTCTCTTACCGACAGCCAATCACAAACAACCCCTGTGAATGCCCTCGTCGCGGATTGGTCCGCCAGAATGACAGCTCCATTCGGATTGGGCGAATGGAACTCCACTGACTACACCAGCATACACGTTTAGGGGTGTGTCCTGACGTCATCTGCTAGCCAGCGGAGAGGTAAACAATCCAGTCCTTATGAACTAGTGATATTATAAATATATAAATCTAAAAATAAATATATAAATAAATAGGCCACACTGGTGCTTTGCTTCCTTATAAAAACATTTGTACTTAATATAAATAATCTTAATTCATAATCGAAAAGCACAAGCTAAAAATGTAATCTAATATTTTACTTTATTTGTATATAATCTAAAATTATTCAATAATAATAATAATAATAATAATATAAAATAATAATTGTAATAATTATAAAATGTATAATGTTATATATTTCTTTCTTTCTTTTACTTTCAGTCAGGGTTACCAGGAAAATCTTTGTGTCATGTGACAAGTTATTGCACTTAGTTCCTGCAACTTAGCTTTTATTCTCATGAACTAGTTTTAGTTTTTCATTTTATTCTTTAGGTCTATTCCATGCTCTTACATGTTTCATGTTGAATTAAAAGGCAATCCAACATCAAATGTACCCACTTCAAAAAGGTTTTAAATAGAAATGGCTTATATATCTGTCTTCTGCAGATTAGTGTATTCGGATGCCCGTTGGATTCCCCAAACATTTTTTTAGTAAAAAAAAAAAGAAAAGAAAAAAGAAAGCTCTGTCCAAGCTTTAAGGTCACATTTGTATTGTTCTTCCAGGGAAAAAAAATTCCCCCACCCTGACTGCTGAGAATTTTTTTGTTATTTTTTTGAGGTTTTTTTATTTTATATATATATATATATATATATATATATATATATATATATATATATATATATATATATATATATATATGTGTGTGTGTGTGTGTGTGTGTGTGTGTATTTTAAAGATATATGGTTAAAGAACATGCAGTACAAATGCAGAAAGGCAATTTTCCCTGGAAGTTCAAGCTCTGTAAATGAATAATATGTTGCCTTGATTTCATCTTCACATTCTTATGTGGGTGGTGTAATTGGTCACATGACCAGAGACGTTTATTTCGAGAAAAAGGCAATCACAATCAGAGTTTTATTTTAAAAACAAATAGGCAGAAAAAGCAATGCACCGCTATTTATACACTGCTTTTGGATATAATTGCATATAATGGTGAAATGGTTTATTACTGATGTTTAATGATGGTAATTACACTGTTATATAATCTATATAGGCTTGAGCGTGCGAACAACAATGTCCTATTTGGCTGATAATATTGCAAATTTAACATACAAGTTGTAAAGTTATAAGATGTTTTCAAAACACTTTTTTATTCCCAGTAACATTTGGTGGTGAAGTGACTGAGGTTTCTTCTCTCCTGACTGAACAATGTGACCCCCCGGGTGGAAAAACATCCTGTGTATGGGGTGCGTCTCTAGGATCTCTGTGGACACTTACAATGCAATCGTGTTTTCTTTGCTTTTTTCCTCTATTTTTTTTGTAACAAATGCTTGTGTCATTACAGACCTATTAGGTGGTGTGTGTGTGTGTGTGTGTGTGTGTGTGTGTGTGTGTGTGTGTGTGTGTTTGTGTATGAGAAAAGAGAGAGAGAGAGAGGTTGTATTACAGTGTGCATGATGCATCTTGACTGTAATGGTGACAATTAGAGCATTGCCTGGTTGGAAACCAAAGGAAAGCAAGCTTAAATTATTGTGAAAGTCCAGCTTAACATATGCTGACTTGTGTTGTGCTGTTCAATACCCTTGACATTATGGATGTTCTAAAAAAGTATTTAAATATATCAATATTTCCACAAATATCACAATATCATTAAAACCAAAAGAGCAAACAATAATGATGCTTCTGTTACAAGACAAACACTTGTTGTGTTTGTTGCTGTCACAGCATGCAGTTAATAAAATCACTCATCTAATGCTTTATCACTTCATCTTTGCTTTGTGTGTGTGTGTGTGTGTGTGTGTGTGTGTGTGTGTGTGTGTGTGTGTGTGTGTGTGTGTTTGTGGGCTAAAAGGCTAAGTCTAGAGGAAAAGCGGTGACTGGGATGTTGAGGCAGACTGTTATCGTTCAACTCAAGCAGGAGACTCTGTCACTTGCAAAGCACGCACATGCACACACACACACACACACACACACACACACACACACACACACACACACACACAGAGAACCTATGATCAAAACACTGTGTCATACTGTAGACAAATAATCTGCCCCTGTATCATCTGTCCATCTTCCTGGGTGGTATAAATCATGTTTACAGTTGAGTGTTCGTGTTTCCTAGGTGTTTAATACGTCAGTGGAGAAAGCACCATTCGCTGGCTGTCTCTCCGTCTTCAGGCTCACCATCCTTCCGGTCGACTGGAAAAACCAACATTGTGTGCGTGTGGGAGTGAAGGGCAATGTGGGCTGCAGAACTGTTGCCGATTCTCAGTGGGTGAAAATGCAGGGCCCTGTGTAAATGCCATTGTCTATCTTTTTCATTGAATGTGTTTGATAAGTGGAAAGTGTTGGAGGGAAATTAGCACAAGCTCCATGCCGTGATTCTCTCTGCTGCCATAGATAAAAAAGGAATGACTGAAAAGAAATAAATAGACCGGAAAGTTACGGAAAGTGTTCTTTAAAAACTATCAAGAGCACATTGACCTTACTGCTTCACACCACCTGCGTCTGATTTTGCTTTATTTCTGACATATTAAATCCGGCTCAGCTGATTCAATAATATTAATAAGGGATAAAACCCTTAGGGTTGCTCATATAGGAAGTTGCTCAATGAATCATTATTTTCCTTCAGCACATCCTGAAGTGTTTCATTCTCCTTTAATGTTTAGAACAGCCACGAAGCAATATGATACCTGTTATGACTTATAACTGTTATAGTGGTTATATTCTGTCATTTACTGACACCCCTTTTTCTCTGAATCTGTTTCTCTGTCTAAAAAGGAAGCTCGTCATACTGGTGTGAAAGGAATTGCACACTATCTGAAATTACCTCAGAAAAATAGAATGCAGATCACAGCATAAGAAAAGAGGGTTACAGGGAAATCAAGACAGAGGAGAACAGCAAGAATGGTTCCATCTGAAAGTAAGGCTATGATAAGTCAAACAACTACACTTTACAGACACAGTGAGCAGAAAAGCATCTCAATATGCAAAACATGTCAAACTTGTGTAGGTGATGGGCTACAACAACAGAAGACAACATCAGGTTCCACTCCTGTCAGCTAAGAACAAAACTTTGAGGCTACTTTATACAAACCGGACAGTTTTAATTGTATGAATGAACAGGTGTACAGGTGTTCCTAAAAAAGTGATCAGTGTAAATAAGCGTATGTTCCTCTGAGACACTTTAGATTGTAGAAAGCTTCAACCCATGACATGTACAGCATAGTGTTAATGCTATTTTTTAATCATACATTGTTCTTCCCCTTGTAAATTGGTCTTTTTCTGGCCTTCATTTGCATTTACTTGATTGGTTCTTATGGTTTATGTTGTATTAACATCAAACATAAGATTTGTAAATGTTAAATATTGGATCAGTTTATTCTGTTTGATCTATTTATTTATTTATTTATTTATTTGTATCTTTTATGGTGACCGTAACAACCTAAAATGGAAAATGTAGTTAAACATAATGTCTGTATTTGCCCCACAATTCTTTTCAGTACAAGGTCTTTCCACTTACTCTTGCATTTCCTGGTTGTCTTTCTCCGACACATTTTCCTGTTGGATTAAATGGGTCTTGTGCCAAAAAAATCCTGCTGCATCAGTGGTTTGAGAAAGTTCTTTAGTTTTCACATGAAGTCTTACAAAGTGCTGGACTGTCACCTAAAATCAATGCAAGTTTAAGTGGTGTCAATACACCTGGCATCATCCCAAGTCTTGTAATTGTTTTAGATGTTGTTTACTTGTTCGTTTCTCCTCGTCTAGAGAGGAGATTCCCCTTGATCCTTGCTGGGAAGGTAACCTAAGTCATACATTATTCATAATGAACAGATAGTTCTAATGTTCTCATATAAAAATAGATAAGATATGAAGATATGAAAGAGATAAGATATGAAAATAGAAGGTGACAATTTGTGGGGGGTCAAAATAGGTAAATAATTTGCTTATATTTTTGTAAATTGCAAGCAACTCAATTTATTTATATATCATGGGCTGGTCAAAGCAAAAACAATAATTGCACAAGCAGGATTTTTAAAAATTCCACGCAATTGAGAACAATTAGGAGGTAGAGTGAGGTACTGAGGTTGAGGAACTGTCAGACTTAGAATTCACACACAATACTGACACTGTTGCCATTTGTACATGTTTTTCAGTGTTTTGGGGGATATGGTGGTGGAGTTCATATTTAATTTAAATGAAAAGAAGGCAAAAAATCCCTTCTGATCTCAGCCACGGCCACTTCTGATATACATTTGAATACATATACAAATATTTTGAGCAGCAGAAAGATGATACAGCTGGTGGTATTGCATTATGCCCCTACTCCTTACAAAGCAATGATTGACCGCAATGTAATCTGACTCTTCAAATATTTTTGTTGTAAGATTGTATAAGATTCTCACTTGGGAAGCAATCAGGAATGTAGAAGATCCATGGATCTGAGAGTACCAAAGAGTCAGGAAACAAAACAATCAAGAATGTTGAAAATCCATGAATCTGAGTGTACAAAAGCTTTGGGAAACAATAAGAAATGTTAAAGATCCATGGACCTGAGAATGCCAAACGGTTAAGAAACCATCAGAAATGTTAAGGATTCATAGATCTGAGCATACCAATAAGTTAAGAAACAATCAGGAATGTTGAAGATCTATAAATATGAGAGTACCAAAAAGTAAAAAACAAACAAACAAACAAAAAAACAGTCAGGAATGTTAAAGATCCATGGATCTGAGTGTATGAAAGCCTCAAAAAAAAAAAAATCAGGAATGGTGAAGATCTTACAGTACCAAGCATTGAGAATCAATTGGGAATGTTAAAGATCAATGGATCTCAGAGTAACAAAAAGTTAGGAAATAGCATTGTGAGCAATGCAGCACTACAGCCTGCATGGGATGCCATTCTGTTGCAAGGCACCATGCACATGCACAAGCCAATTTACCAACATGTTTTTAGGAGGTTGGAGGAAACCTTAGAACCTGGAGAAAGCAAGCATAGACACAAATACTACATGCAAAACTCTAGGGACAGTAACCTGAGCTCAGGATTGAACTGGGAACACTGGAGCTATGAAGCAGCATCTTGTTGCCTCCTATTTGCTGCATTGTGATGTAATGAACCTAAATCTAGATTCTGATATGTGGTTTTGCTGTGGCATCATGAACATCTACACTATGGGTAAATATTTCATTAAAGGTCTGGAGCAGAACAGAAGCTGAAAAAACAAGTTCAACCATTGGAAAATTTGGTTAGAATTGAACAAAATTTGTAAAGAGAACTCAACCACAACACGCTCAACCAATTCTGTTAGTTAAAACAACAGACAAATGGTTTGAATTGGTGTGGTTTTTCTGGGTAAAACTTTTGCACAACTCTTTTGTTCTGACAGTCAGGAAGTGTAAATTCAGCTGATTTTCTTTAACAAATGCAAATGTTTGTTTATACCCATCGACATTCCATGCTTTTTCTCCGCTTTGCCGCATTGCACTGCAGGCTTCCAGTTGGTGGTTCGTATCACAGCAAAATGGACGACTGTCATTGACGATGAATGAGTGTGAATGGAATATTCAAGGCAGGATTAGAGTGACCTTCTTGCTTTTCAAAATCCAAGTGATTGAGTTCTGCTGCTAGGGAAGCTTGACAATGCTGGGCTTTGTGTTGCCAGCTTGCGTTATGATGTCGACATTCTCAGTCTTCGTTTTTAATCCATTTTGGTGAGCTATTGGTACACCCAATTCTGACTCAGCAGTTACTCTAGTCATATATTTAGTTAATTTTTCAAACTGGTAAACACTTTTTATTTTCATTAAGCTAGCTATGGATATGCAATTAGCATACAGTCGAGCATACTGATAATAATTAGGCTACTGAACTAAATATTGGAGCACCTTTTGAGAAGGTCCAGTAGTATAATAACAAAAAAAGGAATATATTGAAAATGTATTGTCATGAACGCTAAAATAATCACAATTCTATATAGTTTTATATTTGGTGATCTGGGAAAACCCATCAGATGTCATCTGAATTCTGTAAAAACAGCTCCAAATTAAAAACTGTGCCAAAATTTTGTTTTTCTACCATAAATATTATATTTCTACAATCTCTACTTAACATGAAAACAACAAACATGTTAGTAAAAACAGTCTGTTTGCTAAAAGATGTCTAGACCCTTGCTAGTTATGTCCGATTTCCTCACACAGTGAATCAAGTTGTTGGATACTGTACAGATGCACACTGTACAGATAACAGTGGACAAAGTGTGAAAAAGGACTACAAAATGAAATATAAAGACATTAATAACATTAGGATTTTTTTCCTGACCAGACAGAAGAAAGTGGATCATGAAAAGATTTTTCACAGTGAAGATCGTTGAAGTGAAGGGTAAACGATAAAGACTCGAAATTCTCGACTTGAAATAGGGTGAGTGAATTTTAACTCAGAAGCTGATGTTCATAATCAAGGTAAGAACTTATTTGGTGTTGAATTCTTCAAAATGCCAAATGTACTAATTTTGTTTTTTTCCACAAAGAAAGTGAATGTAGATGTAGGAGGGGTTTATTTTTCACTCTTAGGTCTAAAATTAAGAACTTTAATTCTGTGCAAATGCTAAACAGATTTCAGGTCAGAAAAGCTTCAGAATCCATAGGATGAAACATAAGCATGTAAAGGGTTTTCCCAGCTGCTGCACATCTATCACATTGATGACATTTCTGAGCATTTTTTGAGGAGGTGGGCCAGAAACAATGACTGAAGGTACTGCAAAAAAGTCACACAGAGGGCACAGAGTGCAGCCTGGAGAGCAGTGGAGGCCACCGCCTTCACAAATTCAACCACACATAAATAGGAAGTTGTCACTATGACAACAGATGAGGTGGATTCGGTGAAGAATTGTGAGTATGGGGCAGATAAGTCAAACCACATACAGGTTTCCTGAAATAAATGAGAAAACAAACAAAAAAATACTGAAATGCACAGGGTTCAGGTGATACATGAAAAGATTTTCAGAGTGGGTTCCATTGATTTGAACCATTTGATAAGAATGAACTTCAAGTCTATGGCACTTGTAATATGTTCCACATAGTGAGGTGTATAAAGGGGAGATTTAATTTAAGGTTTAAAAAAGAAAGAAAGAAAGAAACAGCAAGTAAAAGCTGGACCTTTTGTTTAATTGGGAAGTGCTGAGTGCCTCAAATCTGAAGATCCAATTCTGAGAGGAAAAAGTCTGCTCAAAGAAGGAGATTAGTGGCATACAAGTTAATAAAGAATATATACACAATACAATACAATTAACTTTATTTGTCAAGTAGGAATCTCACAAAATGTTCATTTACCATTCAAAAAATGTGTCAATCCATCTCAGGATACAAAATCACATTTGGTACAAGGTTTTTTTTTTTACTGCTCTTAAATGAGTCAAACAATAGATTAAAACAATAGATATCATTTTAGATAATAAGGTTGCACTTTTAAAGTGACCTCATCAGTCCTCATCAGTTAAAATGACCTCATCAGTCAATTTCATAATACCATCAAAAAGAGAGGGAAAAAAATCATTGAGCTTTTCTTCTTCTTCTCATGATCTTCAGGAAATTCAGATATCCAAGTATCTGGAATATTCTAAATATTTCCTCAGATTCACACATTAAGTGCATAAATAATAACATATATTTTAATCATTATATTTGTAAATGATGAGCTGTCAAAATCAGAAATGCTGTGTCATAAATCCTGCTTAAAATGCTGTCGAATGTGTAGGTTTTTATTTATTTTCTATATATTTTCAGAAGCCCAGGAGAATCACCCATATCAATATTAATATCTAAACATACATTATTTAACTGCTTTTGATAGTAAGGAAACAACAGCTGAATCAAAACTACTAAACTTTTTATTACAAAAAAAAATCAATATATCATTTTTCCCAAAGGCATCAACATATAAATGTATTATCATTAAAAAAAAAAGGTCTACAAGATGATATTCACATTTTACTCAAAGGAATCTGAACATTTGGTCCATTTAATTCAAGTAGAAAGAGAACTCAGCCACATTATACTGTAGTTTCTATAGTTAATCTGTTCACCAGAGCGCCGGCCAATATGAAAAAAACCCTCACATAATAGGGTTTTTCTCAGATGTACATTCCTGGGATGTTTGTTCTTTTTTTAGAATTCGTCTGGAAAGCCGCTTATAGGAAAACATCGCGATTACAACGCAGATTTTTGGCCTTTCCATGGATGTACACGCAAGGGGAGGTAGTAATACATAGTTCTTGTGGAATTACTGGTGGAAACAGCTTCATGACAGATTTCGGTGGGATTTATAAGGTCGTAAATAATTGATAATGAAAGATGGATTGGAAGTGAGTGAAAAGTGGAGGAGGAGGTTGAGGAGATTAAGCGTCAGCCGTCTATACTGGGTGTACGATTACAAACTGATGATTACAAACATTATTGTATCTGTTTAGCGCTCACACTAACAGTATCTGTAATCGTGTTTGGATTTAAACCCCAATGTGGGCGTTAAAATGGGGGGGGGGTAATGATACATAACCACTCTTTGCAACCCTAGTGAGTAGAAAAGCAGAATCTCAGGAAACACAGCTTCCATTTTTCTCTGTATCTTATTAATACTACATATTGTCTCTTCATATATCTTCATGTCTTTGTGTTCGGTTACGTCTATAACGAAGCGTTCAAATGTCATTGGAGATTATGAGTATATCGTGTGCGAGATTAGATTAGAGACCTGTGGAGCCTCTAAGGTAGCATGATAGTTATTTTTATTAATAAGGCGTGGCTAGGAATTTATGTATCAAGACCACGGCTTAATGTTTCACGTCCACAAACTAAGTATAATCATGAATTACGATGTTGTTGTCCTGAAATTCCAAAGTGTTGGCCATGAACATGGTACTTGTGGCAGTTAATAAAATAATTAAGTGGATTGGCTTTGAATTCATGAGACAGTGACGTTATTAATGTAGGCTTTATAGGCTAGAAGTCTCTGATCTAGCCTATAAGTCTTTCCAAGATTCATTATTTCCAAGATTGAAGTTTAATCTTGAGTAAAATTTTCTCTCCGGTTGTCTAATTCAACTGTTTTTAAAACACAAGAGTTGCTACAAGTTACATCTCGAGAAGCTTCACATCTAAATTTTGGACCCCGCCTTTTAAAACAAAACTAACCACCATGTCACATTAGCTGCTCTGGAAAAAATAAGCAGAAAATGATGCCATTGAAAAAGGGGTGAAAGAGAGGACAGAGAGAAAAACAAAACGTAACAGCCTGACATAGGAGGAGAAAATGAGTGCAAACAGAATGGAGAATGGAAGGAAGGAGAGGGACATGAACAAAAGGAGGAGGGAGGGAAGGCTCTGGATGGGGTCTGATCGCTCTACAGCTTCTGATCAATGCTGTGTGTTTCACAAAGTCACTGACAAAATGGCCACGTCTCTCTCTCTCTCTCTCTCTCTCTCTCTCTCTCTCTCTCTCTCTCTCACACACACACACACACACACACACACACACACACACACACACACACCCTGCATGGGCCTCACAGTGACGATAAGAAAGACAGCATGCCGGCCAGAACCACTCCTCAATAGTGCGCAAAGGGGTCAAGGTGCAAGCATTCGAGCTGGAATGCTGGGCTGGGAAAAGGCGTGCGCAATAGAGAAAAAGAGAGAGAGAGAGAGAGAGAGAGAGAGAGAGAGAGAGAGAGAGAGAGAGAGAGAGAGAGAGAGAGAGAGAGGAGACAGAGAGTGTGTGTGTGTGTGTGTGTGTGTGTGTGTGTGTGTGTGTGTGATGTGTGTGTGTGTGAGAAAGAGAGAGGGAGAGAGAGAGAGAGAGGAAAGAGTGTGAAAGGGACAGGAAGGAAGGGAGAGTGTTCACAAATGTATGACTGCAGTATAACACCAAGACAGCTTTAACCTAATGATGAATGAAAATTCAATCCAGAACCTAAATGTATAATTTTGTGCCTCACAACAGTTAGAGAAAGAACTTTTTCAGTGGCTGGAACCAAATTGCAGCCAAATCACTGGTCAAATCACTGTGTAAATGCCATGAAAAAGCAGGAATTTGGCTGACTGTGTGTATATTCTGGTTATTAGAGCTTTTATAAAAGCAAAATTGAATGCAGCTAATGGGGTAGAAAATTAAAAGCAGAATTTATATCTATCATTTCAATCTGCTTTATATAGTGTAACATCCTAAAACAATATTTACATTCGTTTAGGTTCTGATTCGCATCGAGCTGAGCAGCTAAAGGCTAAAGAAGTAGTTCACTGGCAGTATTTAAAAAAAAAATGGTTTGTGTCATTTGCTTCTGGAGTTCATTAAAAGTTTTTCATGTTGTCTTTCATGATGAAGTGTGTAAAAGAAAGAGATGGTGTCACAGTGTGTGTAATAAGATCTGGTTGCTCTCCTTGAGGTGTTAAAGCCACATAAAACACCAGAATGAGAAAGAAATGCAATCTCAGTGACTTTAACTGTAGCGTGGTTTCTGGTGTTAGATGTGCTGGTTCAGGTGTTTCAGAAACCACTTATTTTAACATTAACCACTTGATTTCCACACATCACAGTCTCTAAAGAATAAAGAATGTGAAAAAGACACAACAAAATCATTCATCTGAAATGCCATAGAATAACTCACTCTTTAAAAGAACGGTGAGTAAAAAAGCATCTCAAAACATGTTCATTCTTGATGTGGACCAACTACAAACAACAGAAAACTGCCTGGGTTTCAGGTTTCATTCCTGGCAGCTAAGAATATCAATCGGAGGCTACAGAGGGAAAATCCTGGATAACTGGAGAAGAGTGTTTATCCAATTTGTGTGAAAATCCCAGGAGATCAGTGAATCTTTGAAGATGTTGCTTAAAGATTTCTAAATGGAGCAAAATTTGTAGTGAGATTCTTAATCAAATAATCAAAGCATGTTATTATCGTATCAGCAGCTCTTTGTATCTGTTATTTGAGATTAATATGAAAGTTTGTAAAAAAAAAAAAAAAAAAAATTCCAATGCTTCGCTCGTTCTGCCCCAATGAGCTCTTTGCAGGCGTGAACGAGCCCCAAGTGGTTTTCAGCCACTGAATGGGATTTACAGAGGATAATCTCTTACTCTAGATTTTCTGAGACACACTTAACACCAGATTATACACAGGACACATGAAAGCAATTTTGCTCAAGTGTTATGTTTAAAAAAAAAAAGACAGATAATACACGTGCACATAATGCAGGAATTATTATGTAGGGTTTGGTTGATGGTACTGCTGACAGCTGCGATCTCAGTGAGCATTTCAGTTTTAAACGAACTGCTGTAGTCACATTCCTGCTCTTAGCAGTGCTGTCGCGGTGCGATATCTATAAATGTAGTGCACCCTGAGCTCGCTGCTTCATTTGGTACGCGGCCAAGTCAGCCACAGGTTCAGGGACACGGAGAAGAAAGGTCAGCGCCACTAATAACACGCAGTAGGCGCTCACGGGCCTAAATTACCCCCCAGCTAATTCCTGCATGTGATCTCCACCTATGTGTCAAAAGGTTTTTTACATGTGCCAGTCACTGTACCAATCTTAAATCTTGAATACTTTCCATGCTAGATTCAGAAGGCTGAGGTCAGGCTGGGATAAAAGCACACAAAATGGACACAAGTCATTGCTTGATTTTAATTTTAGCTGCAGTGTGCAGTGTTGGCTCAGCACTTGAGGTTTTCGGGCTTATTGATCTGAGGGCTGAAATTTCATGTCCTGCTCGCTGCCAAGCCGCCGCTGTTGGACCCTCAAACCCTGGATGGCTGCAGGGGTGCTAAAATACTGCTGACCCTCTGACCCTGGTTTCCTGCAAAGCTGGAGAATGTTAAGAAACATATTTTACTTCATTGTTTAATGACAGTATTGCATACTCTGTTTTCTATTTTTCCATATCCCATCACTTTCTTACTTCCTTGGCTTACGGCTAAAATGGCAGACTATGTTTTAACTTCCAGAGAGAGTGAAAAGAAGTGCACAGAAATGATAGTAGGAACTTACTTTGTGGTACAAAATGTAACCATAACTGGATAAAAAAGTTCACGGTGTTGTTCTATAATAAATAAAATGGCATGACATTTTCTCATCACTTTTGTTAACTGTTCCTTAACTTCTAATTTAGCTATCTAGGTTTTATGGTTAATACATTTCTACTTATGCCATCATAAATTTGCATATTGGATGTCATACATTTAGATTTTTTATTTTTTATTTTTTTTAAAAAGCTGTATATAAAGCTTCTCAAATGTTTTAGCCTTGTGCTATCAAATTTTATCTAAACATGATTCTATGTATATGGGATAAGGCATCTACAAGTTAAGTATTTAGTTAAGTATAAAGTTAAGTATTTAAAAAAAAAAAAAATCAAAAGATGGAAATACAATCCAAATAATGATTATAAGAATATTCTAAAGAAAAGAAAAAAAGCTCTCCTCAGGTATTCCAAATTGCTAGCTAGCTATTAAATTATGTTATATATTAGCTATTAAATTTGCTAAAAATTTAACTCACATTTGGCAAGTTCCATTTCCAGTGTCACTATTATGCATTGGAATATCCTTAACACATTATTTAACAGCGGACAAACTTCTCAAAATAAAACGAAACAACTCCACTTTCGTTGAAATGTTGTTCAACCCTAACATTATTTGATAGCTTAAATAAGCTAGCTAGCATTTGCAGCTTAGTTTATTACACTCTTTTATAATTAGTGTGTTGTGCAATAACTTCTTTTGTGTGATCACAAATTGAGCTTATACATAAAATTAATAATTTTCATTTTTATATACTTATATTCTTATCTACCAGTAGCCAAAAATCTCCATTTATATGCTAACAATTATAGTTTTGCACATTAGCTTGCAAGATGCTTGCTAGTTTTGCTTATTAGCTTATTAGCTAGGTTAGCATCTATATAAATGGAATCCCCTGAAAATATCTGAATATTTATGCTGGTGGTCAGGCAGCAAGATATTCCTGTGTCTTGTGGGCACACATCAGTACAGCATCATAATAAACAAGATCACATGAGGTGTGGAATTTATTGTCCTTATAATAACTTCCCATCAGGGAACATTGTCCAAGTTCAAGCTGGCAGCCTGGAGACTCTTTCGTCTCTGCCAGAACTATACTTAGAAAATTACACCATTTCTCAGCTCACAGGACACTGCCCTAGAAAACATCATAGGAAGAGACCATGCACTGAATTACAAGATGGACCGCACCCTGAATTCATCAGCCGCTGTTCTTTAAAGCTCTGTGAAATGTGAGTCCAAAGCCAGATCAATGATGCAATGCAGTTATTTTTAATTCAATGGATTTGGTGAAGAACGCTGTATTTGGCTGGATGTTTCTGTCTCACATCCTGGATAGTCAATGTTTGACCAGATCCTGCTACTTATGTATGCTACTTATGTATTATATATATATATATATATATATATATATATATATATATATATATATATATATATATATATATATATATATATGTGTGTGTGTGTGTGTGTGTGTGTGTGTGTGTTTGTGTGTCTGTCTCAGAAGTAAGACATGTTGTGAATAATAACTCTTAAAAGTTTTTTTTAGTTTGGTTGTTATTTGTGGCTGCAATTCACCAATAAACCAGAATGAATTATTCTTTCTCTTGTATCTTTTTAAAGAAGTTGTTTGTGACTTTTTAGTACCCTCTGCTGCCTGTGAGGGGAATAAATAAATTGCCAGTTGGCCTCTTCCTCCTGTCACTGACCCCACAGCTTCAGCTGAAACCAAAAACAATATTCCTCATGAGCTGCCTTATGAGGAAAAGGGAAAAGATGCGTTGCAGGGGAGTTTGTTTAAGGGTGGGACTTATGCATGAGACATTATGTATGGTACAATCGTAAACCCTTGCTTGAAGTAAAACCTGTATTTTGCATATTTTTTTTCTAAAATGATGTGATCATAATAGGGCTAAAGTGTATATAGTACTAAAATTACCGACTGTATCTTTAAATACACATTTTAAATATGTATTTTTTATATCGCATTCCATATATGGGATTAAAAAAAACAGGCCTCCCAATGTCTTACCTTTTGGAGGAGGGGGTGTGGTTTGTGCGGGTGTGCTCACTGTTCGTTGTCTAAAATTATTACAGATTTACAGGGATGTAAATTTTTTTACGGAGATGTAAATCTGAGTGTGAACTGGATGCTGCAATAAATTTTCTACTGTTAATAAGAAAAATGTAAATAAGAGCTTGAGGGAAAGACATAAATTTGAAATCAGTGGAGGTCTAGCTGTAGTGTTTCTTCTTTCACTTCAGCTGGGAAATGGATTGGGCGAGGCATTAATGGAAGGGAAAATATTTCAGGCAGATATTTGGCAGCACCAAATATCCAGGGGGTGGAGCTGGAGCTGATCCAACTCCTTCTATAACCCTAGTCTTTACCCTAATCTATGGGACTTTCTACAACATGGAACAACACACTTATCAACATATTTCTACAGATTGAAACATACTGGTAGGAGGATCAGGTCTGACTCTACTCCTTGGACTTTTGGATCTTCATCTGAATGGGATGAACTGGAACAGGTCTGACTCCATCCTGTTAGGAATAACTGATCTGGTCTGACTCAACCATCTGGACTTTTGAATAGACTTGGTTCTGGTAGGAAGAGCTGTATGAGTTCTGACTCCACATCCTCTTTTATTATCAGCTCTGTCTTGGTAGGAGGAGTTGGATCAGATCTGACTCCACCCTTTGGACTTTTGGATAGACTCCATCCTGTTATGAGTAACTGATCTGGTCTGACTCCACCCTCTGGACTATTGAATAGACTTGGTCCTGGTTGGAGGAGCTGAATCAGTTCTGACTCCACCCCATTGTCTTTTGGATACACTTGGTCCTGGTAGGAGGAGTTGGTCTGACTCCACCCCCTGGAAATATGGACTTGCAGTGAGGTGTACTTGTTCTTGTAAAACCGAAAATATTTATAAACAATTGGTTACAAGAAATTAGCTGGGAGGTGACAGCTTGTTGTACCACCCACTTTTATTATGGTTTAGTCCGATATTATAGACTCATACTGGATTCTGTTTCATCCTGAATGTTTACCTTATGGCTTTTTTTGAACAGGATTAGCTCTTGCTCTTTAGCACCAGCTAGCAAGATTCATTCAGGTCGTTTTACATTTACTAGATAAAGGGTGCAACTTTTGCTAACCTATGAACATAAATAATATGACTGTTAATGAGTTCATGATGTGCACCACAAACCATACTTCCTCTATAAATTGATGTAAATTGATTCATCCATACATGTATGGAGATGGAAGTAGAAATCAGACAATTAGAGAAGAGCAAAAATCAACGTTTTCATAAAATATTATGGAAAAAATCCATTTTGTCTTTTGATGTGGTTGATGTTGTTGAGCACAATGAATTAACAATAGAATAAAGAGTCATATTTAGTTTCTGGGATGTTTATAGTGTACAGTGTAAAGAAAGTGTTATCTACTGTAGCTGAAAGTTGTCAGAATTGATTGTAGGATTGTAGATTTTCTTTCTTGAGAATTGTAAATATCTGGTATGAAAGATTAAAAGCACATTTTGGACAAGAATGCCATATTGTGTAAATGTAGCATTGTTTACAATAAAAATGTGGCTTGTTATGCTTCATATGTTTTTCTAAAGATGCGAGGATGATGCTTGGGTGGCATATTATGGCATGTGAAGTGACCCCCATCGACGGAGTGGAAAATTGCTAATCTAAACTGAACACTCTGGTGCATGTGGCTGGAATATGTTGGAAATGTCGGACTTGCCAGAACTGAAGCCACACTGGAACCGGCAAAGCTTTTCTGTTTGCACTGCTTTGACTTGGACAGTGCTGGGATTCTGGGCAGACAGTCGGCACACTGTACCAAACTGCCAGCCAGGGTAATTTATTTGTTTGCCCATAGCCTTCTGATGGGGGTGATTTTTAGACCAAAGACTTGTTTGTTTTAAGTGTAGAAAGAAGTGCTTTGGATTCAAACAGACATGACTAGCAGTCATTTTTTACAGTGCCATCTGCCACTTTTTTATTTTCTTCCATAAATATACATACATGCCAGCAGGTTGTTGTGTGAGTATGGTCTTTGGGAAGGCCATGCTGGAGATATTAAGCCTAGATAAATGTTCCTGGCAGAATTAAATGCCAGTGAAAAGGTCTGGGTGAAATGAAACCTTAAAAAGAATGGGTTCATTGAGGGTCTGTGTTTGATAGTGCACTTTCAGGGGCAAGTGTGTAACTAAAGGAGCTGTTTTTTTGTTGTTTTTCTGAGGCCTCTGCTGCCTGGAAAGGGAATTGCAATCACAATGGAAACATTACATCAACAATACATGCATAAAGTTGAACAAAAATTGAACAAATATAGAAAATATTATAAAATGGTGGCATGGTGGTGCAGTGAGTAACATTCCTCCTACACAGATTCACACTTTCACATGTTCTCCTCATGTTCTTCTGGGTTTCCGCTGAAGTATTCGACCACCTCCTACATAACATGCCTGTTGGTAGATTGAGGACTTAAAATTGCCCCAGGATTGTTAATGTATGTGTGAAGTCATGTGATGTACTGGTGTTCCATCCTGGTCCTATTCCAGCCTTGCACATGCTGTTCCTGGGTTAAGCTCTGGATCAATCCAGACCAGGGCCAAGATGAAGCACTTAGTGTAGATGAAGGCAAAGGCAAAGTGATAGATAGATAGATAGATAGATAGATAGATAGATAGATAGATAGATAGATAGATAGATAGATAGATAGATAGATAGATAGATAGATAGATAGATAGATAGATAGATAGATAGCTAAGGGGAACAGTGGCTTAGTGGTTAACACGTTTGCCTCACACCTCCAGAGTTGGGGGTTCGATTCCCGCCTCCGCCGTGTGTGTAGAGTTTGCATGTTCTCCCCGTGCCTCGGGAGGTTGATTGGCATCTCTGAAGTGTGTGTGTGCGCGTGCGTGCCCGCGCGTGCGTGCCCTGCGATGGGTTAGCACTCCGTCCAGGGTGTATTCTGCCTTGATGCCCAATGACGCCTGAGATAGGCACAGGCTCCCCGTGACCCGAGAATAATTCGGATAAGCGGTAGACAATGAATAAATTTAGAAATGTAAAGATACGCAAAGAAATACAAACGGCATACGGTTTCAAAACAAATAAATTTGGACGTGTAAAATGAAGGTGATTTTTTGTGCATGTTTTGGAGATCTCTGCTAGCTATGAATAGAATTGCAAGCACAAATGCAAATATGACAGTACTGTATATTTTGTTCAAACTATTTACTGTGCATTTCATTTTAAATAAGAGATGCAAGGATGTGTTCAACTTAGATGGAAGCCAATTTCTGTTCCAGCAATGATGCTTGGGAGATCTATGTATGGTGATTTTGTAAAAGAAGAAGAAAAAAGAAAAGGTATGTTTGAAATTTTCTGATTATTACTAAAAGGTCTGAAAACACTTGAAAATGAAAACTGCAACTTTGAAGTAGGTTCTGTGCCAAAGGCCGAGCTTACATCATGATTTTGGTTGTTCTTTTATTTGTCTAAAGGATAACGAAAATCTACCACAACATCAATTACAAAAAGACGCCCCATGTTATTTTGGAAATAAGGCCTTATACACCTGTCTCAGATAATAAAAGGGTTACTTAAATATGTTAATTTGGTGTGTTTATGTGATTCCCAACATCTGAATTGTTGTATATTAAAACTGGGGAAAAGAACACTTTTTACATGAACACAGTCTGAGCTGTAAATACACCTCCCACAGGATATGATGTATCTGATTAGCTTTTGCACACTTTTCTGGCCACAAGCTTCAGAATCTTGAATACTTCTATGACAATAGTCACTCAGAAATATTTGCAGAAACATTAGCATAAAACATTTTGTATAGATTTGTATCAAATTAACAAAATAATCTTTTGTGTGTACAAGAAAAAAAAATGTGTGGTTGGTCATGTCATGAGGTAAACAGCCACTTTGTGTAAAAGTAGGCCATTCTTGGCTGGATTTCTTGACAATTCAAAATACAAAAACTTTAACCATCATAAAGCAACTCATAAAGGTGGAAAGCCATTTGCTTCAGTGATGAAAAACAGCAAATTGGTGGATATCAAATCATTTATCCTGTGGTTTCACATGAAAGTTCCTCATGTGTATGTAAGCACGTATTTGTTTATTTTTACACTTATAAAAAATTCGAAAATCTAATCTTGGATCTTGGTGTCAGGGTGGTTTAGTGGTTAGCACATTCACCTCACACCTCCATCGTCCTGGGTTCGAGTCTGTGTGTGTGTTTGCATGTTCTCCCCGTGCTTGGTGGGTTTCCTTGGTGTGCTCTGGTTTCCTCCCACAGTCCAAAGACATGTTTCTAGGCTGATTGGAGTCTCTAAAGTGAATGAGTGTGTGTGTGCCCTGCAATGGGTTGGCACTCTGCCTCGATCTCTGCTGTATCTTGCCTCGACACCTGAGATAGGCACAGTGGCATAGTCACAATGGGCAAATTATTTTGAGATTTATTTTGATATATTGTTAGACAGGTAGGTCCTGGAGGTAGTGCTGGATGTTGAAATTGTACTTCTGGAGCATAGCTCCATCTAGTGGCCATACAAGATTGATACTTATTACGTACGTCTATGGAAAAATCTTAACACCTAGTGAGTCATACTGCTTAGAGGGGTTGCATATACGCTAGCATAATTTGTATATTTTAGTTCCGGGATCAGAAATACTGTGTGTTGTAAAGTTGAGTGAGTATATAGTGAGTATATACAGTAAAGTATCAGTGTTTAATTTAATTTGATTTAATTTCACAAATTAGCTCATTCTTTCTATAAGAAATATGTTATAATCTATTATTTTCTATTCAATTCTGATCAAAATCTATTCTATTCTGGTGATAAAACAAATAACTCTACAACGACAAGACTAACGATCGTGATGTTTTAATGAATATACAAATTAAAAATCTTGCGTCATCTGGTGACGTCTAACAACCTTTAGAGGAGGCATGAGTTATTTTCCCTTGAAAAGAGTTGACTGTTACTATTATTAGATGCTCTCTGTTGTTTTTTTCCATTAAGTTGTTACCACACTGCTTTCTGGATTTCAACTACACAAATCCTTCCGTATTTAAATAATCGTTTCCGTGTGCAGCAACATGCTATTAAAATGTAATTTATTTTGTGTTTATTTCCCCTATTAGAGTGTTGCTTAAATCTGCCACGTTGACTGCAATGATCAGTCCCTTTTTCTGTTCCCTCCAGTTAATATCCTAGTTTGTCTGTAGGGGGCGCCATAGAGAAAACTAGGGCTGAACCCCAAATATTACCCAACACCCTTTCATCCTGCACTGTAGGCTGGAATGAAATCAGCCTACGTTTAGTGCACTAGAAGTCCAGGAGACAGCTTAGCACTAGGGACAGTAGTTAGCATACCTTGTGTAGCATCAAAGTCTTGATTATAAATTTGATAGCAATGCTGATGTTGTATTCTTTTAGATAACTATGATGTGTGTCGATACAGCGTCTTTAAAAAGCAGAACTAAAGGTTAAAAAATAGACGATGATACACACTCGCTAACCGTACGCTTTGCTACTTTGTTTAGTGCTAATCCTAAATCTGTACATAGTTGACTTAATAGTGCACTACATGTAGGCTGATTTCATTCCGGCTTTAGGGCAGGTATACAGGGCGTTAGGGTGATTTGATATTTAGTCTTAGTCTTGTCTAATACACCACAGTGATGTGGTACGCTTATGTAAAATGGCGTTCGTGTACTTTCAATATACTTGTTTCTGCTCTACAGCGGCGGAAATGAACAATACATGAAATAAAATATTACGAAAGTAGTTTTGAAATAGCTGAGCATGATAGTTGCGATAAACCGACACCGAGAAGTGTATTACTGTGAAATCCCCGCTGTTGTATAGCGGTCCCATGGTGTAATGGTTAGCACTCTGGACTTTGAATCCAGCGATCCGAGTTCAAATCTCGGTGGGACCTCGTCCTTTTCTGCGTTGTAAAACATGATCTTCGTGTCCGATCGTTAGAACCGGTCCAACTGAACGATATCCGATTAAAAAGATGTTAGGAACGTGAGCAAAAATGCATCAATAACGTGGTGAACGTTCTGAAGTCCTATATCCATAAATTCATGCTGCTAAATAGCTTATCCAAAATTAAATCTGGTAAAGCATGAAATGTGTGTGTGTGTGTTTTTTAAATAATATTATTTGTTTGTTTTGTGTGTTAGTCTGTATTTATAACCTGGCCCTGGTGTTGATTTGTTTACCTTGTTTACATTATTGTCTATGTGTACTATATATGGAATCCACATTTTCTTGCTCAGTGCTTTATTAAAATAAAAATAATTTTAGAATCGCAATAGTATCACATGATTTAACATCTTGTAAATAGACCTATTGAAATGTTCCAGTCAGTGCATTTTTATCACAATTGATTGCTGTCAGGGTTAAAATGCTTACTCATACAGCAGTAGCAGAACTTCTGTGCTTTTAAAGAGCTTCAAGGTTTCAGGTAAGAATGACAAGCTTTTTTTCCCCTGGC
This sequence comes from Hemibagrus guttatus, assembly GCA_033459395.1. Taxonomy (NCBI): domain Eukaryota; kingdom Metazoa; phylum Chordata; class Actinopteri; order Siluriformes; family Bagridae; genus Hemibagrus; species Hemibagrus guttatus. Next base: position 10,555,832 of record JAUCMX010000017.1, on the reverse strand, counting down.
CTTTGATGACCGTGTCGTTATGGCTTTGCTTGTGTGACACAATACACACATTTCTCTCTGATTCAATCATCCACTAATAAAATTAAATGCACTTCAGAACATAGTGCATACATCTATTAACAAATATGGTTATGTACTGTAGAAATATTTATTTTTTAGTCATGGATTTTTCTATTGTTCCTGGGATGGGCACCAAATCCGCCATTAGTCTGAATAAGATAATGTGCTTTCTAAAGACAAATGAGGAAAAAAAACCCTGAAAATAATATCACTATAACAGCTTTTAAAACAGGAAGAAGTTACTTAGTAATGATTAATGATTCAAATGTTCATGCCTTTTAGGGAAAAGTGACAAGTGGTAAGTGAACTTCAAGTGGATCATATATTTCTATATTTGTATTCAATAAAATAATATTTTTTAGAAAATCTTTCATATAAGTTCTGTCCATTTGTATGATTAAAAGATTTAAGGATTAATATAAAAAAAAAATGGTTATTAAATAATTTATTAATAATTATAAAATATTTGATACATTAATTAAATTATTCATTTTTCTTTTTTAAAATTGCTGATTTATACTTGTACCACTGCATGCTTGAAGAATGCTCCATAAAAAACATTAAAAGCAAGATCTTTATTATTATTATTATTATTATTATTATTATTATTATTATTATTATTATTATTACTATTATTATTATTATTATTATTATCCAATAAAATCTCAACACATCAAACGGAAACCTTCTGACTGTATGTCTGTCTCTCTTTTTTTCTGTCCAGATTTCACTAAAAAACTTCGACTCAATTCAGTAGTGTCATACTTTCAAGGTCTTCAGTTGAATCACCCTTGAAAAAAAGGAAAAAATTGAGTATCACAAAAAAACGAAAGTCCAGTGCAATAATGTTTATTGTGCTCTTTATAACAATAGTGTCCATTACACAAATAAAGAAATTACATTTATTCACACGTTGGAAGTTTGAGTGGAATGTTTCAGTCAATAAATCTAACCATGAGATAGATACGAGCAATTAACACACACGTCTTTTTACAAACTCACTTTAACTCCTAGAGAAGGAGGCAACAAAGTCTCCACTAAAAATGAGAGAATGCAATGGGTGAAAAACACACAGAACGCCTATTTACAAGTGTTTATACACATATTTAAAAAATAATTACATATTTCAAATGTACTCAGTGCACAAACAAACAATCTGTCATCAGTGAATTGTTTTCTCGGGGTGGGTCAGTCCTGCAGGACAAAAAATAATCACTATGTACAAATAAGTTTAGTGGCAAATCATGGGTTTAATGCAACGTACAATGTCCTTTTTTTACCTCTTCTAAACTATTTCTACAGGAGAATTAGGTGTAATCTTTAATCATCTGTACATATGTATGCATAAAGCCTGCATGTGCTGGATGTAACAATATAAAATAGCCGCTTTTCAGAATCCAAACTTTTTTTTAATAAGCAATTTATCCCAAATTCAATCAAAGAAAATTAGCAGTCCATCATTTATATCTCTTTGTATGGGCCCAAGCAGCCAATCTGTGAGGTTGACAAATCATAAAATCGTTGTTTAGTACAAAAAAACCCCAATATCCTGCTAAGTCCTATGTTTTTGTTGCTGGGAAGCTAGCTAAAAAGTGGTTGCTAATGCAAAATAATAACGGATAGTGGTCTAGGAAACTCCTCAAGTGCATTAATACAAAGGTTATCCTTTTCTAACGTAGTACATCATGTCACAGAAAGAGACAGCATTTCTGTCCTCAATTCACAAAAAAGATAATGCTTGACTTGAGCTAGCGTCTCTGAATACATTTACCCACAGAGGTTGAATATTGTGTATGTTGTGCTAGCATTAGCTAATTAGTGCAGTTTAGCCTGCTACAGCTAAGTTCTGGATATAACAATGCTTTTTCTGCCTTTTCAGCTAAAACACCGTCAAACTAAAAGTGAATATAATTTGTTCACCTTGTCGAATTGACAAGCCTCAAACATTTTTGAGCAAATATAAGAAACAAACATGGGTCTCTTTGGTTAGCAAAAAACTACTTATATATATTAAGTATCGACCACTTAAATAATCAGCTAGCTAATGTGTAGATTGTATCTGAAATCTCATTTCATCTGGTATAAAAATCATGTTCTTGTTCGCCACTCTGTAATTAATCTGACTATAATAAACCATTTGCTAAAATATTTGTAGTGCAGCAGGTTGTGGGATTCAGGACCAATAACAAGGGCTACATTTACAACATTGGCGTGTTACATTTAAACATTGATAGGTAACAAATGAACATTTTTGTTTTTTTTTTATTTGCAAAAGATAAGAGTTTCTAAATTGATTGCTTTTCTTTTTCTCAGGTTGTCCATAGGGCAGCTGCAACTAAACAAATTTGCCCACACCTGAGAAAGGTTATTACATGCTTCTTCCTGAACTGCATTCATTTTGAGTGCTAAATGCCTTATGCTGATTGGCTAGAGTCACACTAAATGACAGATAGGAAATCTGACAATTTAGTGCTCGGGTTCCCAGACTGCTATGGTATCTTTGACATTCAAAACAATGATCTCCAGACGAAAGGGGCAAAACCTTAGACATCACTCAGGAGCTCTGCCAGACTTTCAGTCACTGCTTTAGACATCTCCTTTATTACAGTGTTGTGAAATAGAGGACGCCATTTAAAAATGAAATGAAAAATTAGACCAATTAGTATAAAGCAATTTCTACTAACTGCCTTTTTTAAATCACTGTTCACATTCAGGGTGACCTGTTTCTTTAAAAAAAGCTTAGTACTTAAGATTTGAACAAGTCTCTTTCCATTTTATTGTCAGATCATTGACGACTCTAGGACTTTGGGTTTGTGATCTTCCTCACTGAAGCTGCTCTTGCCGTTGCTCTGGCCGTTGACAACGACCATGGCTATGTGGGTTTTGTCCTCGTCCAGATGGGGCGGCATGTGTTCCAGACTCAGGGTCCCTCGGCTGGTTTCGACGATAGAGGAATTGGTGTGGTAGTTGTGAGAGTGAGAGTCGATCGTCACCAGACGCTGCTTGCATTGGACCTGGTACTGAGCAAGCTTTCGCCTTATAGCTGAGTGCACCTGTAGAAGGACAAATTGTAGAAAATTCTCTTGATATCAGACAGTGTTAGTCAACTCTAAGGCAGCTATATGTGACAAGCTGCAATGTATGCAAAGTTCCTGATTAAAATGATGAGTCAACCTGTTACTTTTCCTGTTACAGCTAGAGTTCTTATATTCTTTAGATTTTCAAATTCTAGAGTTCTTGCATGCGTAGCGTAACAGTAGTGTAAATTTTAAAGCTTTGGCTTTTTATTATGAGCTCAGAAATGAGATGAACGTCAGTTTGTACCTCTCCATTTCCAAAACATAAGATGATGGCAACCAGGAGGCCCTATAGAAAGAGAAACAGACAGGTTTAAGCAGATGTTTGAGGAGGTATTATATTTATTTAATTGGAAGATCCAATAATCCTTTTTCTAAAAAATCCAAGCAATTCACAGCCTGAAATATTAACAGTGCTCCTAGAATAGTCTCGTTGCAACACTGCAACTAAGAAGCCTCAGGCTCAGGTTTGAAAAATTTGATTAGGACACTTTGGGGGAGGAAAAGCTGAGCTTTCGGTGTTATGCTACTGATTTTTTAGTATTTCAGTTATATATACACAAATACAGAATTATATGCATCTGTACCGAAATATAGCTGAGTTATCTGTTAATAATTATAAACCTAACCCATATTTTTAATGAAACAGCTTCACAGGGCATCTCTAAGGGCTTGTGCATAATACGATGAGTAATTTCTTCTATATGCCCATCCATTTTCAAAGAGTAGGTATAATTCCATCATAAACACAAGCCATATGTCTGAGGGATTATTTTACAAGATCAAATCAACATGACTAAGCTCTGAAACACTGTGAAAAATAATAAAAAAAAGTTTTTATTCAAAAGATGTTTGAGGATCAGCACACACCTGAAAATGCATGAAGATGTTCATGAAGAACTCGTACACGGCTAAGGGCAGTCTGCCCTCAGGCTGCAGGGGCACCAGGATGAAGTGAGCGCCCATCAGGGGCACCAGGATGAGGGTGGCACGTACAGCCTTCATGTAGGCATTGGACTCGGTCCTGTGGGTCACTCTCAGTTTTGTGATCAGAACACGCACTATGTTCAACAGGAAGAAGAGGTTCACCTGGACAGAGAGAACATTTAGGAGAAACAGGGTGCAATTTGTGCTGAACCTATCAGAACGACAATTACAGACATTTGATATGTATTGGTGTGTATTGATGTGTATTGATGTGTAAAGCTGTGGCGGATAGCCTTGAGCTCTCACCACCAGGGCTACATGGATTGGGCCGTGGACGATGTAGAGTAGGTTAGTGTTGCTTATCCAGCACCTGGGAAACATCACAAACAAACCTCGTCAATATGTCTGTTTTAAAAGCAAAAGAATATCTAAAGTCCTACTCAGAGGCACAATTTATTTACTTGTCGTCATAGAAGTGCAGACGGGCCACAGCGTGAATGACAGCTGGAATAACTGGGAATCCTGAAAAGAGATCAAATAATTAATTTATAGGAAAAATGCCTTTTAAAAGGAAATATACTTCAGAGGAAAGTGTGAGAGTGAGTCAGAGGAGGAATAAGTGTGTCACAATTATATAAATTGCCATTAAATTAAGAAACTAAGAAAGAAAACCTCAATATATTATCATCAGACTCATTCTGACAGTGCTAAGTGCTTTTATTATCTCTGATAAGATTCACCTTTCCTTAGCCCCATTAATCAAGCTGAAATCAAAATAAAATGTGATACTAACCAGACAGAATGCAATCAAGATAAAACAAACGAAAGGATTTAAGAACAAATTAAATCAGTTTAATGTGAATCAAATTGATGTCTGACCTCCCCAGAATGAACCATTACATTCTTACTGAAACTGAACAAGTGATTCATTATGAAATCCTAATAAATCAGTAGGAATCAAATTAAACAGCATTTAAACTGAATGAGATTCATCTAAATCAAAATAAAGTGAATCAATCTTGATGACTCTTCTACCTATCTGAGTAATTACGTAGCGACCATTACACAAAATGGAATCATTACACACTTATAATGAATCAGCAGTAACAACATTAAAGTGAATCAGAGTGAATCATCCTAAAGTGAATCAAATCTCAATTCTCACGGCAGCTAAAGTCGTTACATTGTAAAGGAAACTGAACTAGTGATTCATTACAAACTTATTATGAATCAAATCAAAGTAGCAATCAAATTAATCAACTTTAAAAGAGACTTTTAAAGTGAGTTAGAATGAAATGTCTGGAGTGAATCAGATATGGCATCTCACCTCCTCAGACTTATTAATTACACAGTAATTAAAACTGAACTAATGCTTCATTATGAAGTCACTAAGAACTCATAAGGAATTAAATGCAAGTGAATCAAATCTGGTGCTTCACTAGTCTGAGTATATGTAAATATTAAAGTGAATTGACACTGAACTAGTGACTCACTAAGAACTTACAATGAATCACTAGCAATCAGTCAACAGCATTAACGTGAGTGAGACTCAAGTGAATTAGACAAAATGAATCAGATTCTAGTGAATCAGATTAAAGTGAATCCAAACCCGTCTTCTCACCTCCACACACTTATTAATTACATAGCAATTAAAGCTGATTCATACTGAACTCATAAACAGCATAAAAGTGAATCAGACTCCAGTGAATCAAATGGATTTGACTCCTCACCCCAGCCCAGCAGGTAGTACCAACCCAGCTGCTGTTCTCCCACAAACACAGCCACAATGATGAGTGTGTGCAGGTAGATCCCCTCACACAGCATCCAGAAGTATGTTGAGGATGACGCGTAATGAGTCAAACTTGCCAAGATCTTACAGCCAATCTGATTACAGACACACACATTACACATGAAATAGATAATAGTTCTGTGGATGGCTAAAACCTGTAGCTTCATGAAGACATTGGAAACTTTTCTGTTGTCAGGATCTACTCAGTGATAACATTAAAAGTCAGATCTGTCATGGAGGTTTAGTAATAACTACACTAACATAGACATACTCACCTGGTTAGTGGCAGCCAGTTGCTCACCATGGCTCGCCATTGTTAGCGAGATGACCATGAGAATGGAGTTAAAGATGAAGGACAGAAACATGTTTTTATGGAGAGAGATCCTTTGGCAGCTTAGACACCTGCACAGACATCACATATAACATACATGCAGTAACATAGTATGAATTTTTGATGATTCATTTGCCAGCGATCTCTTTGAGTCGACTTTATTTTTTGACTCACTTTTTTCTTTTTCTGTAGGTATAACCAATTACTCTTGTGATTTCATTTATTTAACATGTTTAGACACTTCATTTTAGTATTTGAGCTGTTAAAAGCTTACAGTGTGAATTCTTAATTCTTTATTAATAATTTTCTAAACATTCTTATGATTAGATACAGCACTGAAACTTGTTCCTTATATCAGTCCCTCCAGGATTGCATGATTTTGCTATTGCAGAAATGAAATCAAAATCAAACAAAGCCCATGATATTCGGAGGAGCTTTCAATCATTCAAAATGAGGCAGATTTGGACCTAGACGCTTTGTGTGATATCATCACAACAGGCATTCAGCCAAAGCTCTTTTTGAGTCATGTGTGTCGAACATGGATACAGCTCTCCCAAGTCATTATTTCACTGGTAGATGTTTAAAAGAAGGATCCTGTGTTTGTGATTTCACCAATTTAAGTAGTTTTCTGTGCAAAAACTCTGCAAGTTTCACAATTTTTGAAAAAAGGTACAGCAAAAGTAAAAGAAAAAACTCCATGAAATCTTGGAGGGGCTGCTAGATCATCGTTTATTTAAAAAAATCCATTCATGTTGCCAAAAAAGTCTTGTGTGGTTTAGAACAAAATGTCAATGACAGAACTTTGGAAACCAATTGAGTCGACTCACATTTAAATGAACGCTGTCAGTCTATACAACTAAAAAATCTCAATTAAAAGATTACAAGATTGTTTGACGTTTTTTTCTTTGCATGGATTTACTTTTAATTTTGTACAATCTATACAAACGTCTATTTTGTGTAAACTTGATTGTGTAAAATCCATATACATACTGCTCTGTACTCACTTGAAATAAGAGAAGATAAAAATGGATATAAGCAGGGAGACCACAGACAGCGTATGCCCCAGCACTGCCAGGTAATACATAGTCATAGCAACCTGTGGAAAGAAAGAACAAAAATAAAAATAAAAAAATGACGCTATCACATACGGCGTTCTATCTTTGCATTTGTCTTTCTTTCTTTCTATCTGGCATTTGCGATTCCTGCCGCAGCCTCAGTAATTGACATTGATTTTTTCATTTCCAGCTTATTGCTGTGTGGAAAGTTCAGAAGAATCTGAACACGGATAGATGAAAGCCAAATGTTCTTGTTTGCGCCTGCTGTAGATTATAGCCATGTGGAGGTTATCGTGGGAACAGTGCTGCCAACAAAGGTAACATGATTACTGAGTGGGGTGAATCTGATTAGCAGTGATCAGCACAAGTGATGGGAAAAAGAAAACCGTGCCACATCACATCCCAGTATATGGCAAAGCGTGGTGGAAGAAAAGCAGACATATCATATTCAACACTCTTAAATCAGTTTAGTGAAGCTGTAGTGATCACTTTATTGTGATTTGATTAAGTCAATCTAAGAGCATGTAACACTTGAATTCAGAAATCTGTTTGATCTGAAGGTGTTGATTCATTTTCATTAACAGCCGATCGAACGCTGGTTTCGGCTCCAAAACAAATCACAGGTTTCATTTGTTTCAGTTATTTCTACAATTACCCAGGGATGTGTATAAAGAACACTGGACATTTATGTGATAACATGAGCGCACTATAAAAATGTAGCTATAAATGGATAAAAATACAACAAAAAAAATTACAATTTCATAAATATCATTTGATGTGGTATAACACACACACACCAAACATTTTACTGCTGATTTAGTACTGTTTTCTAGACATCCTGTACATATTAAAATGTAAAGTGGCGCTCCAACCGTGAGTTTTTCTTTGGTGTAGGCCGAGCACAGGGTGTAGTTGGACCACAGTCGGTTGCTGTCTGGATGTCTGAACCACTGTCCATCCAAGTTACACACTTTGGTTACTTTCTCTGGAAAAGTGAAGCTCAGATCACATCACCATTTCAATTCTTCAGAATAAACATTTTTCCCAAAAATCGAACATGCATTCTCTATATTGACGTCTAATCTTTCCATGTCTTCTGGTTAAACAATGTGATGGCCCACCTGCTGGGTCAAAGTCTTGGAAATAAGTAGGACAGGACTGTATGATGGTTCCAGGAGCCGAGTCTTCCCAGCAGAGCCAGCCGTCCCACGTGCGATTACAGTACGGCCCTGTGGAGGCAGCAGCGAGGCAAAAAGTTAGTTTCACACTATTAGCTACTACATCACTCATTCATCTATGCACTTTGACTTGCCTCCAAAAGTAGTTTCAGGAGGGTTTCTAGTTTCTAGTAATCAGGGAGTTCAATCTTATCTGTGCAGATTTTCATCCCATCCAAGGAGAAGCCAAGTCTATATTTTATTCACACCATTTCCCAGAACAGTTATCCCAAAAAAACCCCCAACAAATCACTTCTTTCCAAAAAGCTATCATCAGTCAGAAGCTGGTGATAACATCTGTATTCACCACACAGGCACTGGCTCATGAGCCAAACAGGGAGGCTCTCAGAGTTCCATGTGATGGGGGCAGTGTTTACAGTGGGGTTCATAAAGAGGTGCAGCAATCACAAGAGCCAAAACTCAACAAGCACAAAAAATAACAAAGAGGCAAGAGCATGTGCTTCCTCAGACCAGAGCCTGATACACAATCTAAGGAAGCCTGACGCACACAGACGGAGAAGAAAACTCAAAGACGGTCAGCCAGTGGGCAAGAGTGACACTGACTAAGCCTGCTTCCTTTCTCAAGGTTTCCCCTTGATCCCTGCTCTTGCACAATGTAACACTAAACACTTGCTATTTCAGACTTACCGCTCTCCAGACGTCTAGTCAGAAACAAAAGCCTAAAATAAAGTGTTTACATATATATATATATATATATATTATTGAATGAACAGAGACAAACATTTTTATATATATATATATATATATATATATATATATATATATATATATATATATATATATATATATATATATATATATATATATATTACTGATGCAGCACTATATATAACTCAGAGTATATACACACTAACTCAATGCATTATTCAGAACAAGCAGATATGAATGGGAGGCTCAGTGTTTTTTGTTTTTTTCGGCGTGTGTTAAGAAAAACAGGAAAAAAGCAGACTTAGATATGAATGTAAGCATGAAATCTTATTGTATTTTGTGAGTGTGTGTGTGAGAGAGAGACCTGGCTTTGTGTATGGTGGGTCATGCAGTATTTTGAGGTAACACTCAAACTGAGCTGCCAGGATCTGCTCCCTCGACACCTTCAGGGCAGTATAGGTTATTGGGATCTCAGACACGTCCTCATATGGTATCATAGTTGTCACTAACTCATCTTCAGCCTGACACAGCTGTGAAGGGAGTCGCATATACACACACACACACACACACACACACACACACACACACACACACACACACACACACACACAAAAAAAAAATTTATGTAGAATTTTCTAAGCAAAAGCAAAATTAAATAATAACATTGTTGTATTTTCTTGTTCATTTAATTCAAATAAGATTAAAGATCCTCTTCCCAAAGCCTGGAAGGTTTTTGGAACAATATTAATTTAAAATATAATCAATTTAATGCTTTTTTTTTAATTAAAAAGGGTAGAAGTATGTGATGTAATATTTATGCAGATTACTAATTCTCTGCTAACAGAACAGCTTATTTAAAGCTGAAAACATTTTTACTGGAGTGTAACTTTGGTATATGTTGCTAAATATACATTTTATTTAACACCTATTTTAATACTAAACCGAAATAAATATTTATTACAAAAAAACTATAAATAAATCTAAAAATGTAATGATTTCAGTAGAGAATAAAAGTTGACCAAATAAATTTAATAGAGAAAGAGAAAAATAGAGAAAATATGTGTGTAATTGTGCCATAATAAAAATAAAACAACTTCAGACTTTGATTCAGTGATCTTACATTAGCCAATTCTTGCAACACACACACACACACACACACACACACACACACACACACACACACACACACACACACACACACACACACACACACACACACACACACACACACACTCACACACACACACACCTCACCTCAGTGGTGAGCATCCGTAGGAGCATCAGTAGGTATGTTGGGTGGTTTCCCATGACGCACTAAAGGAGTCACTGAAAGGGGGTGCAACAGCACATCAGCACCCTGCGGAAACAAGACGAGTTCATCACGTTAGCCAACTGATGCTGATTTACCAGTTACAATAGTTAAATTTTCTACCACAGAGGAGCTTTCTTTGTAACATGACATAATTTTGTTTGTTTTATTAATTTCGAGATAAAGAAAAAGAGATGATGGTGAGGGAATGATTTATAAATATAAAACTTTCATAATGGAACTTAATCATTCTGAACACTTTTAACCAGAACACTGGATTTCCATTGCACTGATAAATTAGAAACCATCTTATGGGACATATTCAATCAGTATAAACAAACAAATGATGTTCTGGCTGTAAGTCTGATATAAAATGAGTCAGGACTCTTTCAGTGTGTTTTAGACATGTTTTTCCCTCTGTTGGATAACCCTCTGTTGGCTGAAGATCATGTTTGTGCTACTTTTTAGATGAACAAGCACTTCAAAGCATCTCAGAGAGCAGAAAAGGGTTTGATATCAACATTTATTTTGAAGATACAAACATTTGTGTGGAAAAAAATTACCGTTTTTGTTTTTTTTGGAACTTTTCTATGAATATATTGCCCCTAGTAGGATAGGGAAAAACAGAAATACTTATGAAACACTAGAAATTAAAAATTAAAGTCCAGAGTGTCTGCTTTCATATGAGCTTCATATTAACCACCACTGTGGATTGACACATGACAAAGACATTCAATGCTGAACATCTACACAACAAAAACGGGCAAAAATTCCATTTCTGGCCTCTGGAGAAAAAGAGTTAATAAAACTTTGCTAGATTTAATAAACCACCATGGAATAAAAGTGGAATGAAAGTGTGCTGTTACAGGAATGTAGAAAAGCCTTCAAGGTGCTACAGAAATTCCACTTAACTCTACTTTTGCTTTCTAACAGCATCCAGGTCATGTTACATAAAGCTTTCCTTCGTTCAAATTCTTTGGGCTTCCTAGAAGTCTGCTACATTTTAAAGAGAATGTGGATGAACTCCTGGTCAAAGCCGTATACAGCCGTACATTCGTCATAAATCTCTCCAAAGAGCCTCGTTTTCTAAATCTAAAGCTGTTTTTGTCCACGATTCATACCTATTTCTCAGGTTTCTTTTCAATCAAACACACATAGGACAGACACAATGACTCAAAGGACATGCTGAACCCTCAAGGACATGCTGGGGTAATTGCTCCATAAAAGCTTTCCGCTATTCACTTATTATTCTCCAAATGTCAAATATGAGAGGTAAATGGAGAGATTTACGTAAAAATATTTTTTTTTCTCTCTCCGCTGCTCACATAAATAACAGCTTTTTCAGGCTAAAATCTCATCCTTTTGGGACACAGTAGATGCGCTGCATCTTTTTTGTCTCTTGTGTGCTGTGTTCAGTAAGGTGTAGGATTTTCACAGGGATAAGATAAAAGAAAAGAAAATTCAACAGCTTGATTAAAGCCTGTTGTTGTAGAAAGCCACAGAAATAAATCAGACCTCATGGTAATCAGTTTAGATGAGTGATTCAAAGCAGGACACATAAGAAATTAAAATCTCAGTGTTCCAAAAAAAAAAAAAACCCAACTGTATCTTCAAGCCCATTTCTGCTCTCTGAGATGCTCAAGTGCTTAGTCATAAAATCTTATCTACAACTACTAATAGTCTGTGTAGGTTATCCAGCAAAGGGAAAAACACCTGTCTCGCACTGAAAACCAATAGAATCATAAAATAATTTGATTGTTTATATTGATTGAAAATGTCTCCTAAGTCAATTTCTGATCAGCCCACAGAATGGACAGTGTGTACTGGTAAAAAGGGATAATCTTACTCTTGGTTTAGTGTAATCATACTGTAGAAAAAAATTGACTAGATTCAGGATATTATCTCTTGTTAAGATGTCGGTTTACAGTGTTAATTTCTGTGTTAGAATGAAGCCACAACGACGTCTGATGGGATTTCCTGACCACCACACAGTTCAGATGCAGGTCCATCCATCAGATATCACAACCAGCTGTGACTGTGAACATCTCACAGCAGTCTGTGATATGAACGTCACCTGGTGATCCTCTGAAACCAAACGCATGGCTTCATGACAGTGAAATGAACCAATCAGCTGCTGTACAGAATCTCTTAAAAGCTTCATAAAGCGACTGAAACCTTGTGTTATACAAAAGCTGTTATTAGTGCTTCTTATCAGAATATCAATGTACAAACCCCTTTCTTCTTCTTTTTCTTCTTTTATTATGATCATGATTATGATTATTATTATATTTAACAGTTTATATGCATGTTTGTGTGTTTAGTGAAAATCATATGCTTGTTAAACTTGCTATTTTGGAAGAATAACAGGATGCACTTGGGTAAATAAATAAATAAATAAATAAATAAATAAATAAATAAATCTTTTTTTAGTAAACTAATAAATTAATATTAATAATAAATTAATAAAAAACAATTTTGCAATTTGTAACCATCAGGGTTTCTCAGAAGCGATAGATATACAAACCAAAAAATCAGACTCTGAAAGGACTTTGAGTGAGGGTATTGAAATGCAACATGCAACCAGAACTTAAATAGTGGTGTAAATCAAGTGGAAACACAAAACGAGAGACAGGAGTGAGAAATTAGTGCAGCATGTGACAAGGAAGATGGGTAACGTAGTCTATAACAGTAACATACTGGTTTTAATTTTAGTCCAGTTATCTCATGGATGCCTTTAAAATATTTGTTATATAATGGTATTAATCCAATGGGAATTGAGAAGTTGGATGGCAGTTTGATAAGGGGATATTTCTTGTAATCCCCCGGCACTCGTTTGGACTGGATTTTTAATCATGTACGCAAGGCATATCTACAGCAGAGCTGAAAAGTCTTTGACCATGAAACTTCCCACTGATTCAAAACCTAGAGCATATTCAGATTTATTTAAAAGTTGTTTCTTCTCTCTCATTAGTTAAAAAAATAAAAGGATGTCGGGATTTTATATAAAAAATTTAATTCCACAAAATATTTAGTTCTTCATAATCGATGACAACAAGGATTAAAGCATGTCAATTATAGGATGTGCAATTACAGAAAAATAATCATAAACAGTTTTTTATTTTCAGTAACGCTATACATCAAAGCGTTATATTTCTCTTAAATATAAGTTTGCCAAGGGGCCAAGGGGCCAAGGGGCCAAGGGGGCAAGGGGGCAAGGGGGCATGGTGGCTTGGTGGCTAGCACATTTGCCTCACACCTCCAGGGTTGGGGGTTCGATTCCTGCCTCTGCTGTGTGTGTGTGTGTGTGTGTGTGTGTGTGTGTGTGTGTGTGTGTGTGTGTGTGGAGTTTGCATGTTCTCCCCGTGCCTCCCTGCATTGTAGGTTGATCTCTAAAGTCATCTCTAAATTGTCTGTAGTGTGTGAATGAGAGAGTGTGTCTGTGTGTGTGCGCCCTGCAATGGGTTGGCACTCTGTTCAGGGTGTATCCTGCCTTGATGCCCAATGATACCTGCAGCTCCCCGTGACCCGAGAATAGATCGGATAAGTGGTAGACAATGAATGAATGAATAAGTTTGCCAAAGACTGAAAGAATTTTTATCAATTTAAAGTCACTCGTGTTATAGAAGATTTAAACAGTCCCCACAGTTCTCCACTGAAGTTGTCATGTTACCAAGAAACAACACAAAACTCCACCTCAGCAATCTTCCACTGACACTGGAGACTCCTTCCACAAATATACACAAATAAACATCTCCTTACTGAAATCTTCACCATATCAAGATTGTTTTGATGAATGAAAACGTCTGCCAAATGTCAGAAATGTAAATGTAAATGTAAAAAACACATTAAGGTTGTTTATTATTAGAGCCTAATACTTGAAAAGTCCAAAGAATGAGAACAATAGAATTATCAACCACAAATAAATTGCCACCATGTCTTTGGACCAATCACCATCGAGAATTCAACAGCACTATGAGATATGCAGTGAAAAAAACAACTTGTGTCACCTTTTTTTTTAGTTTTGTTCAAGTTACAACAAACTGATGTAAAACGTATTAACGTATATATATAAATATAAAAATGCATAACAAGAAAATAGCCAGCAGCTAGTTGCTGTGAGTAGCAATGAAAGTGATCTGTGCAATAAAAATGATACCAACAAATCAGGTCCACATCAATCAGCCATAACATTAAAACCATTGACAGGTGAAGCACCTGTTCAGGGGTGAGATAAATTTCCAGCAGGTGAACAGTCAGTTCTGGAAGTTGATTTGCTGGAAGCAGGAAAAATTGGCTAGCGTAAGGATCTGAGTGAATTTGAGACACAGATGACTAGATGACTGGGAGCATCAGTTCTACAAAACATCAGTTCATGTGTGGTGTTCCTGGTACACAATGATTAGTACCAACAATAGTGCTCCAAGGAAGGACAACTGTTGAACCAGTGACAGGGACATTGGATGCTCAAGTCTCTTCCAGATGGATCTGAAGATGAATTTGTTTGATCTGACCCCACAAAAGAGCCACTGTACCACAAAATAATGATAGAAAGGTTCCAGAAGGAAGACCTACACAATTTGTGGACGGTTTTAATGTGATGGTAGTTTCAACACAGATCTATGCTTCTACCTCAATTGTAATCTGCCTTGCTTTAAAAAGTATGTCTAATCTATTCATCCAAAAAATTTATATTTAAATAAACCTATTCTGAAGACTGGATTATGGGACAAATCTTTCCTAAAGAGTCTTCATTTTGTGCATTAAGCTTCTGTTAATCCACTTCCTGAAGCTCCCTCATCACAACGGGTCTCCTTGGGCATATTTAGTTTTTTTTAGCAATTATCTGTGTATACTCTGAGTGTTCAGAGGAGTGTTTGTCTACAAGAATGCAGGGAGAGTTAAATGCAGGGAGAACTGTTGCGTGTTGGAAACAGGAAACTAAGCCGGATCACATGACCTCTGCCGATCCCATGAAGCACTGCTTGGGCAGTTCACTATTACAGGTTAAAGGTCAAGAACACTGGGGACTGGGATGCAGAGGCTCTGTTTCAACATGGGAAACATTGACGCAACAAAAGTCAGGGTTTTCAACTCTACAGATAAAAGAAGACTTGGAATGAGTGGTGCATGTGTGTGAGTGTGTGTGGTATGTGTGCTGAGGCATCACTAAACATTCTGTCCTGAGAGACCAGCAGTGGGGACCACCAGTACACCAGAATTAGCCATGGGATGGATGTGGGGACTATAAATATTTTGAATTAAAAAAAAAAACCTTACAAAAAAAGGGGGCCACGATGGCTTGGTGGTTAGCATGTTTGCCTCACACCGCCAGAGTTGGGGGTTCGATTCCTACCTCCGACATGTGTGTGGAGTTTGCATGTTCTCCCCGTGCCTCGGGGGTTTCCTCTGGGTACTCCGGTTTCTTCCCCCGGTCCAAAGACATGCATTGTAGGTTGATTGGCATCTCTAAATTGTCCATAGTGTGTGTGTGTGCCCTGCGATGGGTTGGCACCCTGTACAGGGTGTTTCCTACCTTGATGCCCAGTGATGCCTGAGATAGACAAAGGCTCCCCGTGACCCGAGAATAGATTGGATAAGCGGTAGACAATGAATGAATGAACTTACAAAAAAGAAGTGAAGAAAAAGTAAAACATTTGACTGATAAGTAGGATGGAAAAAACTACAAAACATTAACAAATGTAGCATATAATTTTAGAGATGCTGTATTAAAGGTGGCGGGGTTAGATGCCTGAAGGAATGTTTTAATTAAAATAATACCATGCTGAATTCTCAAATCTGATTGGTCAGAAGATGTTAGTATATAGTAATAATCTATAACAGCAGCTCCACAGGGACTGGACGCTCCAGAAAATTTAAAGCTTTTATTTTTATAAAGGAGAAAGTTCAGTAGTTCTGTAACATGACAAGTTTTTTTGCAAGCTAGAGTGTGAGTGTGAGGAAAAGAATAACTGCTATAGTATAAGAGATAACAGGAAGTTACTTGTTTCTAAGTCAGTATAAATGGTTAAAGCATGATGTACCGTCCAAAAATAATAAATTGACATGGTATGAAAGGTGTTGTCCCTGATTCTGTTTAACGTCACACTCTGAAACGTTTTATTTAATTAATATCTTGTGCAATTCACAAGCAGGAAGCTATAAAAGTGTTTAAAAATAAGTCTCTAATCACTACAAATCAAAGACAAACTTTATTTTTATTATTATTTTTTTTAAATTAACCTAACTATAATCCTGATAATATCAGTTTGAATGAGCCACAATTTTGGTGGTGTGCTGGCGTGTCTCCGATCTGCATCAGTGCTCAGAGTGGTGAGAGGGTTATTTTTGCTCTGAGGGGGAACTTAAAGCTTCTAAAGCCCAGGAAGGATGCAAAGAAGGATGAAGGAAAAGAAGGGCCATCTTCCTCCTCCTCCGCCACCCTTGGGCTGCTCGCCTAGCAGTGTTTGGGTTAAAAATAAGCCATTGTTGCACAGATACAAAAGACGGTCTTCAACAAGTGCCTCAGTATCCGTTACAACTTGAATGTGAGGTGTGGGGTGGATGGGGAGGAGGAGGGGGGTATTTTGTTTGAGAGGTATGCGAGCGTGCAAATCTGAATTCCAGTTGTTCATTCCAGTTGATTTGATTAACCTGATTAAAAAACAAGACGAGAGCAAACTTAATTCATGTTTTATTTTTCCCCTGAATTAAAATCGATTTAAGGTAAGCACGTCAGAAGCAGACCTGATGCATCATATACCATGTTTCTGCTCCAGGGGAAGTAACTGACTCACTCCTCTATCCTGGAATTATGCTGATAAACCGCTTCATCATAGGCCTTCATGTTGCTCTGCTTATTTTCCCATTATTAATGCCAGAAATAGTCTTGAACACTTAGACATGTCCCAGCTCACCCGAGCACTGACAGTGCACACTAAAAGAGCTGTTTCATGTCCATTTCCTGACTGACGCATGTTTCTGTGTTGTGTCACAATCGAAAACGATGTATGAACAGAACCTCCAAATAAATGTTGTAATGATGTCCATGAGTGATAACGCTACGCACTCTCTGAAAACTGTCAGAGGTACTGGATTTAAAGGGTGGGTGGAGGAGGGGTGTCAAAAATAAATACAGACAAATTAAGATAACATTAAGGCAACATTATCGTTATCTGCATGCTGGATAAACTCCATGTCTATGTTTGTTAAATTGTAGAAGTCATTTCTGATGGCACCATAAACAATTAACAGAAATATTCAATTTTGTCACAGAAATATTCAACCTCTCCTTAACCCAGTCGGTAATCCCCACATGCTTCAAAGAGTCCATCATTGTTCCTGTCCCAAAGAAAACCCATCCTGCTTCCCTCAATGACTACTGCCCTGTATCGCTGACCTCGGTAGTGATGAAGTGCTTGGAGCGACTGGTCAGAGATTTCATCATCTCTTCCCTACCTGACACACTAGATCCACTACAGTTTATTTACTGCCCAAACCGTTCAACAGATGATGCCATTTCTCACCTCCTTCATACATCACTCACTCACCTGGACAATAGAAAGGGGAATTAGGTTAAAATGCTCTTTTTCGACCACAGTTCAGCGTTTAATACTATAATTCCCTCCACACTCACCACCAAGCTGGAGCACCTGGGACTCAGCCCATCTCTGCGTCAGTGGCTCTCCAATTTCCTAAACGGCAGACCACACGCAGTAAGGATGGGCATACATGTCTCAGCCTCCCTCACCCTCAACACTGGAGCCTCCCAGGGTTGTGTTCTGAGCCCCCTGCTGTACTCAATGTACATGTATGACTGCGTGGCCACTACCAACTCCACCACCATCATCAAGTTTACTGACGACACAGTTGTGGTCAGACTGATCTCTGACAACAATGAGATGGCCTACCTGGAGGAGATTAGGAATCTGGAGATCTGGTGCCAGAGGAACAACCTCCTCCTTAACGTCAGCAAGACAAAGGAGCTGATAGTGGACTTCAGCACAAAGCAGGAGAGGAGCTACCATACCCCCGTGATCAACGAGAGCCCAGTGGAGAGAGTGGACAGCTTCAGATACCTCTGTGTTCACATCATGCAGGACCTGTTATGGTCCTGTCACATCAACACCATGGTGAAAAAGGCCCGGCAGCGGCTCTACCACCCCAGACACTTGAGAGACTTTAGACTGCCCTCTAAGGTGCTTAGGAACTTTTACTCCTGCACCATAGAGAGTATCCTGACGGGAAACATAGCAACCTGGTTTGGGAACAGCACCATGCAGGACAGACGAGTTCTTCAGAGGGTGGTGCGATCAGCTGAGCACATCATCTGTACCAAGCTCCCTGACCTGCACTCAATCTACAGCAAGCGGTGCTGGGCCAAGGCCAGGAAGGTCATGAAGGACCTCAGTCACCCCAACAATGGACTGTTCTCTCTGTTATGGTCAGGAAAGTGCTTCCGCTCCCTGAAGGCCAACACAGAAAGACTGAGGAGAAGCTTCTTCCCACAGGCTATACAAACTCTCAACCAGAACTCCACATAGGACTTTCATGTTTTCTTCACACATGTTTTGGAACACACCAAAACCAACAACATCTACACATTGCACAGGACTAAAGTACACAACATATATAGTTGCACTACTACACTTTAGAGTTGGCCAATACCTCTGCTGCTCATCATTTCATTTCAAACTCCATGACAACCCTGTACTGCTGCTGTCTGCACATTTCATACTTATACAGTTTATTTATATAGTTCTACCTTTTTACATTTTTATATATTTTTACATTTACTTATATCTACTTATACTTTATTTTATTTAATTGTAACTAAATTTATATTTTATATTTATTCTTCCCACTGGATTTTGCCTTCTTATTTCCTTTTCAAGGTCACAAACAGTCGTGTAAGCATTTCACTGCATATAGTTCTGTGTATGGTTGGGTATGTGATGAATAAACATTTGATTTTGTACTACACAGCCTTCCTCTATTGTGCACTTTTCTGGCCACAAGTTTTGTCATGTATAGGTTCAGCATTGAATTTCTTTGTCATGTCACATGCCACAGTGGTGATTAATGGTGCATATAAAAGTTGGCACTCAAGGATTTAGGAATTTGTAGTTTTTCATAAGTATTCCTGTTTTTCCTGAGTCTACTAGGGGCAATATTTTCATAGAAAAGTTCCAAAAACACAAAAAGGTTTTTCCCCACACAAATGTTTCTATCTTCTAAGTAAATGGTGATATCAAACCCATTTCTGCTCTCTGAGATGCTTGTTCATAAGCAGCTAAAATTTTATCTTATAACCACTAAAATTCTGTGTAAAGTTATCCAACAGAGGGAAAAACATATAAAGAAATCTAGTATGCAAGACAGACCTTTCGGGAGGTTTGAAAGCAACATTAGAGGTTTTTAAAATTAAAGCCCTGATGAGTTAATACTCATTAAAACTTTGGTTAGTAACTGTTACCCTTTTACAATTCATATCTTAGACATTAGAATACAGAGCGCATAGTGGACGTGCTTTGTGTGTAGTATTTCTTTTGGGACACAGCTCTAGTTTTAGGTTTTTCCTGGAACCTTCTCAGAACCTCTCTTGGGTTTCAACCAAACAAAAGCCAATAACACATTGATGATGTAAATGCATCTGTTTGCTAGAACAGTCTATTATACATACCAGGAAACCCTGAAGTGTCGAGTCTCAGCTGCTGGAACTGTGGGATGTGGTTCAGGAGGTTGAGAGTTCACATCTAAGCGCTGTCAAGCTGCCATTGCTGGGCCCTGGAGTGTCTCTAACATTCGGCATCTACAGCACTCCTGTGACATTTCTGACCCTGAATTCTGACCCTGACTATTGAACTATTTCATTCTGCTGTACACTAGGGATGTCATAAAGTATTCAGAGTGAATAGATAATGTGTGGATACAAATACAAGTGCAAACAAGAGGCACACCTATCATTTCTCTTAAAAAAAAAAAAAGCTTTCTAGAAAGATTCACAGGGCAACTGGTTAGAGGTGGATTAGAGGTGTGTGTCACATAAGAGCTGACTTACTTTCATACTGAAGTAACAGTCAGATATGAAGCTTATGGAACTAACAAAGCCTTCATTAATGTTGTTACACATCTCTGGGGTTATTTTTGGATTTTGTGTGTGTGTGTGTGTGTGTGTGTGTGTCTGAGTTTATATACACCAATCAGGCATAACATTATGAGCACTGACAGGTGAAGTGAATAACACTGATTATCTCCTCATCATGGCATCTGTTAGTGGGTGGGATATATTAGACAGCAAGTGAACATTTTGTCCTCAAAGTTGATGTGTTAGAAGAAGGAAAAATGGGCACACGTGAGGACTTGAGAGAGTCTGACAAGGGCCAAAAAGGAAGGAACAGTGGTGAACCGGCAACAGGGTCATGGACGGCCAAGGCTCATAGATGCATGTGGGGAGTGAAGGCTGGCCCGTGTGATCTGATCCAACAGACGAGCAACTATTGCTTAAATTGCTGAAGAAGATAATGCTGGTTCTGGTAGAAAGGTGTCAGAATACACAGTGCATGATGGGTCAGGGCTGTTATGGCAGCAAAAGGGGGACCAAAACAATATTAGGCAGGTGGTCACAATGTTATGCTTGGCCATAGTGTATATATCTTGTTCTATCCCCCTTTCTCTATTATGTGTTTATGATTTCCTGGAAAAGAACTAAATCCAGTGTATGGATTGATAGGAGTTGATCCAGATCAGAAATTAAGTATACAGTATAGCAGACTGTGCACTGTGAGATATCTCAGGTGTTCATATTGGTATTTTTATCTACAAGCTAACTCATCAATATAATACCTAAAATTTGCTCGTCTGCAGTAATTACTTGGTTTAAATTAGACTAGCTGGTTTATAGTTTGGGAAATAAATATAGTAGAACTTTGTCTGAAATTTGTCTACATTTGTCTGAAAATATAAATAATAGCTCCGCAAACAGGATTTAAAAATAAACAGTATTCATTTAGGCCATGTCCATTTTGGGTTTAAATCCAAATCCGAATACAGATACAGTCTACAGATAC